>CM053769.1:310904552-310959608 GCA_028658325.1 Potorous gilbertii | reverse complement strand
GAGAGTCCTCTCCACCCCCTGGCCTAGATCCGCCCAGCTAGTGCTTGGGGTCTGAGATTCAAATGCTCCCAGACAGTTACTTGACTTCTGAGAGTCCTCTCCACCCCAGCCTAGATCTGCCCAGCTAGTGCTTGGGGTCTGAGATTCAAATGCTGCTGCTGCTCCCCAGCCTCAGGGCTTTCGGCTGCAGGCCTGACTGCTCTTCAATGGGAGCTTATCTGCTGGTGCTCAGGTGGGGGCAGGGCCACCTCCCAGGCCCAGTTCCTTCGGGGGTTTATGCAGAGACCTTTTGTAATGGAGCTGCGGCCGAGCTCCTGCCTGCTCTGGAAGCCTCTGGCCGAGCTGCCTCTGCCTCTGCCTCTGCCGCGGCCACCATCTCCCGAAGGGGTCCGAGTCCCGGATATACCCCGCTCTCCTCTCAGCCCGTCTCTCTCATTGAGCTGTGCATCTGTGGGTGGAGGGACCTTCGCGGCTGCCGGAGATTCAGGTCCCTGACGTGGGCTTGGGTCTGCTGGCTCCTCTCAGTGCCTCGCCGCCGGGGCAGGGGGAGGGGAGGGCTCCGCAAGGCAGGGCTCCGCTCCCGTCCAGGGTAACTTTGTGGTCGGTTTTTCAGGGCTCTCTGCAATGGAGATCTCCTTCACTGTGTTGCTGCGCGGCTTCCACTGTTCCAGAATTTGTCAGGAGTTTTTTTTTACAGGAAATCTATGGGCTGTGGGTTCGGAGCTAGCAAATGTGAGTCTTTCTACTCCGCCATCTTGGCTCCGTCCCAGCCTATGACTTTGTTAATCATAATATTTGATGATTTGAATTGTAAGGTACTTCCTTCTTTTGATGTTATTAACTGAGCTCCTACAAAGTCAGCTTAGACTTTCAACAGCTACTAAACCAGGCTGTGGTTCTTCCCCTGTTTCATTCATCACTTTTCTCTCTTCATGCTTCATATAGTTATTTTCATTCCTGAGACATACAGAAATTTGGTGAGCAAAGTAACTCTGTAGATGAAGGGACAGCGCCACTTCGAACACGTACAATAATAGGAGTCTGACCTGCCATCAGTGTAGCTTACTTTAAAGCCTGTGGGAAAATGCTCAACATACTAGACTTGTTTAAGAAAACAAATCCCAGCCATTCCCAAACCTGACAACAGCTTTTATTTGAAGTATAGAACTCGTAGGATTTTAGAGTCAGAAGGGTCTTTGACATCAAGTGCCCCATTAAGATATTCATAATAACAACAGCAAATTGTTCAGTGTCTGCTATGTAAAAAGCACTATACTAGAAGAAGAAATATGAAAATAAAATAATAGTTTCTGCACTTTTGAAGCTTTTAGTATATTTGGGGTAGAGTATAAATCACAGACGTTACTATGTTATGCAGTATTGCATGACAGATTCAATGCAAAAAAGGTAAGACTGCTGCTTATTAGGGCTTTAGGAAATGCTCCATGAGTTGGACTTTAAAGGATAGAATGGAGAGCAGAAGCCTGGAGGGAGGGAAGAAGATATATTTGATTTGGAAACTGAAAGCAATTGGATGGACTAGAGTGCTTAGATGGTAACAATATGTAATAATACATGTAACATTGCATCAGATTGTGAAAGATCTTGAAATTCAAGTACAGGAGCTTGAACAAAGAAGACCATAGGTGAAGATTTTTGAGCAGAAGAGTAACATGACAGTATTTATGCAAAAATGATTATACTGGGTGCTGTATAAATAATAGGTTTGAGGTGGGAGAAAGAAGAGGAAGGAAGACCTGTTAAGAGATCATTGTCATCATACAGTTGTGTAATAGAGAAGACTTGAATTGTGATGGTAACAGTGGAAATAGGAGAAGACATGTGACTGATGATGCTGATGCAGAATAAACAAAACTTGGTAACTTGGTAGTTGAATAAAAACTAAGAAAACAGTAAAGAGCTCCCAAGGTTGCAAGCATGGAAGATTGGATGAATAGTGGTAGCAAAGACAAAAATGGTAAAAATCAAGAGGAATAGCAGGTAGAGGAGAAAAGGTAATGAACCTAATTTGGGACCCGTTGAGCTTGAGGTGCCCAGGGGAACATAAGAGGTTGAAATGTCCTGGAGCATCTGGAGAAGCAGATATGGAGCTCAGAAAAAGAGATCGTGACCTGAGGTGGAGATTAAGATTCTTTTGCATGGAGGAGTTATTTTAAGTTTTGAGAGTAAATGTTTGGCCAAGAAGAATATGTAGAAGGGTCTTTGAAGTATCCATATTAAGGGTAAAGCTAAGCATTGGCTCTTACAGCTAGGACCTAAAAACAATGGAGACCTCTAAGATTATTTTGTACTTTAAAAGTGATTTTCATGAGAATCTATGAACTGGAAGAAATCTATCTGTAAGAAGATGCTTACATTTCTTAGTCTGGTGATTTGAAAACAGAATTTGCTCAGGGGTTTTAGGTTTCACTGATAAATATGGATAGAACTAAGGGACATTTAAGGGGCTATCTAGAATTTTTTCAGACAATAATTTTTAAAAATCATTTATAAGACTAAATTATGTTAACAGTAACAGTTAATAGATTTGTAGGTCTTTTACGAATGTTTCCCCTTGGTGGCTTGTTAAAACTGTTGCCTTTCTTTTCTTATCTAACAAGTTATCCCAAGATTATTTCTCTCGTTCTCATTGGTTTTCCAACCATTTTTCGTTTATTGTTTCTTCTTAGAATCAAGTGTCCCCAAATGCATTGGAGAGCTGAGGCATTGGAAGAATGGTCATTACACTCTAGTGCATGACACCAAAAATACTGAATTTGCCTTGGACTTGCTTTTCTACTGTGGCTGTAAAGGTAAGTAGTGGGAAAATACGGCACCTTTCTTTTGGTGACTGTGTCAGTCTTACCAGAGGGATACAGCTCTAACTGTAGGGAAATCTCTCAGATCAGGGACTTTCATATACTAGTTTTTGCCTTGATTTGCTGTTTCAGTCATATTTGAATTTGCCATTTGTGTTTTGCTTTGCTACTTGAATTATAGAATCTAAGAGTTAAAATAGACATTAGAAAGCAACCTTCCCATCTAGTACAAAATTTGATTGTACAACTTGTAATGTGAGATGGACTCCTTCATGTATCTCCCACAAAATTCCCTTATCTCTAAGATTCTAGTCTTTTCATGTTTCCCTGCTGAGTAACTACTCTTTTCCCCCTCTACCTTTTACTGTTAGATCTGTTTGGATTGAAAATAAACCAAGATGTCAGTACTAACAGGAATTCAGGGAAATCAAGAAGACGATAGTCACAGTTGTTTCAGCTACTGAGTGGTGAATTTGGTGACTGTCCTCCTCTCCCTTTCTCTGATCATACACACAGAATACACCTGCTGGGAATAGTTCAGGAGAGATTAAATGTATGATATAATTGTTACCCAGTTGTACAAAAGCCATGATTTTCTGAGTGCTGTGGGTTTTTATTTTCCTTTAAAGGATGGAAGACAGAATATGGTGGCTTTACTTCCTACATTGCCAAAGGTGAAGATGAAGAGGTGAGGCGCTTTGGTGCTTTGTTCCTTCTAACTCTTTTTATTTTTTATTTTAATAGTATTTTATTTTTTCCCCAGTTACATGTTAAGAAAATTTTTAGAATTCATTTTTACAAGATTTTAAGTTCCAAATTTTTCTCCTTCCCCTCTTCTGAAAACGGTAGACAGTTTGATATAGTTTTATATATGTGCTATTATGTAAAAAATATTTCCGTATCAGTCATAGTTGTGAAAGAAGAAACGTTTAAAAAAACATAAGAAAGAATGAAGTGAAAAAATTATGCTTTCAGTCTTCCTTCAGAGTCCATCAGTTCTTTATATGGCTATGGATAGCATTTTCCTTCGTGAATACTTTAATACTTGTTTTAGACCATTGGGTTCCAAAACAGATTAAGTCTTTCATAGTTGATCATCACACAATATTGCTAATACTATGCACATTGTTTTCCTGTTTCTGCTTATTTCACTTTGCATCAGTTCATACAAGTCTTTCTAGGATTTTCATTTTAGCTCTTGAGGAAACTTTAAGAAATGATAATTGCCATTTCTGTAGCACTTTACAGTATACAGTTGCCTTCCCCACAACCTCGTAAGTTAGTTCACATATTATCCCTATTTTACAGATTCAGAAATTGTGGCTCAGGGAAGTTAGGTTACTAGACTAGAGTCAAACAGCTTGTAAGCACCAGACCTTTGGCTCCTACACAGATCTGACTCCAAGACCAGCACACCTCTCACTGTATTTTGGAGACTTGGTTCTTATGATCCTCCACGGCTGTTTGGAAAATATTCTCTATGTTTGTCTTCCTGCTATAGTTTCAAGTCTCTTAAAAGAACACTCAGTGTGGAGGAGAAATGCTATAACATATTTATTGAGTTGCCTACATACTGTTGAATATGCTAAGTCCAGTGGGAGATTATTACATAATAAATAATATCCGTAAGAGACTTACATGAACTGAAGCTGAGTGAAATGAGCAGCAGAACCAAGAGAACTTGAAAATAGCCACATTGTGATGACTTGGACAGACTTAGCTCTTATTAGTAATGTAAGGACCTGAAAGAGCTCCAAGAGATTCAGGATGGAAAATGCCATTCACATCTACTGAGAGAAATGTGAAGTCTGATTGCAGATTGAATTTGCTCATTTGCTCTCTTTTTTTTTTTTGTTTAGTTTAGTTTTATTATTTCTTTCTCATGGTTCCTCCCATTTCTAATTTTTCTATGCAACATGACTAATGTGAAAATATGGTTAATAAGAATGTGTATGTAAAGCCTATATTGGATTGCCTACCATCTTGGGGGAGAGGAGGCAGAGAAAATTTAGAACTTATGGAAGTGAATGTTGAAAACTAAAAAAAAATCTATAAAAACTAAAAATGAAGAATGAATAACAACAGAAAAAAAAGAAAGCAAACTATATAGTGGTGGTGATTGGTCCAAACTATACATAAAGGTTCAGAGGAAAATGCATGGCATAAGTCAGAAACTGATTTTCCTCATACCAAAATAAATTGTTATAATATCATGTTAACAATAAAGAACCGACGGTCAAAAGTAAATAAATAATATCCATATCCTGTCTCACTTGAGTTAGTTTGTAAAAGACATGAACCATATAGTGAGTAATAAATTCATCAGGTGCTTTCTTTTGGCATGTTCTATCTAGTGGTGGCTGTAAACATACTTTTATACCTAGAGCAACATCAATCCCCACTGTAGCTCAGAGAAAAAACTTCTAAAGGATTTTCAAATTTCTAAGTGATTAATTTTAGAAATTGTTTTGTTCCATGTCACTGATGTTTGATGAAACGTGGAAGAAGGGAGGAAGTCAGTACATGGGAAATAGATTATCTGTTCTAACTGTTGTTCTGGTTACCTGTTTTAGCTTCTAACAGTGACTCCAGAAGAGAATTCATTGGCATTGGTTTATAGAGATCAAGAAACTGTAAAATTCGTCAAGCATATTAACCACCAAAGCTTAGAGCAAAAGAAAACTGGCCAGAACAGAACAGGTTTCTGGGACTTTTCCTTTGTCTACTATGAATGACTAGACTATGCCAAAGGTGAATAAAAGAGGGGATGCTTCATTGGACCCAAAAGGAAAATGGGACAAGAGCATGGATCAAAGCATATTAAGAGGGTCTCATATCAGTCAAGGTTTTTAGAGTTATATGCCGAATATTCTTTTAATAGTGAATATATTAACCCATCTTAATCAATCTGAATCTGGATGCTCAGCTTAGAAATAGTAATGGACGGTTTCTTCAGTTTTCCTCATCAGTGCTTATTTCAGTGATTCTTTGCTTCAGTAGAACTGAATGTAACTGGATGTGGCTGGTACTAAATCCTGTTTGTCCTTCCTAAACCACAGTGGTGTGCATTACTACAGATTCTGGTACCCTGTCAACTTCAGCAAACAAGTACTAAAAACCTAACATCTGCTGTGCAGTGCTCTACCAGGTTCAGAAACTAGTTTCAATCTTCAAGGAGCTTTTGCACAAATGTATAAATCAAAGGCGTACAGAGAAATGGAGTGCTTTTCTGCTTTGAATTCGGTTTCTGGCATGATTTAAATTGAATAGTTCTTCCTGCTGCAGATATGACCGTTCAATATTGGAGTAGAGTAGGTGGTGGACCTGACTTAGACACCATCATCATCATCACCATTATTACTATAAAGAGATCCTGAAAGTATTTCTGTCTACTGTTCCCATCTTGTTCTTCCCACTCTGAAATTTAAAAGAAATGCTCTACTCTGGGAATAATTAACACCATATCTTTTTTCACTAGCCCCAGATGACTTTATTTTAGGAACATGGTGAATGTACCCAGGACACTCATTTTTAGAATTCACCCACAAGTTTCTTTGGCTGATTGCTTTTACATAATTTGATTATTATGAATGAACTTCACTACACTCAACAGATTATGTCTGACCACTGTCTTCACCCTTGATATCCTTGTATAAATTATAAACAAAAATTTCAAACTCAATTTTTAAAAATAGTTATGTCATAATAGTAGAAATTTAGGGGCAACTAGGTGGTGCAGTGGATAGAGCACTAGTGCAGGAATCAGGAGGACCTGAGTTCAAATCTCACCTCAGACACTTGACACTCACTAGCTGTGTGACCTTGGGCAAGTCATTTAACCCCAGTTGCCTCATCCTGGGTCATCTCCAGTAATCCTGATGAATAATCCGGTCACTGGATTCAGATGGCTCTGGAGGAGAAGTGAGGCTGGTGACCTTCACAGCCCTCCCTCACTCAAAACAAAGTCAAGTGCAAGTCATGTCATTATTTCTCTGATAGCATGGTCTTCTTTGGCAATGAAGGATGAACACACAGTAGAAATTTTTAGATAGTCTGTCTTATCCTTCTAGTCTCTTCTACGGAAGCATAATTAGGGGAACCAGCTTATTTTCTAAATTTTTTTCTTTTGTCTTTGGGAGTTATTACTCAAGTATTGTTTCTCCTTAGAGTCTAACAAATTTAGCTTTTTGGTTTGTTTTTTTTTAATTTTCTTTTTCCACGTTCTGATACTTCTAATGAGGATTATCACAGCATTTGGAACTGGAAGAGACCCTTAGAGATTATCTGTTTCAGTCTTCTTGTTCATAGTACAGTATTTTTTTAAATAGTATTATATTTTTCCCCAATTATATGTTTGCAGTTTTTAAGCATTTGTTTTTACAAGATTTCAAGTTTAAAATTTTTCTGTCTCCTCCCACTTCCTAAAATGGTAGACAGTTTGATATAGGTTATGTATGTGCAGTTATCTAAAACATACTTCCATATTAATCACAGTTGTTAAAAAAAACAAAAGGAAAATAAACCATGAAAAAAATAAAATGAAGAAAGTATGCTTGGATCTGCATTCATAACTCATCAGTTTATCTCGGATGTGAATAGCATTTTCCATGAGTCCTTTGTATTTGTCTTAGATTGTTGTGATGCTAGTATTGTTGATACTGTTTACAGTGTTTTCCGGGTTCTGCTTCTCACTTTGCATCAGTTTGTACAAGTCTTTCTAGGTTTTTCTGAAGTCTGCCTGTGTAATGTTAATGGGAAGATTTTCCTCACCCATTAATAGGCCTCACAGGGAGCCCATTTTGCTAATTTCTAATTGGGCACTGAGTCATGAGGGTTGTGATGCCTGCTGGCTCGCAAAAGTGTATATATACACTCCGAGTTGATATTTTGCTTTGGGGCCTCAACTATGAGAAGGATGTTGTGATTCCCTGGTCAAGACTCTGAGTGGCCATATATTCTGTGCTCCTGACTGCTCAGATGTAAAGATTCTCTAGATCCAGGGATGTCTGTAAAGTGTAAAGCAATATTGCTCTGATTTAGGCAGTAGAGCCCTGTCTGGTAGTCTCTATTTCTCTGTTTATATTTTCTCTGAAGTTCAGAGTGCTGAATTTTACCCAGAGCTAGTGAATGTAATTAAAAAAAGATTGTTGACCCCTTAAACAGCCATCTTTCCTAGTAAAGCAGATCTAAGAACCTGCTGGTTCTGCTAAAATAAAGCCATGGCTGCTAAGCCATCCTGGGTATGCCAGTGTGGTTGCCTTTACAGCTTGCTCATCATTTCTTATGGAACAATAGTATTCCATTATATTCATATGCCACAACTTGTTCAGCCATTCCCCAATTGATGGGCATCCCCTCAGTTTTCAGTATTGAAAAGGGCTGCTATAAATGTTTGCACATGTAAGCCCTTTTCCCTTTTTTATGATCTCTTTGGGATACACACCTAATAGTGGTAATACTAGATCAAAATTACAATTTGGTTGACCTTTAGGCATAGTTCCAAATTGCTCTCCAGAATGGTTGAATCAGTTTACAACTCCACCAGCAAAGCATTAATGTCCCAATTTTCCCACATTCTCTCCAACATTTATCATTTTCCTTTTTTTGTCCTATTTGCCAATCTGATAGGTGTGATGTGTTTATCTGAAAATTGTCTATTTATATGCTTTGCATGGTATAGTATTTTTTGCTGTGAGGAATTGCAACAGAGGAGAGTCAGGAGAACTCATGAATGTGATTACAAGTCTAAGTCTTATATACTTTGTAGCACACCAGCTCTTGGTGTATGTATACTCTGAGAACTACTGATCTAGTCTCATACCCTCATTTTTTCAGATTAAGAAAGTGAGGCTTTGGGAGGTTAAGTGAATTGCCCAGGCCACATCAGGATTCAAATCCAGGTCTTTTGACTCCAAAGACTTAAACTTAACATTTTCCCTCCAGTGTTCTTTTTACTACATTATGCCAAAGTTTACTCATGCAGTCATCATTTTATTTTAGAGCTAAATCTGAAGTCACCTTTCACTTTACAGGTAAGGAAACTCAAAGTCCAAAAGAGGAAGTGAAGGATTAGCAAACTAGTGGGGGGCAGTATCAGGACTAAAGCCCAGGTCTCCCAATGCTATGAAATTGCACTTGAAGAAGTTTTAACTTTTTCCAAATCATTGAGAAAATGGACCCGGGTTCTCTTCTGAAATAAAGTTAAATCCATAGTAGTGGTGGAAAAGTGTGAAGTAAACACTGCAGAGCAGCATATGAGGAAGGTGATGTTGCAAATAGCAAAGTGATGTCCAAGAAACTTCACCAACCTCTATGAAACTGCACAATCTCATCATAGCTGCCTTCTCCACTTTGATGGCAAGTTCATACAGATGTCTTAAACCGTTTTGCAAACAACTTGAAAACTGTATGGTATCTTTTCAGGATAAGCAGAGCCCTAGACTGCACAAAAAATGAGATGAGTCACTGTAAATTGAGAGCTTAGAAGCAAGAGTGGTGTGGGCAGGATCCAGATGGGAAAATGCAAATTACCAAGCTGTTGTCTTGTGCCTTAATTTAAAAACAAAATTAGATATAATTAAGTGCTGTGATAACAGGACTCTGAATTGTCAGATTTGTAATTGCTACTTTTAAAAATTTGGAACATTAATAAAGATGTTGAAAATTACATAAATAGTTCTGTGGTATATATGATGGGAATACATAGTTTCTTGTTCTTTGATTTCTGAAGTTGCTGAGGCATGAGCGATGTTAGGATGGTTGAAAACATGTAATTTGTTAAAACAGCAAGCCATACTCTACAACATGAATTTGAGGGTCCAATTTTATTGCACCTTTTTTATCTTTGAGTTAAAAGTCATTTACAGCTTCAGTTTCTGAATTTACATTTTAATTATATTTCAAGTAATCATTGCATCATGGTACCAAATAAGTTTACAAGCCTAGTATATTTTGCTGCATTGTCTCCCCCTGCATTAAAAAATGCTTTCATATTGATTGGAGTTTGATAGCTCTGGGTGAGTTGGTAGTTTTTTTGTAAAACAATATAGTATTTTTGTGGGATAGTATCCATAAGCCAGTGAACTCAGGCCTGACTTGTGAAATTGAAGGACACTTGGCACCATGAGAGTTATTGGAAAAGATTTTTTTTTAATTTTCTAATTAAATTGATTTATTTCAGTTTTCAACATTCACTGCCACAAAATTTTGAATTTCAAATTTTCTCTCCATCTACCCTCTTTTCCCACCCCAGAACAGTATGTATTCTGATTAACCCTTCTGGAGAATATTTTTGAAGGAAAGTACGATAGCCACTTCCTTGGAGACAGAAGAAAGAATTAAGAAGATACTATAGTTTTATTCTCTTTAAATTATGAAGTATGTTTTATCTCCCCCTCCCCCAAAAAAACAAAAAACCAATCATTAACTTTAAATGACCCAAAATCAGACCAGTAGCCTCTCGTAAGTAGTGGAAAACTCAGCATGAATATTTAGGGAAAAGCCAAATTCATAAAGAAATTAACAAGATAAAGCTGTGCCTAACTACTTCAGAGTGCTAATGTGGCTTCAGAAGAGAAATGAAATAGCATCCTCTCAAACCTCTACCCACAAACATGTTTCAGGTAAAAGACTAAATTTAGAAATGTCTAAAAAATAGGATTATAAATTTATTCCTAGAAAGGTCCTTAAGAAGTCATTTCATCCAACCTAGTCATTGTGTAGGTGAGAAAACTAAGTGCAGAATTGAAATGCAGAAACAAACATGGGAGAAACCAGCACTATGTGGGATGGACAATAGGACCAGTATGGCAGAAATCTAGAATGCATGAAGGAGTGTTATGTGTAATGAGTCTGGAAGGGGAGGTTGGGGCTAGGTTGGGAAGGGCTTTAGACCTCAAACCAGATTTATGTTTGGTCTTAGAGGTAATTAGGAACCACTGAAATTTACTAACTAGAAATAATGTCATGGGTCAAATTTGTACTTTAGGAAAATCACTTTGGCAGCAGTGGAGGATGTAATGGAATTAAACAGAAAAAGTCAAGAATATATAGGCTGTAGTGATTATCTAGGCAAGAGGTGGTAAGGGCCTGAACTAGTGTGGTGGTCACCTGGATGAAAAGGAGGACCCTAACCATAGTTATCCCACAGGGCACTGCCCTGGGCCTTCTCCCACTATACTGTTCACTTGGTGATCTCATCAGCTCCCATGGATTCAATTATCTCTATATTGATAATTCTCAATACTACTCCCATCATATATCTGGAACCAGATACTCTAGACAAATTCAACATGTCCAAAACTGAACTCATCTTTCCCCCCAAACTCCCATTCCAAACTTCTTTTTAACTATCAAGAGTACTCTCTGTCCTGCAAACTTACAATTTTGGTGTCAATCTCAACTCACACCCTTTCCCTCCCCTCTTCCCATATCTAATCTGTTGTCAAGGCCTGTAGATTTTATCTTTGTAACTTCCTCTCTTTTTATCTGATGCTGCCTAATGTCAGATTCGTTCAGGCCCTTGTCAGACACCACTGCTATGGATCATGGCAATAGCCTCCTGATTGGTCTGCCTGCCTAGTTTCTTCCTACTCCAATTTGTGTTCCATTGCGGTGTCAAAGTGATCTCCCTAAAGCACAGATCTGAATATGTCACTTCCCCTCCACTGGCTATCACCTCCGGAATCAAAAATAACCTTTACCACCATTCCTACCACATATTCTTCAATTCGTTGACTTTCTTGCCTATTCCTTGAACTATTTGATGACTCCAGGCATTTTTACTGGTTTTCCCCACCCATCCACCCCATTCCCCCAATGCCTGGAATGCCTCCTTTCTTCACTTCTGCCTCCTGGCTTCCTTCAGCCCTCAACTAATATCCCATCATTTGCAGAAAGACTGCTGATCTATATTAATTCTACTGCCTTCCCTCTGCTGGAAATGTGCAATTTATATTCCATATAGCTTGTTTGTACATAATTATTTGCCTGTTGTCTCCTATATTAGATTGTGGGCTCTATAAGGGCAGGGACTGTCTTTTATCTTTCTTTTTATCCCCAGCACTTGCCATAGTGCCTAACGTGTAGCAGATGCTTAATAAATGTTTATTGACTGACCAATGTGAGATAAGTTCTGGAGGGAAGAACAAGATTTGGGCTACTTAACTGGAAACTTGAGAATGAGACAAAGATTCAGATCTTAATTACTATAAGAATGGTAGTACCCCTCAACAGAAACAAGCAGTAGGATGAAGGTTCAAATCCAGGTTCTCTCAGATCTAGCTGTAACTAAAGGTAAGAAGTAATCAACCTAAAAAATGAGGTCAAGCAGGTCTGGACATTACCAGACCTAGTTTTTTGACTAGCACTAACCTCAGGCAAATCCATTTACCTTTCCATGCCTCTTTCTCCATCAGTAAAATAAGTATAATAGCCGTCTACTTCAGAGAGGAGAGAAATATAACACTGAAAGTGCTTTCAACCTGGAAGTGGAAATAACGCAATACAAATGCAAAGAACTACAATAAATATACACAAAAAATGATCTTACTCCAAAAATTTATGCTTCAGAAGTAGAAAAGTACAATATGGATGATAAAAAAGCAATTGGCATCGTTTAGGTTGATGTCAGGGGCAAACTGACTCCCCTCAAAACTGCTTAAGACCTTAAGCTAGGGAAAGTGACAAAGGTCCACCATTTGGTACAATTTCAAAGTTAAACTTGTTAAATCTAATTAATAACAATTTGTGAATGCCCTAAATGAGTATTTAATGAGAATGATCTCTAGTCTCACTTTAAGTTTAATGACACATAAGCCACACCACATAATTGTACACTTAAAACCAGATTTCACAAAAAAAGATGTACAATCCCAGTACATAATAGTTTTTTTCCAAGAAACAAAATAGTTGATATAAAGCAGTAACAGTGATCAATATTGACATGATGGTAATGGGGCTGAAAGGCAGCTTGGAGTGGTGGATAGAGCTGTCACAAGTGAAATTCAATAAAGTAGACCAAAGCACATTCTCTTTGAGCAAGATTACAGTTTATTCCTAAGCTATCAAACCTATTAATAAAGGGGTCAAGAGCTTGCCTCAGTTTCTAGACAAAGGACTATAGATGAAACTCCTTTTTATAAGCATAGAACATAATAGGGTAGGTGAGGAAATAATCCCATTGTTTATAGGTCTGGGAAAATCATGGGAGTGAGGGATCATGATTGATTACATTAAGGTCACATGGTATCAGGGCCACCCCTCTGTCTTGAAGGAATGCTTTGTGAATTTATGGGAACCAGCTGCATCCCGAGGTCAGTGATAGTGGACAGGAACAGACTTACAGGAGCCAAGGAATGAGATGTGACCACCTTCAACTGACAAAGATGAGACTGAAGGGAAACAGTTAGCTTGTCCACTCTCAAGGAAAGCACACATCAGGAGTTTCTCAGGAGCTGAAGTTTCAAGAGATACCAAGTTTCCTTGGAATGAAATGATTTGCAGGTTGTGCTAAAGTAACAATTCCCTAAAAGTTAAAAGTGTTTTGTGAGGGAACTGAATCTCTAAACAGTTCAATGTTTTCCCTTAACAGTGGTTGTGGGAAAACTTAAAATCTTTGCATCTAAATTGAGAGAGAAAAAGAGAGACAGAGAGAGAGACTGACTAAACTTTCGTACTTAGGAGCTTCTACATTCAGAGACAGAAAAAAGGCTGAATTTACTATAAAATACAGAATAGAATAAGTACTAAATAGAATCAGTTACAGAGTGAAATCAATTATAAAACACAAAACCAATATTAATTTTCACAGAGCTCTCTTTCCTAAAGAAAGACCTGAGTTCAAGTCCCACTTCTGATACGGCAGAAAAGTTGTTCATCTGCTTTGGTAATCTTACCTGAGAATTCCCCAAACCTTAATAATTACAAATGGAAGCAAATGCATGTTAAGTCTTAGAAATAAAGGCACTAAGATTTATAAATAACCAGAACACATAGAAGGTCAATTGCTTTTAAGTTTTAATAAAAATTAAACCTAATTATAAAAAACAGTTAAATGGTTTTTGAGATTCCATTTAAAAAAGAAAAAGTTATCTGTAATTAAGCAACAGTTGCATTTTAAAACACTAACTCTTACAGGTTTTCACTCCCCTACATACCAATCTTGTATTTTTCGAAAAGAAGACTGATACTTTAAAAGTAGGAAATGCAAACATTTTTCAGTAATGGTGCTTTACAAGTGAAACCTGGCACAGAACCATCTTGCTTTTCAGAATCACAGCATGTCAAGGTCTCTTTAAATGTTCAATCCTTCAGGTGAATTTGAAAGGGCCTAAAGGAAAAAGCTCCAACACTTCCAAAGGACGATAACATTTCACTGCCTCTGACCTCTCCTATGACAAAGCTGTACCCACACGCATTATCCTGAATAGCATGTTGAGATTGTTACTCCGAATAGCATCCCTACAAGCACTAACCACCTGGTTCTTTGGTTTTCCAACTGCAACAAGAGAAAAGAAGTTAATGTTATTTAAGAAAGAAGAGGAGATTTTAAACCAAAAGATCTTATTTTAAGGCAAAGGCAAAACTGGGAAGTTTCAAAAGACTTAGCACCTGAAAGGACATTCCTTAGAGATATATATCCAGTCTTCACTTACAGATTAGGAAATAGATGTCCAAAGACATGAAGTAATTTGCAAAAGGTCACAGGTGGTTAGTGGCATTGCTAGACCTAGACCCAAGTTGTCTTATTCCAAGTCCAGCTCCTATCCCTATGCCAAAGTACCTAGTAAAGATTGTGTGATATAAAACTAATAGTTATCAAAGGACTTAAAACCAGAAAGGGTCTAACAGGTAATCTAGTATGAGCCCTCCTCCCTTATTTTTACACTAACAAAGATGTCGTTAGGGGCATTTGTCACAGAATAATAATATCAGTTTTATAATTTTTCAGTATTTTCAAGGCATTTTCTCATAATTTGTAAGGTTGGTAAAAATATTAGCCCCTAAAATAAACAAATAGCTCATTGCTGAAAGTGTAAAGTTACATGTCAGCTAGTAAGTCTACAGAAGTGTCTGGGCTGGGATTCAAACTCATTGTTTCTTTCACCACAATATACATACTGCTTCTCAAAACAAGTAGAAATTTCACTTGAGAGCTGCAAACTATCAAATGGTTAATAAAGCTATTTCTTCCCTAAAGTGCATTGTCATCATTTAACTTTTGACTCACATATAATGTCCTTCAATGTGGTGAGGCTGAACCATAAATACAGGGTTTTGGTTTTTATTTTATTTTAAGTCAAAGGCACTGACCTAGAAAAGAAAAGTTGTTTCTTTAGAATATACATGATCTGAAGAAATGCTTGGGAGCTAAGCTTTGGCCTGCCTTACAAAAATAACTTGGACTTGCTGGACATTCGTCCAGTGTCAGCAGATAGCTAACCCCTGGAAGAGTAACTTCAATTATTAACAGTGATTTTTCATGCTAGGTACTACAAAAACTGATAGCCAGAAAATCAGTCTTACCTCGAAGTCGACCAGCTCTTTGTATAGCTTGGTTTACTGCTTTCAGGTTACCTAAAAGTTCTGTGTGGTTATTACAGCGAATTTTATAACCATTTAGCAAGTCCTTATTAAGGTCATAAAGTTCCACATAGCGTTTCTTCATTGTTTTCCTGTGCAAACCAACAGAAGTATTACTGTCAATTCATCTTCAGTATAACAGATCTGAGAGAAGTAAGTCAAATTCTTAGAAATTTGAGGGTAAAAAAACATACTAATCTTAGCAATAGTTTCATGAAAATGGGTCCACTGCATTTGGTGACCAGCAGCCCTAAGACTTTGAAAACATTTAGAAATTCTTTACAAAATTATTTCAAAGAAAATTAAGATACTAAGATAATGGAAAAGATGCAATATATCCTTCTGTATTTCAGCAATGTCACCCCCAAAAAAGTGAAAATAAAGAAGTGTAAAAGAGGGGAGAGTTTTGGTGAAAAGATACTGAGTTCTGTTTTGGACATGTTGAATTTGAGATAAAGGTGAGACAACCACTGTTGCATGTCCAAAAGGTAGATGGTGATGTGGGACTGGAGTTTGGGAGAGGGTCTAGATATACAAATACATATACACACACATATATACATATACAGACATGTATGTCTATATGGCTAGAGAGAGATAGGGAACCATTTGCAGAGATGATAGTTGAATTCAGGAAATCCAATGAAATCAAGTGAGATAATATAGAGTGAAAAGAAATGGGGGACCCAAGACATAGTCCAGGGGGATACCCACAGTTGGAGGGTGTAGCATGGATGAAGAACTTGCAAAAGAGACTGAGAAACAATAGTCACTCAGATAAGAGAACTAGGAGAGAAATATATATCATAAAAAAACAAAAAAGAGAACAGCCAGGAGAAAGAGATTGACAGTAAGTTCTTTGGAGAGGTCAAGTGAGATCAGGTAAGAAATAGATCTATCAGAGTAATAGATCATATACATAACATACAGAAGCAAACAAGCTCAGTACCCTAGTATTTGATAAAATGAAAGATCCCAGATATTTGGGGTAAAAAAACTCACTATTTGGTAAACATTGCAGAAAGTGGAAAACAAACTTTGAGAAAATGTGAAGAGCTACATCTTACATTATAAACCAAAGTATACTCCAAATGGCTGCATAACTTAGACATAAAGAATGACATCCAAAACAAATGAGAGAAGCAAGCAAGCAATTACCTGTCAGATTTATGAATAGAGCAAGAATTAGTTCATGACCAAAGAACAGAAGAATCTCAGAAGGTAAAATGGACAATTTTGATTACATAAAATTAAAAGTTTTGGCAAAACATTACCAATTGTAGCTAAAATTAAAAGTACAAGATCTTAACTAAGTTTATTGTTTACCGGTGACCCAAAAGCTTTTGAATAAATAGAGAAAAACATGACTTTAATGATTTTATTCCATCATACCTGTGATCAACCATTCAGTCAATCAATCAACCAGCATTTAAGTGCTAACCACAGTTGAAGCGTTGGGAATACAAAGAAAGGCAAAAACAGCCCTTGTGCTCAAGGAGCTCATATTCTAATAAGGGAAACAACATATATAAATCAGAACACAAAAATAAATACAAAGCAGATGGAAGACCACCTTAGAGGTGATGGCACAAGCTGTTGAGGAAACCAGGAAAGGTTTCTTGGAGGAGATGGTGCACAAGCTCAGGGATTCTAAGAGTCAGAGGACAGGAGCAAGAATACTCCAGACATGAGGAATGGCCATAGAGACAGGAGATGGCTGGATCTGAGTGTGTAAAGAGGGAAGACTGAAATATAGCAAAGAGCCAAGTTGTGAAGGGCTTCAAATGCCAAAGGACTTTAAATCTGCTCCCTGAAATAGTAAGAATCCACAGGAAATCTATTCTCTTATTTGGACGCTCCATGACAATGCCAAAATGTGAGGCAGGGATTTTATGCCTCAGTTGCTATTAAGATGGATTCCCTATAGATGGTGGGGTCACCAGATAATTCTGTTTATGGACAACACTAAGCTAATTGTATTGAACCCTGCAACCTTATATGAGGCATCCCCAATGACATTTGCAGCAACCAAAACAACCCAGCTTAGTAAAATATATAGGAAAAGTCAAGCGAGTGAAGAACCCAAGCTGCCCAGGGAATGACAGGTAATTATTACATCTTTAAATATATTTTTGACATACGCTACAGAAGGATAGTGAATTGGACCCATAACTGAAGAGAAGGAGAACCAGCTGAATTGTATTTAGGAAACTGTTAGTGCTTTTATAATCTCAAGTAGTTTTTTTTTGCCACCAAGTCCCTTCTTTTTAACACTCCTATTTTCTTACTGATGCAATATGACTATAAATGATGGAAGGAGAATCATCACCATCATCATCATTTTTTAAAGTTTACAAATCACTTTATAAATTTTATCTCATTTGAGTCTCACAACAATCTTATGAAACAGGTACTGTAAGTAGTGCTATTTTCCAAATGGATAAAATGAGACTCAGGGAGATTAAATTATACTTGTCCATGGCCACATGTATCAGAAATGGGATTTGAATCCATTTTATTGACTTCCAGTCCAAAAATCTCTTCTATGTCACACACATTGCCTTTCTATGAAACACTACAATCTCAGAAGAATTGTATATAGTAAATATAAGTAATCTGCAGCATATTAACAACAATAGTATATGATTAAGATGTAGCCAAAAAAAAGCACCATCTAGGATATGTATGTCTGAAAAAGGAGGTGGGCAATGACACAGTGACTGATAGCAGCTGGATGGCACTTCACAGTATGTTTCATCTGTTGGAACAGGTGAACAAGAATGGCACAGGATGTGATCTGCACTGGTGGGAGGAATTTCAGATCAATACATTAGTGTGATCGTGGATCCATCCCAAATACCCATGAAATAGGTAGTTAAAGGTGTTTGCTCCAACTTTTTGAAGCTGGAATCTTTTAAGAAAAGCACAAATGGCTATCCAATCAATTTTAGCTCTTGAAAACTCACCTAAACAATCACCAGGTAAAGATTTTATTGATGAAATTTTCATTTGAAAATTTCGATAAAGCATAGCTAGAAACAGTGATTGCATATATCTTTCTAAAAAGCTAATAGTCTTTGCCATAGTGACTACTCACATATCTCTCATCAGACGTGCATCCTCAGCCCGGACCAATAAACTCCGGATCAGATTAGAATGATCAGCCATATCAGCACTAAGTTTCTGGTGTACAGAATGATATTCATCCACCTGGTAAAAGAAATACTCATGGATTATTGAAAGTCTCATGCATTCCACACAGACCAAATATAAATAACTCTGAAACCAATTTAGCCTACTAAAGAGGCAAATGTCTTTCCCCTTTGCCCATTCAGCAAGGTTCACTTATGTGAAGATTTTGGAGATGACACATTCCAAATGACAAGCTAAAGAGTCCTCACAAATGCAGTCATTTTATGTTCATACCTTAATTAGTACTTTCCGTAATTCCTCAAAATAGACAGGAAAATCAGCTTCCACCTGAAGATCTTCAATAGCAAAAAAGGAAGCCATAGATTGGATGATATCCCCAGCCAGATCAATATCATCTGTATTGACAGTGATCTAACAAGATAAAAATAAGTACATCAGATTTTTCCTCTTAAAACTCATATATATAGCAAACAGCTATTAGATACCACAGAGTACACTGTACCTTATGGTATGGAAGAAGGTAGAGGGAGGACATTGAAAAGCTCCTCCCAGATCCTCTATTTAAGGAGGCCCATGGCAGCTACCTCATCATTTTCCCACTGGCAGCAGGACTTCATCATGCCCCATTGCCAGGTACCCCTCCTCTCCTCTCTCCCTCTCCATCTCCACCCTCCAGCCTTTCAACTTCTTTATATGTGCCTTTCCCCATTAGATAAAAGGAGAGAAAGGAAGGGCTTTTGCCTTTCTTGTATCCCAGCACTCACTAGTATAATGCTTGGTACAGAGTAGGCACTTAACAAATGTTTATTAACTGAGTGACTGATGGATGTATTTGCTTTTGCTGGATCCTTGCCTATTGTTCTGGTTAAAATAAAACAAGACAGCTGCAGTCCTTGACATTTTTAGCCTAATTTCTATTACTTTCATCTTTTGTAACTCTATTCTTTTACACCCTCCCGTGCTTCCCCCTGCCCCCCCCCCGGCAGCTCCTTTTACTGTCATCCTCTGGGACTGAAAATCTTTTGTGAGGTACTATGTTTCCATTAGAGCTATGGAAAAAAATAAGACATTTAGTGTATTGCTATGACAGCAATGGAAATTTTCAGTAACTTCCATGAGATTGCCACTAACATGCCCTTTTTCTTGCCATGATCTCAAGTAGCTGCCATATCAGTGATCATCCACTGCTTCAGACTCTGGAAGAGAGCTGGCTCCTACACTGGCCCTCTATCTCCCCCTCATACAGATGTTTTAGATTCCAAACTCAGTGTCAAAGAGGTGAACAGCAATTGGAAGGGTTGAAATGAAGACTTCTCCTTATGGGACTTTCATCTGTTTTCTAGTGTCTCACTAGGACACTGTCCTCACTCAAATAAAAACTGGATAAGCAGAAAGAAGGTCATTATGGAATTCAATATCACCTCTCCACTTGGTTTTATTTTTATACAGAGATGCCCAGCATTTCGTAGAGATGTGAAACAGACTTGAAACGGAGCATTTTGGTTCTCACTATCTTCGGGTAATAAGAAGTTCTGGTTCAGCCACAGGACAACCTTAAAAACATGTAACAAAATGAAATATCTTTTTTTTAGAAAAGGTTAGAAATATATAACCATTCTTAGCATGACAGAAAAGGAAAATAACATGCTGGAGGGATGTAGAAAAATAGGGATACTAATGCACTGTTGGTGGAGTTGTGAACTGACCCAACCATTCTAGAGAACAATTTGGAATTATGTCAAAAGGGCAATAAAACTGCATACCTTTAACCCACCAATATCACTACTGGTCTGCACCCCAAAGAGATCGAAGAAGGGCCTATATGTACAAAAATATGTATTTTTTTAATAAAAATATTTATAGCAGCTCTTTTTGTGGCAGCAAAGAATTGGAAATTGAAATGCTCATCAATTGGAATGATCAAACAAGTGGTGGTATATGATTGTGATAGAATACTACTGTGCCATTAGAAATGTCAGGCAAGATGGTTTCAGAAAAACCTAGCAAGACTTCTATGAACTGATAAAAAGCGAAGTGAGCAGAACCAGAATACTGTACACAATAACAGCAATGCTGTAAGGATGAACAGCTGGGAATGACTTGGCTGCTTTGCTTAATACAATGCTCCAAGACAATTCTAAAGGAACCAAGATGAAAAATGCTATCTCCAAGGAGAGAACTAATGAATTCTGAATGCAAACTGGACAATACTTTTTAACTTCATTTTTCTTGCCTTTTTTTCCAACATGGCTAATATGTAAATATGTTTTGAATGTCTAATTGATATATTGCTCACCTTTTCAGTGTGTGGGGAGGGGCTGGAGAGAGAGAATTGGAATTTAAATTTTTTTAAATGAATGTTAAAACTAAATTTTAAAAATTCATGCCCTTGAAAAATAAAAGAAATACATGGCCATTCTTGAACAAGAATCCTACATACCTATCCTTCAATAAACTAATAAAATCTAGTCTATAAAAACTATCATTAAAATGAAACTCTATGTGTGTGTGTGGAGGGGATCAGAGATTATACAGAGCAGAGAACACTCCAATTATCAAAGCATTAGTACTAGAAAAGGGAATTCTCTATTTCCCAGAGGGTCTGACTAGCACCCCAATGGGAATTAAGGAGAAAAGAATCCCAAAAGAGGGCCACCAAAGAGATGCGGACCTAAGGCATAGGGTGCTTCTACCTGGTTAAGATATAGAAGTATGCCATGCCTTTCAAGGAAGCTAAAAACTTTGCCACCCTGATAATATAGAGGAATTCGTCTGTAAGAATGAAAAGTGGTCCATATATGAAAAATGGGTGTAAGTAATAGTTGTCTGCTAAACCAAAAATCCAGAAAGTGAAGGAGAAATGTACTTACTTTTATATTTATGATTTCCTTAAGAGAAAATACACATGCTATAGAACACATCATAAAACAAACCCCAGTAAGAAAATGTGGAATGAAATCAAGAAGTCACGATTCCCACTATTCCCACACTATTCTCACTCTTTCTATACTTGCAACACTGATAATTCCACCACAATTCTTGCCAATATTCATGATTCCTTTCTTACTATTTCATTGGTCATAGCCTAAAATGTAACTTATTTGTTTACTTATTCTTGTTCAGTGCCTCTTTAATTATCCTCATCAAGCTGTAAGCCTCCACCTTCCCCAGATAAGAGGTACAAGCCCCTCGATGGCTTTCTTAATAGCGCAAGATCTACCACAAGATATTAGCAGAAGGACATCCATTAGTCAGACAGAGAAGAGCATTATCAGACCTAGTGACATAAACACAAAGACTCCAGCAGGTCTGCACAGGAGGAAAAGACTTCCAAGGGATGGAGTGGAGTAACTCTAGGACAGGGAAGGATGTAGTTTAATGAATATAAGGTAAACATCCAGAGGGGACCTGGATTCTAGTTACAGATATACAACTAAGTTGTTCCCCATGGCTCCTAGCTGGAGGTATGTAAGCTCAAAAAAGTACCTGATAGATTGAAATTTCCTCTATTTTATTCCTGACCACAAAGTAGAGTTGGACTATAGCAACTAGTAATCTCCTTTCTGTGTCCTCAACAGTTTGCTCTACCTGAGAACTACAATTCTCTAACCCTCTAAGAAATGCAGGACAGAAGGGTGTAATTTTTAAAAGCATCAATTTTAGGTAGTAAAGAATCAAAGATATATGGAAAAATTAGTTCAAGCATAAATAGCCGGTTCAACATTTAGTATTACCAAACAGTAAAACAAGGAAAGTAAAAAAGTTTATAGTAAGAATTATTGCAAAACCAGGAAAACATTATACACAGTATCAACAATATTATACAATGATCAACTGTGAATGACTTCGCTAATTCTCAGCAATATAATGACCCAAGACAACTCCAAAGGATTCATGATGAAAAGGACTATAGAGAAAGAACTGATGGAATCTGAATGCAGATCGAAGCATACTATTTTACTCTCTTTGCTTTTCTTGTTAGCTGTTTTGGTCTGTATTTTCTTTTAAATTATGACATATAGAAATATGTTTTGCATGACTACACATGTATAAACCATATCAAACTGCCTGCTTTCTCAATGAAGGGAGAAGGGAAAGAGGGAAGGAGAGAATTTGGAACTCAAAATTTTAAAAAACAAATGTTAAAAATTTTTAAATGTAATTAGAAAAAATATTTTTTAAAAAAAGAATTGTTGCAGCATCTATTTGGGAAAATGGCATATTTTCTCTTTCAGTTAGAGAGACATCTCAGTGATGCTTTCACTATAACTACTGAATTTAAATGGGACAATTCCAAAAGTTGTGTAATTCTCCTTTATCAGATTGTTACTGCTACTAATGAACACATTCAAGTAATATTCAAGTAATTTCCCTCTCTATGGGGCGTTTTAAAAGAAATTAATATTTCTGGGGGTTTGTACGCTGAAGTGCAAACTAAATAGAAGTAAAATGTACAAAATGATGCTTACCCTTTGTACCCGTTCATTGACAGTAAAGTTAACGAAACTGAGTGGTTCTTTGGTAAGATCAGGGTTGCTCAGTGCATACATGGCAAATCGGGGGAGCTGTCGTGTTAGTTCAAACACATGAAACTGAGTGCTGTATAAAGGATCAAACAAAAAGAAAAAGGTTATACTAAAATTAAATGTTAACACCTTAAATCATAACATCATTTGGTCCATGTCTTATAAAATGAAAATCAATGCACTGGGCCAACATGATGCTACTAGAAGGTGACAACTTGAGTAAATATGAATATGGAAATACTATGTATATTAGCAAGTGTCTTCAATTCACAGAAATAGCATAGTCTTCTAAATATAATCTTAAAAGGTGAAACTGAAGGTGGCCAACAGTTAGGGTAGGGATGGGGAACCTGTGGTCTCAAGGCCACATATAACCCTCTAGGTCGTCAAGTATGTCACTTTGTCTGAATCCAAACTTCACATAATAAATCTCCTTAATAAAAGGATTTATTCCATAAAACTTGGACTCAGTCAAAAGGCCACTGCCAAGGACTTAGAAAGCCACATGTGTCTCAAGGTTGTAGGTCCCCCACCCCTGGTTAGGGAACTGAGATCTAAGAATTTTAGGAATAGTAGCCCAGTAATCAATAACGCCCAATACAATCTTCCTAACCCTGAAGTCACAAAAACCTAAACAAGAAGTTAATGGGATATATAAAATATATGTCTTAAAATTCTCAAAAACATTAGATCTAAGGACAGAAAACAATCTAAATCCAAAAATTACATAATTTTTCTAGAAAATATAATAAACACAAGGCCCTAAACAAGTCCTTAATTGGGTAGGAAAAATCATGAAATGACTCTTTCCTCCATGACCTGAACATTTCTGTTCAACAACCATTTACTGAAAGTCTACAATGTGCTAGACATTGCATAATAATGCCACCTTACATCTCCCAGTGCTCAGCATAGAACCTTGAATACAGTAAGTACTTAATAGATAATTATTGAATTGATTCAACTTTGTCTAGCACTCTGTCATTTCTTAGTGTTGTTACATCCATTATCTTATTTGATCCTTCTAGCAATCCTATTAGGCACAATAGGTATTATTTTAGAAATGATGAAACTAAGGTTCAGAGAGGTCACATGATTTGTCCAAGGTAACACAACTAACAAATAACACATCCAGAATTAGTCCAGTAACTCCATTATCATGTATATTTCTTCTTCCAGAAACAGCACACGTTTTAGAAAGTATACAATTGGACCACCTGTTTCTGTAGCCCACAAAAGTCTTCATGTGCAAATCCACAGGGACATCCTTTGGTGGAGTGATAGGAATTCGGATGCAGCTGGAAAGATTCTGAATGCTGGGATGCACCACATGGCTTTCACCCGTAAAAATCCCTTCAGCAAAAATAAGCACTGCTCGGATTATGGTGTCTACAGGAAGAAGGGGAAACAATAACTCAGTAACTACACCAAAAGGATTATATTCTTCAACAATGAGCAGCTGTAAATCATTTCCTACCATTGGAAGTTGAGATCCATAATTCCACATGAGCAGCTTGGCTATCAGAGCCCAGGTTCACCGACAGGGCTGTTTGCAGCTTTGTGTTGGCTGGGATAATTCCACGCTGCCCATCAGACTCATTCATTGGGCTGCTTGATTCAGCCTGCTGAAAAACACCATCCAGTTCCAACTTGGTCAACTTTCCAATAAAATGACAATTCAACCTCTAAGCAAAGATTTCCTTGGCTGGATGGTGCAGTGGATAGAGTGCTGGGCCTGGGGTCAGAAAGACCTGAGTAAAAAATCCAGCCACAGACACTTAGGAGCTGTGTGACCCCAGGGAGGTCACTTAGCTTCTGTCTGCTTCAGTTTCCTTAAGTGTAAAATGGGAATAATGATGGCACCTACCTCCCAGGGTTACCGTGATGATTGTAAAGCCCTTAGCCCAGAGCCCGGCACATAGTAGGTGCTACATGAACGCTCATTCCCTTCTCTTCCCCGATTCGGTAATCATTTCTTATCTCATGCTACACAACACAAAGTAGTGTTCTTATGTTCTCTTATGTTCTTATATTCCATTCTGCACCTACCTCCCAGGGTTAACGTGATAATTGTAAAGCCCTCAGCCCAGAGCCTGGCACATAGTAGGTGCTACATGAACGCTCATTCCCTTCCCTTCCCCGATTCGGTAATCATTTCTTATCTCATGCTACACAACACAAAGTAGTGTCCTTATGTTCTCTTATGTTCTTATATTCCATTCTGCACCAGAGACAGAATGGCATAATTCTGTGTGCCCAACTCCCACCCCACCCCAAATCCCCATCATCCTGCTAACTCCAAGTACTGTGATAGCAAGGATCAGCCTTTCCCTAGCACAGGGCTCTGCATCATGCAATGAATGGGTTTTGAATGAGGGGATCATGGAGAAGGAACGGTGGATCAGGGTCAGAAGATTCAGCTCAGGTCACTGGCTTTACTACTTCCTAGCTGGGTGATCCCAATCACTTGCTTTCTGGCCCTCATTTTCCTCACCTATAGAATGAGGGTGGACTAGACAACCTCCCAGGTTCCTCCCATCTCTGATATTCTGTGATTTTATTGAATTCTATCAAAATAAATTACAAACAGAATTTGGAAAAAAAAATTCAGCTGTCACCATCATACAGTTACTATTAATTTAAAGTAAGTCTCTTCTGGTGGTCTGCTGTTGCCCTCTACACCAACCAACCTGAATTTTTCTTTTTTTCATTCTTTGTTTTGAGAAATACCTTGGAATTTTCCTCATAGTTGCGCAGTTCTAGCAGCAGGTTCTGTTTCTTCTGACTAAGCTCCCGGATCAGATCCTGTTCCACACTTGTATCCATCAAGTTCCCCTTCATTTCTGTACCACCAGGGAGATAACCCCGCACTAAACAGGTGGGGGTAACATGACTGGGTTAGAGTATGTCCATTTCCAAAACAAGAATCTAATGCTCAACCTCCTGGACTGTGAACAGTGTGTTTACCAAGCAAGAGAAGATCTAAGTAACAATGCTTTAGGAAGATATTTTCTACTATTTTTCTCAACAAAATCCACAGAGGATTTTTAAAAAGAAATTGTTTTCAAACTGGACCTGAGATTTCATCAGTGAAGGGGTCTCCCAGGGAAGAACTCCTTCTTCAGTGCCTACTCTGTAATGGAGGTAATGTGCCAAGTTTACACATCAAGGAAACGTCAGGGTCCAAAACTAAACGCAGGTAGAATTCCTAACTCCAAGGCTATCTCTATTCACCAAGCATACCGTTCTCTCCAGACTTCCCAAGGTACCTTCTCCATCCACGGAACAGCAGATTAGCTGCACGTGGCCATCCATCCTGTAATCGCCCTCCACCACACCAGCAACCGCTGAAGAAAAGTTGTCTTTAAAGATGACCTCCCCAGTTCGGTCACTGCGGGCATCAACCTGAAGAAGATGAGCAGAACTTTTTTTTACAGATTCTTAGAATACAGAAGTACAGTCACCGGACCCAACTTTTAACACACATACATAGGAATGCCTTTTACAGCATCACTTGAACACTGCAGGAATGAGACTGGCTAATTCTCCACCTAGCACCCTTTCTGACTGCGGGGCAGCACCGTTAAAAAATTCTTCCTTCTATGTTTAGCCAAAACCAGCCTCCCTATAACTTTTACTCCCAGTTCTCTTGTGACCTTCTGTCACTACACAGAAAAAATCCACTCCCCTCTTCCATTTGATATAGGCCTTCACATATTTGAAGATGACTATCCCAGCAACTCCAAATTTTTGTTCCAGAAAGTTGTATAAGTAAAATAATTATAATAACTATGGTTAGAAACAAAAATAAGTCAACAACAAAATGGACAATAAATTAAAGGATGAATTTTTATGGGCAATAACAGATACTTTATTACCAAAAATCTGCAATGAGCAGCATAATATAGTGAACAGAAAACTTCAAGTCCAACCTCTGATACATCCTGGATATGTGACTAAGCAAGTCACATAGTAGGGAGGATTTTAGTGTAAGTGGATTTTTGTTATTATTTCTTAGAATTCAGGTTCCCAGGATCTATAGCCATAACAATGTCTTGTTCCCAGGTGTTAGATATGAATTCTCATGATTAGGGTTCAAAACATCTGCACCAATCTTATGTAGCAGCATATAACAATAAATAATATAAATATTTGTGCTTAAATTGCAAATATCTACTGTGATTGAACAGTGAGATACAGGGATGAGGTAACATAAACTTGTGAAGCTATTGCTGGCAATATGCCTTCTTTGTTTGTTGCCCTATAAAGCATGTGGGTACTGGTCAATGAGAGGGGAAGGCTTGGGGTTGAGTGCACAAGCTGGAATGCTGTGCATACCTTGACTGGCCCCCACTGAGGCTTGAGGGGATTTAGGGCAATGCACAAGTTGTGCCTGTCTCAATTGACCCCAATGAGACATAGGGGTAGTTGCCCCCCTTCTCGATGGCCCCTGCAAGAAGGGGGATTAGAGAATGCTGTAGGAGTTGGTGTTCCCATTTCCAGCAAACCTTATGAGAAGACTAGACTAAAATAAAGTAATTATTAACCCCTTCAAAGCTGTCAGTGTATTTCCTATCTGACCAGATCAAGAGTGAACCTGTGCTAGCAAAGGCTGTGTGCTAGCTGTGTGCTAGCCCTCCTTGTGTGCTACTGTTTTTCTGTCTTACAGTCACTTAACCTCTCAAGGCCTCAGGCAACTTGGTGAAACTCTTAAGTTGCAAAAAAGGTGCCAATCTGCATTGACAGAGGAAGTTCCTCATCAGAATCTCTTCACCAAAGAAATCACAAGTGTAATGCCAAAAAAAAAAATCCTAACCAAATAAATCTAGATGACAGAGTATCAGATCAATCAATATAATTGCAAATCACAAATATAGTACCATAATACTGCTCAGAACATCATTTGGGGAACATTGTAACCAAAGAATAAAGTACGTCAGGAACCTTATACCACCCACCAACAGCAAGTGCCACTTCTACGGAATGCTGTGTTCAAACATATTAACAATACAGGATAATGCAAGTGTGCACCTTGTACATGGCACACTCTGTGAGGAGAATGGGAACTGTCTTGTACAGAGATAATAGTGCATAAACATATCCCTCTAAATAGGCTCAGTCCATTTCCTTCAATTAAAAGGTTTACATTATGATCCCTGATATCACTACTGGTCTTTGACTGAGCCCACAAAGAACAATTGTGCCTTTCTCATTTAGGTCTAACCACTGCATCAAACATAGAAATACACTCCCAGTGAGGAACACATGGTTCCAGTTCAACAAATTCTTAAGTAATCAAAGGTAAAGCAACTAGAGGAGGGAGGTCCACATTTATGGCCTCTGGCTATAAATATAACTATATCTGCCCTGCCAGAGGCTACAGATCTAAAATAAAGGAAACTGCAGGAAGAAAAAAGCTAAGAAAGAGCTTATTATCCTCAGAAGAGCTGGACCTGAGTGGAAGAAAGCACTAAGTAGTAAATGGTGTCCATGGAGACTGGGCAGCTACTTCAGGTGTCTCTATGCAGCTACCACTCTGGCTTATCAACATATTGGAGGCTAATTTTAGCTTTGGGTAAAAAGCAAAAGATAATGACTTTAAAATTATATTTAGAAAAATTCAGAATTATTGAACGTTAGTGGGGAGAGAAGATGTCAACCTTCATCTCTCCTCTGCCTTACAATCTTACAAACAAGGAAACTGAAGCTTAGGGAGGCAAAATGACTTGCCCGTTTCAGCTTTGTTTAATATGCTCTATTTTTATTTATCAAAACAGAATTCTTCCCATTAATTCTGAATTTCCAGGAAACATGCAAAAGAATAATATGATTCATTTTCAAGGTAATAAATGAAAGGGTAATAGGCAGGGACAGTGTAGAAAGTACACAGTTTCTAATTCAGTCACTCAGTCCTGATTTCAGAAAAAAGGAATACTTTGGCAAGAACATTCAGCTTCATTTTTAAAAGTTCTTTTTAAATGAATAGTTTTTTGTTTTTGTTTTTTGCTAAAGTCATTCATTTTTTATGTCACATTCACTTCTAAATATATTCCCCATCCCATTCCTTGGCAAGCTTTCCCTTGTAACAAAAATAGAAAAATAAGAAGAAAAAAGAACAATTCTCTAAGATCAATTGCATTCTCCAGTATGTGACATTCCACTCAAGGAAGATCACAGAACACAAAGCTATCAGAGATCATCTGCCTTAGACCCTCATTTAGTGAGACCCAAAGTGGCTGCCAAGGACAAACATACAGTAAACAGCAGAGTCAGAATTTAAACCCAGGTCCCCTCCTTCCAAATATGGCATTCTTTCCACTATACCACAAAGGTATTTCATTTGCCCTACTCTTCTCCCAGATCAAGTTTGGTCAAATGTACACAGTGTTCAGTTTGGGTTTTCTTTTTTCTTTCCATTCATATCATATGCATTATCTGGTATTTCCCTGCTTCTGCTTACTTTACTCTGCATCAGCTCATGTTACATTTCTCTAAAATCTTCATGTTCATAATTTTTATTGTGCAGTGTGGTGCAGTGGATAAGAGTCAGGAAGATCCAAGTTCAGGTTTGGTCTCACACACTTACTAGCTGTGTAAACCTAAGCAAGTTGTTTAACAACACCCATTTGCCTCAGTTCCTCATCTGTAAAATGGAGACATACTGGAGAAGGAAATGGCAAACTATTTCAGTATCTCTGCCAAGAAAATCCCAAGGACAAGTTCCATGGGATCACATGGAATCAGACATGACTGAATGACTTTATAACAATCCATTACATTCATATGCCATAACTTGTCTAACCATTCCCCAATTGATAAACACCTACAGTTTGCAGTTCTTTCCAACCACAAAAAAAAAGTGCTACAATGAATATTTTGGTATATATGTATATCGAAAGCAGTGGAATTGCTAAGTTATAAGGTATAGATATCTAGCTCCAACAGCAGTGTATTAACCTAACTGGCTTCCTGTGGCTCCTCCAAGAATAAAGCTTCATTTTTTTCATAAAAAGTTCTAATAATACATTTTGTTTTTATACCACAGTAAAACTACTCTTACAAAAAAGGTTTTAAAAAATTAACAGAGCACTGTATCCCCAAGAGATCATAAAAATGGGAAAGGGTCTCACATGTACAAAAATAACTATAGCAGCCCTCTTTGTGGTGGCCAAAATCTAGAAATCAACGGGGAATGGGTGAATAAATTGTGGCATCAAAATGTAATGAAATACTACAGTGCTATAAGAAATGGTGAACAGGAAGACTTCAGAAAGGCCTGGAAAGACTTATATGAACTGATGCTGAGTGAAAGGAGCAGAACCAGGAGAACTTTGTACACAGTAACAGCCATAGCGTGCAAGAAATTTTTCTAGTAGACTTAGTACTCCATTGCAATGTAAGGACTTAAAAAACTCTCAATGGACTCTTGAGGCAAAATGCTTTCCACATCCAGAGAAAGAACTATGGAATTCAATCAAAGAATGAAGCAGATCATTTTCTTTTGTATTACATTTTTGTTTTATGATTTCTCCCATTCATTTTAATTCTTCTGTGCAACATGACTAAGGTGAAAATGTATTTAACAGCAATGTATGTGTAGAACCTATATAAAATTATATGCCATCTTAGGAAGGAAGTAGGCAAGGACAAGGAGGGAGGGGAAAAAATCTAAGATATATGGAAGTGATTATAGAACACCGAAAACAAATAAAATAATTTAATTTTAAAAAAAGTTAACAGAGCAATCAGAACTGACAGAGTATAAACCAACATGTCAGCTCTCTACCAAAGAGAAGGGAGCTGTGACCACTGGAAACAACTTTGGCCATGGTATTTGATTTGCATTCTGTTGTCTCCATTATTGAGGCCATTGTGCAGTGTTCACCCTGTGTCTGCTTCCTCCCTCCCCCTACTCCATAGCAGGTCACACAAATTGTTGCTGGTTTCCTTAAATTCTTCATACTCATCATTCTTCATAGTGCAATAATATTGCATTGCATTCCCATACTCATAATTTGTACAAGTATTTTCCAAATGACAGGTATCCATTGTTTCCCAGTTTTTGCTATTACAAAAAAGTAATGTTATATTTTAATAGATATGAAATCTCCTCTTTTTTGCTATTGACATCCTTGGGGAATAAACTTAGGGGTGAAACTGCTGGATCAAAGGGTAGTAACTTTTCTCCCATAATTCCAATTTATTTTTCCAGAAGAGCTATTAGAACAATTCATTTTCACCAACAATATATCAGTATGAATGTCTCATATATATATATATATATACATAAACACATGAGAGTATGCCTGCCTTCTCAGTTACTCTAACACTATTTCTATCTTTTATGATCTTTGCCAATTTGATGAATGTGAAGTGAAATCTCAGAGATGTTTTCAGTTCAGTTTTTATCATTAGTAATCTGAAGCCTTTTTGTATGGTAGTTAAAAGTTTACATTTCTTCTTTGAAAACTATCCCTCCAGACAATTTTCAGAGGATGGCATGTTGTTCAGTCATTTTTTTCAGTCACATTCCATTCTTTGTGATCCCATTTGAGTTTTTCTTGCCAAAGATACTAAAACAGTTTGCCATCTCCTTCTCTAGCTCATTTTACAGATGAAAAAACCAAGGCAAACAGTTAAGTGACTTGCACAGCGTCACAGTCAATATGTATCTGAGGTCAGATTTGAACTCAAGAAGATGAGTCTTCCTGAATCCAAGTCCAGTCAACATGCTATCCACTTCACCACCTAGTTCCCCCTCAAAGGAAGATATCCATGCTATAAACCACATGGAAAAATGTTCCAAATCCCTAATATAGACAGAAATTAAAATTAAAACAACTCTAAAGTTCCATCTTACACTTGTCAATTTGGCAAAGGTAACAAAAAATGGAAAATGATAAATGTAGAGGAGACTACAAGAAAATAGGCATACTACTGGTAGCACTGTAAAATGATATCACCATTCTGGAAAATAATTTGGAATTATGCCCCAAAATATACTAAATTGTGCACACCCTATGACTCAGTCACTACATCCCAAAAAGATCAAGTAAAGAGAAAAAGGAATCAGTTGCATAAAAATATTTACAGCAGCTCTTTTCATAGCAGCCAAAACCAAAAAACTAAGGTAATAACCCACAAAGGGAATGGCTAAAAAAATGTAGTAAAAGAGTGTAACAAATATTGTTGTGCCATAAAATAGACAGTTTTAGAGGAAACTGAGAAGATTTCTATGAATTAATACAGAATAAAGTGAATAGAACTAGGAGAACAATTTATTAAATGACAACATTGTATAGAAAAACAACTTTGAAACAGTTTGAAACCCTGATTAACGTGGTGATAAACTTACCTCAGAGAACTGAAGATGAAACAAATTTGTTTTATTGGATTAAATATATTTGTTATGAGTTTTTGTTTTTCTTTTATTTTGTTGATTAAAAGTGGGGAGGAGAGCAGGAGGAAGGAATAGTGGATTATCCGTGTAGACAGATAGTTTTTTGGGGAAAAGGCTAAGGAAAATGACAATCATATATAGTCATCTCAATTACCAATACACTATGTGTGTCAGACTTTTTAGAGCTTCTTGATGCAAAAGAAGTTCTGGTTTTATATAATTTTCTCCCTAATTCATAGCTTGTCTTATTCTATCCTTTAATTCACATGAATACAACAACAACAACAACAACACAACTTCATTATCATTTATCATTTACAGTTATAAAAAGTAGCTCTTTCTATTCTCATTTAATTTTTAGGATGTGAACTTTTATGTTTAGATCGCTTACCTATTTGGAACCATGGTGGTATATAATATGCTATGCTGGCCAATACCTATTTTCTCCCAAACTCCTTTCTAGCCTTACCAGTACTTGTTCAAAAGTAAATTCTTTTCTTCGTAATTTGTATTGCTTATCTATATTGTTCAAATGATCAGTGTTGCTATGTTTAACCAGTACTAATTAGTTTTGCCAATTACTGCTTAAAGTTAGCATTGCTAAGTCTCATTAATTCATCTTTTCCTCCTCCCTCCCCAAAATTACCCTTGAAACTCTTGACTTGTTTGAATTAACATGAATTTTTTAATCTGGTTCTACAAAGTGACTTTTGTAGTAGCTTAATTGGTATATGACTAAAATTGTCTATTACTTTAGGCAGTATCACCATTTTTTATTGTACTGGCATGACCCAGAATGAATAATGAATCTCTCTCCAACTGTTTATTCTATTTGGCTTCCTTGATTGGATAGTTGTTGTCTTTATATACGTCCTCACTGTGACTAATTTGGTTAACTCCAGATATTTTATATATTTTGTAATCATTTTTAATATAATTTCTCCTTCTATTACTATCTTCTGGTTTTTGTTCATAATATACATAAGTCCTGATGATATTTGTGTATTTATTTTGGATTCTTTGTTAAGCTATTAATCATTTCAATTAGTTTCTTCATTAATTCCATAAGATTTTCTAATTAAACATCATATTACCTACAAACATATATAATTCTATTTTCTCTTTGTCAACATTCCTTTTATTTTTCTCTTATATTATTTCTACAGCTATCATTTCCGCTACTGGTACTACTAGATTGTAATCTCTTCAAAAACAAGAATTCTCTCATTTTTGTCTTTATACCTGTAATGCTTAGCACCTGGTACCAAGCCTGGCCCATAGTAAGACACTTAATAGATGCTTATTGATTGTTGTGTCAAATAATAGTGAGAAAAAAGGCTTTCATCTTACATTCCCCTGAACTTTGTGAAAAAGTTTCTAGTATTGCCCTTACCACAAATAATTCTAATTCTTGATGTTAAATACTTTTGATCATATTAAAGAAAGTCTTAACATTTATATGCTTTTCAAATGTCTTTAAAATGAATGTATGAACACCGTTTTCTTAAAGACATTTTCATTATCTCTTGATATAAGTATGTAAAAATAACATAAATGATTATTTGAAAGACTAATTATGCTAATTGTTTCCTAAAGATTGTACTATCCTTTTATCCCTAGTAAAGATCCAACTTGTTGTAGTGAATGCTTTTTGAATATTTTCATACATTCAAATTCTATTTTATTTTATTGCATCAAGGTTCAAAGGTAATATTGATCTACAGCTCTCCTCTGCTTTATCTCTCCCTGGCATGGTTACCAAGATAATATTTATCTCATTAAAAGAACTTTGTATAGTATCTTCTTTATCTATTAAGGAGAACTTCTCAATACAAAATCAAACAAGGTTTGAAGTTTTTTGTTTTTTAAATAGCCTACTTGAGTCCTAGAAGCACATAAGCAATGATTTAGTTTCTTAGTCTTGAGGTTGATATGTTGGTTAACTTTTGCTAAATTGCTTTTTTCCTTTAAAAAATTGTTTTTTCACAAAGAAAAGAATGACTGGGTGGGTAAAGAAGTAAGGGAAAGGATATATTCAGAAATAAATGTGATACATAAACAAAAAAAATCAGTTAATTTTTAAAATTCTTACTCTTTTATTGCTATCTTAAATGGTTTACCTTTCTTATGTTTGAGTTCAAAAGGGGTTGAATAAACAACTCAAATTCCTCTATTTTATTTGGTATACATAATTTTGCTTTGATGAATCAATCAGCTTAACTTTTAAGAGTTTATTTTTTGGTAGGCTAGCTAATCTCTGCTTTCCGAATATCACATTTCACTTTTCTCATACACAAGGAGTCTTGTGCAATGCATACTCTTTTTCCTAGGTATGTGAAAGTCTTTTTCCTACATGTCTATAGTATTTGTTATTTAATCCTGAGGCTCTAAAACTTAGTGATGTTTATTGGTGAATTAAACTTAATTTTTCTTTCTGTTACTGTCTTGGGGACAATCTAGCCTTTGACCTCTGTTTCTAACATTTCTAGGCAGTTTTCTTTTGTGATTCACTAAAATATAGTATTTAGGCATTTTATTTCATCTTGTCTTTCTGGAAGACCTATGATCTACTTCTTGTAGTAAAATTACCATGATTCTCTCTCCCCACCTCTCAAGGGAGTTGGTTTACTCATATTTTATTTAATTTCCTATATATATTCTTCCGGCTCCCTTCAGCAGAATGTAAGCTCCTTGAGGTCAAGTATTGATTCATTTTTGTGTTTGTATTCCCAAAGTCTAGCCTATGCCTGTCATGTAGTGTTTAATAAATGCTTGCTGAATAAAAGTGCATTAAATTGAATATTTAGATTCTCTCTATATATTCTGACTTCGAGGTCGGTTTCCTTGTCATATAAATATCTCATGTGTTCTTTTAATTTTGTTCTATCCATGCTTCTTTCAGCTTTGCATTTTTTTTTTTTTAGTTCCAAATCTGCCAATCTCTTTTTAAGTTTACTTACTATCTGGGGGAGATTCTCCATTGTTTGCTCAAAATCAGTGGTATCAAACTCATATGGGAAAGGATTACTGTGGATATGGACTTGGAAAACCACAAAGTAACATTTATCTGTTTCATTGTATTTTAATTTATTTGGTTAAGCATTGCCAAATTACATTTTAATCTGGTTTGGTGCTGCTTGGGAGTTCTGCCAGTTGCACCCGGGGCCATGAGTTTGACAGTGCTCTAAATCACCTACTCACTTGTTAAGTCTTTTTTATTTCTTTGAGATCTCCATTTATCTTAATTGCCATCTTTATTTTTCTTCTCTTTTTGTTCTTCTGAAATATTTTATGTTAACTATTTTTACCTATCGTTTTGTCCTCAAACTAGATGCCATAGTTCCTCCCCTTTCATTAGGAATTTTCAAATTGATTTCTTTATCCTATTATTTATACATTGTCTTGGAATTTGATCTTGAATGCCTGAATTTTTTTTTCTGTCATGCCATTTTTCAGATAACTTTCTTTCTATGCTTTCTTACTATTTCTTGTTATTTCAGATTTGGTGCCTTTCCTGCTATTTTTAGATGAAGGTGGGGAGCTGGGCTTAGATATGACCTCTCATTTACTCAATTTGTTCAGAGTCCCCATTCAGCTAAACAGCATGCTACTCAACTTATGTTTACATATCACACGTGTCCCTGGAAGGGGCTGTGTGTTCTGGTTCTTAACTAGTAAGTTTTGGGAAATTACGCTGAATAATTAAATTCTATTTTAACTTACTTTGCCATTAGACCAACCAGTGATTAGTTCACATACTCCATCAGAGTTAAGGTCAAATGCATGAATGCTCACTGCATGATTCTTAGACTAAAGAAAAGAAAGAAACAATTAGTGCAATTCTCAATACAAAGTACAAAGTTGCAGAACATCAGAGGTTGAATCATACTAACTTTAATTCTCCAATATCGTGCTGTTTTGTCATAAACACCAACTGTGCCGTTAGAAAGAGCATATCCAAAACGACTGCCATACATTGGACAAAGAGAAGTAATTGTCTATAAAAAGTATACACAAAAGAAACACATCATATGTATCACTGAAATTCTATTAAATACAAAACAAAGGCACAAAATTGCATATTTTGTTACATTTCTTTTAAAATTGGACTTCAATTTCTAATTCAGTGTATTTCTACTTCAAAAGTAGCTGATCAGATTTAAATATAAATTTACAAAATTTTGTCCTTATAGCAATAGTAAGCTGAAAAAGTTTTGGCAAAGTATGAAGAGAAAATGATGAAATTAAAAAACAAATGCATAAGTAGCAAATTTAATAATATGGACAATATATTATACATACTCAAAGGTTTTTCTAAGCTATTGATTTCTAATAATCCATAATAAAGATTACCTTAGAGCAATCCCAAATTTTAAAATCTAACTTTTATGCATGTGAGAAAAACTACTCAGTTATTTCTTTAAAAAATGCATTGAAATGTTCTTTAAAGTAAGAAACAAAATGTACGTTATATTCAGCATGCATATATCATATACATATATATTATTGCAAAGAAATCATCTATAAAAAGATAGTATCTCTTAGCGCTAAGCTGAATCGTCTCTTTAAGTTAAAACTTTAACCTTAATATTAGCATCATATGATCCTGAAGTTTTGCTTTCTAATTCTAACTCTAATGTAAAAATAGATAAAGAAATCAACTACATGATCTGTTCTTTACTTTACATAACTTCCTTTCCACCTACATCATTTTTGCTAAACCACCCACTTCACTTAACTCTGAACATAGAACACTAATGTCAGATAGTAGAATTGCTCAGGGAACTCTGGCAATTTTTAGCACTGCTCATCTGCCAAATGAATTATGATTCTTCTGAGTGGGAAATACTAACAACAACTGGACCAGCAATAAACCTTACTAAAAGAGAGGGGAAATGCCCCTGTAGACTGCAACATTTCTACAGAATCCATATTTCAACAAATTGGATCTCATTTTCACCAGAATCTCACATTAAAATCCATAAACTGGTCGATTTAGAGGTAAAGGGTCTTCAAAACTCATCACGTTCAACCCCATCATTGTATAGATGAGGAACCTAAGGCACAGTGAGGTGAAGGAACTTTTCCAGTCACATAACCATTCTGAGATAGGACTCCAAGTCTGGTGTGACCTATAGAATATGCATATACAACAATGCCTATTAGTTCCTTATCAATTTTTTTAGTACTTTCTTTTTACTTTGGTCAACCTTTTATAGACTCTGAGGTCATCTAATTCAACCTTGGGCTGGGCTCTGTGGCCCCTGTGGCAATAAGAAAGGCGTAAGTCTATCTTCTAGGGTTACCGTGTCCTGGAGTTCTGGTCATGCTCTTCCTCTCTCACCTTTGGACAAAGAAACAAGGGGCTAGAGATTCTGGCTGCCTGGGGCCTGGACTCTGGCCCTCTGAGGAGCCACCGAAGGAAGTAGACCTGGCAATTGGGCACCTACTGAACTTCTTGACAATATTTACAAGAAATTGTCATCCAGCCTCCACTTGAAGAAATCCAGTGATGGATAACCCACTGCTGCTTCTCATCCCTAAATTAAAAGCTCACACTGAGAATTTGTTCTATCTCATTATCATATTACCACAAACCCAGAAGAAATTCTCAACATTTGTTCAGGTACGCTCCTTATTCCTGCTTTACTTCATTGATGCAGCAAACAATTTAAATAGGTTTCTTACATCACTGTTTCTCTGTAATGAAAAGCACAACTCATCCAGACTTTGCTATGCCTATCTGTTTCAGGCTAATTGTGAAATAACACTGACTTGTTTTTTAGGCTCTCTCTTACCTCTGTTTCTGCCATTTCTGCCACAATCTCATCTTCTTTAAAAACCCTGATGTCAAAATCCTCAGACCCAACAAGAAGCTAAAATAAAAAGAATATGCTTACTCAATTCTTCCAGGAAACAAGTAAAGGTTATAGTAGATACATAGTAAAATTGTGATAGCACTTTGTAGGGCATTCTTTCCATCTAAGATACACACATACACACTATCTGATGTGAAATACCTTCATCTCTAATTCAAGGCCTGAAATGTGATTAGAAGAGCCCACCTAAGCTATCCTGTCAAGTGCAGAATAAAGAAAGCCTGGTTGCACACTCATAATATGCACCCACAAATGTTCCCTCATCAACTCCTTTCATTTGTCAGCAGCATCCTACAGATGGGATCCCTATGTCCAAAGCCAGAGCTCACCAGCCATGGACAAGTTTGAAGGGTCAATATTCAAGCACTAAGATGTTCTTCTACATATACTATTAAAAGGCTCCCAATACACCTTAATTCTTTTTTCTCAAAACTGATGAACAAAAGATTTAAAGGAAAACTGAAAATTGGTCAAAATTAAGAACACCCACTAACTTAATTTCTAAGGTATCAGAAACACATTATGAAACCCTGTGATTAGGGTTCATTTAACTCTTTTAGACTCTAGACATTAATCCTGTATTTCAAAACAACATAAGCCAGATCTAAAAAACCATTATACAAATGAGGTATCTAATTGATCAGAATAGGGAAGAAAGACAAATGGGGCCTATTACCTATTAACAGGGTAACAAAAAGTATTAGAAATATAACAGTCATCTTTCAACATTAATATCACTGTCATAAGAAAATTTTTCAGCTGAACCCACAGAAGAAGAATTTCTTTCCCTACATACCTCTTTCTTCCCATCACCATCAAAGTCGCACAATGCTAAGGAATGAACATTGTCTCCAGTAACCTAAAATAAAATCAATATTTGGTTTTTAAATAAAACCAAGAATCATTACATCTTCCTTTTTTCCATTTAGTACATCTATTTTTGCCATATAGAGAAAAAAAGAGGATTTAATAAAGAGCTATAGGGTAATAATCAGACTCTTTTTCTATGCAGAGAACAACAAATATAATTGTAACCAGGTTTGGAGTCACTCAACAGGTCAAGGCATACAACGATGGTAAGCAACTGATATTTTTATAAAAACGTCAAGGTTTACAAAATACTTCCCATACATTCGCTCATTTGGTTTTCAAATCTACCCTGTGAGGTGGGCACTACAAGTACTGTTAGTCCCATTCTGAAGATGAAGAAATTGAGGCTCAGAGATCATAAGTGACTTGCCTGTGGCCACATAGGGAGTCAAGGGTCAGAGAAGAGGCAGGACCAAAACTCAAGTTTCTGGCTTAGATCAATGCTGTTATTACAAGACCACACAATAGACAGACAGAAAAACAGACAGATATATATGGATATAGATGCATACATATGTATAAATATATATAATATATATATGCATACATATGTATAAATATATATAATATATATGCATACATATGTATAAACATATATAATATATATATGCATACATATGTATAAATATATATAATATATATGCATACATATGTATAAATATATATAATATATATATGCATACATATGTATAAAAACTAGTTCTCCCTATTGTACCCCTCATACTCACAGCTCTAACTCTATCACTGACGAGGAGCACAAGAGCTTTAGCCAGAGATGCTGGTTGCCCCACTCACAGGACCTCACCATATTGATGCTGGCCTTGGTGTGGACACCAGATTGATTTAACCCATTGCAATTCATAATTTTTGAGCCCAAAAACTTCTCTAGCCTCAACCTCTCCAGTAGCTGGGCTTAGAGATGTGCACTAAAAAGTCCAACAAGTCATGAAATATTTAAAGAACATCACAGGGAAGGCCAAAATTTATCAAAATTTAAAATTCTTACAGGTATACAAAGGGAACTTTTTTAGCTTCGTACCGTCCAAAATAGATCATTTCCTTCATAATCAAAGCCCTGAAGAGCACAGTTTCCACCAATAATCGCAAGAGGTGATGGAATATCTCCCAGTGTCCCAAGTACTATTGCATTTGCCCCATCTGTAACCTAAATAAAAAGAAAAATGACTCCCATTTAATGAGGCACCAACATTTACATCTGCATTATTTTGTATCTACAGCTCCCAAATTATCTAATAATCATTAATAAATAGCAGTTCACAGTATTAGATGTAGGTTAGGATTGTCAATAGGGAAATCCAGGACAGAGAAAATAAGTGGCTTACTCAAGTCTAAGATAGCACCAGGATTATAGTCCTCTATTCTCTTAGCTCTGTTAACAGGTTGCTACAATAAAGCCTACATTAGAACCCCTGGAAAATAAATCATTCTAGGTGGCTGACTATCATTTTGCTCATTAAAAATTTTTTTTAACCATTTTGGATGGAAATTTTTCTAAAATGTATTGTGCATAATAAATCTGCCTTTTAAACAGAATACAATGAACAAGATTTAACCTTTTCTTGATATATTAGGGTCTTTAATTCTTATATGACAACAAGCTTCCACTCAAGTCCTCCTTCAATACTTTATTATGATAGGAAAGTAATCCTGAGTTCTAGAACATTCTGCCAACGCAGAACATGTAAATCCAACCAGGCTGGATAACTTCAAGTACAAGACTACATGCCTGTTGTCCAAGGACCACCAAGTTGGAAGATCATCACCAAATTTGTCTCAGAGTGATTAATTTATCAAAAATAGCAAGTCACGAATACTATCCAGTAAGGTATGGAGGAGGGTCAGTACCTGATAGGTGAAGGGAGTATTCATACCGATGACATGATCCTTAAAGCAACAAGGTATCAAAGTAGTTGGTCCCCAGAGCCTATAAGACTGCTGGCACTAACATTTGAGAACTGTAGGCTTTTTGAGTTCTTGTGCCTACTTTTCATACTTTCATCGTTTCCTTCCTCACTGTCTGAGTGTGAGCTACCATTTTCACTGCTGTCGGTATTTTCTGCTTTCATTATTCACATGATTATGAAAGAGGGAATGGGTGCAACAAATGAGAATTTTGTCAGTCTCTCTATAGTTTATAAAAAGTGATGTGCATAAATAGGTAATGGGAATTAACTATCATAAACTACTTGCCTCTCTGTAAAATAAATCTGAGTTGTTGTAAACATCATAGGCCAAAAGATTAGTCTGGGTTCCCACCAAAAGACAATCATATCCTAGTTCAGGGTTCAGTATGCCTGCTGTAAGACAGCTGACTGCCTGGTTAATGTTGAGAAGGGAAATGTCTGCATCGAGGGGGCTCTGGAAAAGACGAGGTGTTTGCAGGTGCTGGCTGCGTGCATGAGGATTGTGAATAAAAACCTACAAAAAAAAAAACCAATAACATATTATTTCACCAAATACCAATACATACATATATATATATATATAAAATAAATAGCTAACAATCCTAACCATTTTGTATAAGTAATAAATATGATATTCATAAAATGGAGCCTTTCTCTTTAACGACCTACCAAGTTCATAAATTAAGGATAATGCAGAATGAAAAGACAGATAACTTTGAGTCACAACCAATGTTCTATTTGATGTTGCTGTTCACTCATTTATTCGTGTCTATGATCCCATGAACCATATGGTCCATAGTGTTTTCTTAACAAAGATACTGGAGTGGTTTGCCATTTCCTTCTCCAATAGATTAAAGGAAAAAGAGATTAAATGACTTGCCCAAGTTCATACAGCTAGTAAGTGTTTGAGGCTAGATCTGAACTCAGGTCTTCCTGACTCCAGGGCCAGCACTGAATCCACTGAGTTGCGTCCAAATGTTATACGTACCAGTGGCTATTGGTTCCCTAAGAGACTATCAATAAATATACTTCTGTTGTAGCTTCCTAGTATAACTGGCATGCAAGACACCAACAGTCCAAGCATCCCAGATGCTAGAATACCAATATTAATTAGCCTTATATACAACTATGCACCGTTAGCTTCTAAGAATAATGTATATTTCAAAAGATCAGATAATAAGCCCTTCTGTAGTTCTTTGATCTAGGAATCTACAAATTAATCTTTTAACCCTTAAAACATCTTAACCAACCGGGATATCTCAGAGTCATAAAAATTCTATTAACTTCCTGAAGACTTTCATAGCCAATGTCAATGAGATAAAGAAATAAGTGCTTTACCCAAGGGCAACCAATTCTACAATTTCAATCAATGTAACTAACTTTTAAACTTTAACAAGTCATTTTAACCTCTCTCAACCTTGATATTCTCATCTGCAAAATGAGAAAGTTAGATCAGATGACTTCTGAGGTCCCTTCTACTTCTATCTCAATCCTATCATTCTAAATTATTAAAGAGATTAGCACTAAATTATGAGGGGTGTCATGATTTAGTTCATGAAGAAATGGCCTCAGTCATGAAGACCACGATTCAAGTCCTAAGTCTGGCAAATATAGGCTATGTAATCCTGGCCAAGTCACAACTTTGCAGTGTCCAGGCAGTTCTTTAAAAATATAAATTCAGAGCAGTTGCCAATTTGCAATAGTGGAAGGAATAGCCTTACCAAGAATTCTCTATATCATTGAATTCACTGGTATAGTCCAACAAAAAGAAATTAACACCAAAAAAATTTTTAACTGATAAAAAGGGAATACTGGTTGTGGAACATAACTAACCAAGGATAATTTCATAAAGACTTTCAATACTTAGATTCTGTTAATGCATGTAAAACTGATAACTTAGAAAATAAATCATATGATTCAATTCAAAAAACTGATTATCAATATTCAAATAAGAAAAATTTTCTGCTTATTATAATTTCAAACAAAATTATTTTTAAGATTATAAACTAAGTAGATGACTTAATAAACTCTCAACAGCATTGTTTAGAAGAAGGGGAAAAATGTTTGCATCCACCTTTACCAAATATATTCTACAAATAACTAATTATGGTGCTATATACAAAAGCTACACCAAATGATCCTTCTCTGTGGAGAAAAGGGGATTGATAATGGGGTAAATCTTATATGTGGCGTAATTAAGTAGGTGCTAATAATTCTAAACTAAAAAAAAAATCTTAACATAAATGTTTCTACACATTTTAAAGAATTTTTCTTCAAGACTGTAAGATAATCAATCAGCAAGCATTTATTAAGTTCCTTCTTTGTACCTGGCACCGTGTGCGGACACAAAAACAAAAATCACAGTTCTCAGCCTCAAGAAGCTGACATCCTATTGGGGAAAAACAACTATATAGACATAAATATATGCAAAATATATACAAGCAAAATAAACAACTTTACTGATTATGAAAAAACACAAGGGGAAATGGAAATCATTACACCTGCACCCGCTATTGGCGTGCAGAGAATTTGGAATTAGTTATTCCTAGTAACGGTAACTAGGAGCCACACGACGGGATAAGACTTCTCTTAGTTCATTCCCTACTATTTAATGTGTACACAAATCAAGAGTTCACATTAATTGGTTACTAGAACAAAGACGATGCCCAGACTAGGCCACAACAATGATACTATGATCCTGTCCTTGCACCTAAGAAAATGAAAAATGCACAGCACTATTTAGGTCTTTCTGAAGAGTTGTCTATATTCTTCACAGCTTGAATTCGTCTGCTCGTGTCTCAAAAGATCCCTGACAATTAATGTGGTGGTCCCAGGGATCTAAGTGTCAGGAAAAAACTTCACTAAAGAAGTAAAGACTATTCAGTTTGGAATAAACTAAGCTAAAGTACCCCTGCTCAGACTAGAACATAGAATGAAGCTCCCAGGACTGGATCAGTCATCGAAGCAAGTAGAAAAAATCCCAAATCTAAATTTCCTAGTCTTTATGTTTCATTAGCCTCATGGTGACAGGTCAAATTTCAGCATTCTCAAGTCAAGCAGTTGGAGGCAATTTTTTAATTAAATTTTTTAAAACTCCCTAGGCCCTAAATTCAAGAATTAGTTCCTATTCTTCTCTTTCCAGTTATTTCCCCCCAAAGATCCTACTCTAGAATAAGTCTTTGGTGTCAAGCATTTAAGTTAGAATTTAGTCTCCAACCATAAGTTTTTAAGTTATACCAGTGGTTTCCAAATTTTAGTGATGCCCTTTGTTTATAGGGAAAAAAAATTGTTGCTGCTTCCATATTTTTCCTAAGACAATCTATGTAAATAATTTTCTTAGTGTGTATTTTACTCAAATAAAACTAATTTATTATAATTGTATAACAATCTTAAACACAAAAATCATGTAATAAATACAGATTTTTGTTGATAAGATTATTTACAATTTTCATTTTTGTTACATCAAAGAATAATCACAATAATATTGTGATGGGTAAGTTGTTTTTTGGCTTTGTTGCCTGCTACCCAACTGTGGGTAACAGACCCAGGGCAGAGTGAGAATGGGACCTGCACACTGGCTGATGTTCCCACATAGGGAGGCCCTGGACAGTATACCAAGAAAAGGATAAGTGCAGAAGCCAGTTGCAGCACAGTGGCTCAGACCCCAGCGACAGAGCAGGGTCTCACTGCCCAACCTATAAGGCCTTTAAGGAAACATAGGATTTCTAAGCATCACTGATAAAAAGCCCAGAGCTGAGAAGAAACATTGGTGTTCAAACTCAGGAATGAAGAAAGACATAAAAATGAATGAACAATGATAAAGGAATAAAGAACTATGAACTGTTTACCTTTATATATGGGGAGATGATGTATGTGTCCATTCTGAGGGGGAGAGGGAAAGGGCAGATGAATTGTTTTTTTAAGAAGAAAGAGGACAGGGTAGAGTTGAATTGCTTCACTAATGGACTAATGGGTCTACATGAACAAGGAAGGAGACCATAGCCTGTGAAGGATGACATGCTAGGAAACAAGCTTGTTAGGTAGAGGGATTGGAGGTTACAGTAAAGGGCGAAGAACTGGGTTTGCGATTACAAAGAAGAGGGAGAGGTGTAATGATAGCAGACTGTGATCAGATAAAAGAATCTCAGAGTTTGTGAACATGAGCACATAGTACTTTCTTTGAAAAGAAGGCTTTTTTACATTTAGCAACTCTGTACAAAGTTAAATGGTTTAAGTAATCCCTTTTATGTTATAGACACTGCTTTATTATTTTAGTTTATTTTTGCCTGCTAAAACATCTAATTTTATCCAGAAAAATACTGGTTTTGCCAACATACTCTGCATGTACACTTTTAAGATGTCATCTCAGTTTATTAGATTTCATGCTTTCTGCAGTTGAGGAAGTCAAAGCAAACACTGGGGTTTTCCTTTCTATCAAAACCAATAACAAATACAGTATATCATATTTTCAGTATTTCATTTTCTTTTTATCTCTTGTTTTTGTACGAGTTTCACTCACTCCACCACGTTTTCTCTTCAGATAAGTTATGTATTTCTTCTTCAAAAGAGATGTTTTTCTTTTTAAATATTTGGGACAATAAAAATTTACAACTAAATTTAATTGCTAAAAATTCAAACAATTATTTCTACCATTCTCATTCTTTTTTTTAAGTTGCGAGTCTTTTGGAAAATAATTTATATTGTCCTTAATGAAATGAGTGACACTATAATGATACTTTCAACTTTCACAGAAATATTAACTCTCAGTTTACATACTTAAATGTAGGAAGCAGTACGATAATGCAACTCATTTGTGTCACAAGCCTAAAATGAACTAACAATGACAATGGTAGAACTTTCTAACTTTGAGATTCAATACATACCAACTCAAATTTTACTTTGTTCCTATACATGTCAAATAATCACTAAAATGCATCCATTGTCTGTTGGTATGAATGTCAGTTTCATTTTTGTTGCTTTCAATTTGAATTTTGTTTTTCACTGAAACAAGGAGATATATTTATATTAGAAAACATCCAATAATTTTGGTCATTTCTTCACTCCCTCCAGGCCCAAAGGGTCTTGCACTCACTCCCTAATTCTGAAAACTCTAGTCTATTCTGAGATCTTGAATGACTGAAATGACAACTCAAAGGACATGTACCCAAAGTAGAGTAGAATGCAATTACGGAAATTGCCTTCTCCCCTCTCAGACAGCAGAAGTAATTAACTACCCCAATAATTTAATGTGGATAGCTCTTTTGATCCAATGTAAAAAATTTTGGTTATGCAATAACAGACTTCTAATGAGTCCTTTATTATCACTCTCTGCATTTGTACATGCACTATATTCCAGTTTTCTCTGTAACAAATTCTGTGTGTCCATCTGTCTTACAGATAATTGTGAGGAATTTAAGAATTAATTATAGAATATTAAAGCTGGAAGAATCTTAGAAGTCATCTAGTCAAATCTCCTAATTTTGCAGACGAGAACACTGGGACCCAAAAATGTTAAATGACTTGCTCAGTTACATAGCAAACTGGGGAATATTACTTACATCAAATCTCCAACTAACTTCTCTTTCCACTATACATCAGGTGCAGGGGCTCTTCAACTGTTTTGCCTATCTTTGGGTGGCCAATGCTACCCACCACCAGATGCTGACAGCCGATTAGATACATAAAAATCAGTAGCCATTAACATTGATCGTTGTACGTATGATGTATTATATGTAAGATGAGGTGCCAATATCCAAAAAGCATCTCATATTGGAAACCTTTGAAAATGGCAGGTATTTTTAAGAGCTATTTTTATCACCCAATATTTCCTAAAAAGCAAAAAGGTAATTAGCCAATTATATAGTTATAGCTTATAGTTATAATTATATAATTATGGTTCTAGCAACCAGATTGCTGTATACCTCAAAAGGCCCAAGAATCAGAGCAAATTAAATTGAAAGGGCAAGAAAATGAAGATTCACCTATTTTCCTAGTACATCCTAATTGGAAACTCATTTTGGTCAGAAGCATAACTACTTAGAATAAGAGTAACATTGAAAACCAGAGTCTTGATTCACTTCTACAAACAAATGTGTCTAACTTAGAGGCACTCACTAACATCAGTATCCACATCAAGGCTGGGTCCAATTGAGAGTGGAGTAGAAGAGATTAGCAGGATGTCAACAAGATGATGCCTCACGGGACCCTAGATCTAAACCCTGGTTCTGTCACTTAGTAGTTATTCGGCTTTGGGCAAGTCATTTTATCTCTCTGGGAATCTATTCCTTCATTTAAAACATGAGATAAATAGATCAGATAATGTCTATGGAATCTCAGAATTGAATGAAGCAGAATCTACAGAATCCTAGAAATGAACTGAATTCAATAACTATTTATTATATATAAGTGCATTTTCAACAGTAAGGACTAGCAGGCTATTTCAACTGCCATACTGTGAAACTTTCCTATACATTCTGTCTCCTCCCAATTAGAATGTGCGCTCTTTAAGAACAGGAACTGTCTCATTATTCCATTTCTATTTTTATTCCCAATGCTTAGCACAGTGGTTAGCTTCTAGTAAGGACTTAATGTTTTTTTTTCAAACAATTTCATTTTAAAGTTCTAGACAGCACTAAATTCTATGGTCCTGTGTCAATATTGGTGTGAGTCCTCCAGTTTTTCAATATCCCTCCCCTTCCCATATCAAACTTGGTAGTCTGAGAATTGCTTTGATGATGCTTTTGGGGAATGAGACAACTATCAGAAAACAATTCAATTTCATCAAACTGTTTACCTTCTCAAGGAAAGGGGAGGAGTAAAAAAGGAAGGAGAAAATTTAGAATTCAAAATTTTTTTAAAAATAAATGTTTTTTTACATATAATTGGGAAATATTTAATGAAATAAATAAAAATATATTAAAAAGAAAAAGCCATTTTCATTCCCTAGCAATGCTTTACAAGTTCTTCTAAGATATAGCAGGTATTTACGAAATCTTTGACTGAATTGAATGACTCTATTTACTTTGGCTTTGAAATAGAACTGTTTCTGGCCATTCAAACAGACAGAAAGCTAGAAACATCTATTTATTTAAATTTTTCTGATATATCTTCCAAGGAACAAAGGTGTAATCAAAAACAGAACTCCAAAGCCAGATCTCTACCAAGAAATTATATCATTGATACCTGAAAAAGAATTAAAACTCAGCAATCTAAATTAGCTTACTTTATCATTAGGATTATGGTTTAAGTCAGTTCTGATTGGATGCTTCACATTTTGACTAACTGAAGAGTTAACCAGTTATCTGGCAAAAGTGATTGCTGAAAATATTCAAGGACTGGAAGTCAGGTCTAAAGCATCATTTTTTTTTCTCAAAGATTGGTATCTGAAGCAAATCCTGAGTTCTGGTCCCATAATGTTATCTCCAACTCAGTGTCCAAAATTGAACTCATTAACTGTCCTTCCCAAACAAATCACTTATTAATTTCTTGAGAACCACCATCCTCCCAAGTTACTCAGATTTGCAACCTTGGAATCACCCTTAATTCTTCCATCTCCCTCACCTCCAACATCCTATCCCATTGACTCTATCCCACCAGCATATTTCCTGTCCGTCAACTTCTTCCTACTCTCAGGACCATCACTTTTGCCCAGGGTCTCATCATCTCTCACATGGACTACTGCAATAGCCTCATAACTGGTCTCACTAGATACAATCTATCCACTACCTAAAGTCACAAAATTGCTATTTCTAGAGTACAGTCCTATCCATGTCATTCCTCTGCTCAAGAAATTTCAATGGCTCTCTACTGCTTCTGAGATGAAATATAAATTCCTCTGTTTGGGGATTGAAAAATCAGTTTTATGGCTGAAAGAGCCTTAGAGGCCAGCAAGTGCAACCACTTCATTTTATAGGTGAGGTTAAATGACTTGCCCAAGGTCACATAGTATCTGAGGCAAGAGAAGAAGCCAGATCTTCACTCAAAGTCCAATGCCATATCCATTATACCACCTTCTATATTTCCAAACATCTCACATTATTCCCTGCGATGTTACACATCACCCAAACTGGCCTACTCACTGCTTTCTATAACCAATATTCCACCTCCTACCTCCATGCCCTTCCTTTCACCTCTGCTTCTTCAAATCTCTAGTAATCTTCAAGTCTTAGCTCAAGTATCATTTCCCACAGAATCAGTTGGTGGTGAAGTGGATAAAGTGCTAAGCCTGGAGCCAGGAAGAACTCAGCTCAAATCCAGCCTCAGATACTTACTATGTGACCCTGGGCAAATCATTTGCCTCTGTTTGCCCCAACCACAAAATGGGGATAATAGTACCTACTTCACAGTAAAAAGCACTTAGTATAGTGACTAGAACACAGCAGGAGCTATATAAATGCTTATTGCCTTCTCTCTCCCTAAGGAAATCTTTCCTGATTTCCTTAACTGTTGGTATTTTGTGTATGTGTGTGTATATATACACACATACATACATATTAAACATACACATATACATTTGTGTGTATGTATATATACATGTATATGTGTGTATGTATATGTGTATACACATATGCATATATGTACCACCTCCCATTTCTCTGCATTTACACATGTACATGCTATTTTTCCCCCCAGAATGTCAGTACTTGAGGTCAAAGACTTTTCATTTTTGTCTCTGTTTGTCCTATTTGATCCCTAGCACACAGTTGGTACCTAATAAGATTCAAACAATCATTTCTCAATTCTGTTTTTCACTTTACCATAATTTGTAAAGGACAGAATTAAACTATTAATGTCAGAAGTCCAAAAGTTAAGATCTGGATTTCAGTGCCTTCTCTACCATTTAACTTATTTTGTGACTGTAGCCAAGTCATTTCACTATCTCCTGACTTAAATTTCCTCATCCACAAAATGGAGATGACAACAATCCCTGATCTGGCAGCATCACATGTTGGCAGACTGAGACAACATATTAGATATAAAAAGATTTTTGGAGAGATTTCTTTTTAAAGAATTATGCAAATGACTTCCAAAGATGCAAATGCAAACAATGTCCCTTAAAATATATATATCTCAAACAGGACTTTAGTGCTTTATAGCCTTGTTCTCAACAACAATGGTCATGCCTAGTTTTCATGCTATATAACTGATACACAGTGCCTGGCACACTGAAGGTACTTAATAAATACTAATTTAATTTAACTGAATTATACTGACTTGAATTGATACCTGCAGGCAGTATGGTACAGTAGAAAAAGTGTTGGACTTGGAATTAGGAATTAGTGGACCTGGTCAGATCCTGGCTCAGTCATCACTTCTGACCTGTGTGGTGATGCTGTTTTAGTGATTTTTCAGTTGTGTCCAATTCTTCATGACTCTTTTTAGGGTTTTCTTGGCAAAGAAGCTGGCGCAGTTTCACATTTCCTTCTCTAGCTCATTTTACAGAAGAGGAAACTAAGTCAAAAGGGGTTAAGTGACTTGCCCAGAGTCAGAGAGCGAGTAGGTATCTGATTTGACTTAAACTAAGAAAGATGAGTCTTCCTGACTCCTGGTCCTGGGGCTATATCCATTGCCCCCTCTAACCTAGGCAGCCTTGGACAAATGACTTCTCTGGGCCTCAGTTTCCTCCTCAGGGAAATGAAGATCCTCCACTGACTATACAATCTCTAAGGTCCCTTCCATGTCTAAATCCTAAGACTCTATGAAATACTGAAACATCAGCATTAGCCATAATCAAACTACAGCTTTGGTGAGAGGACCCAGTGACCAGCTTGTCTATTGTCTGAGGTCCCTCTAACTGTAGTCAGGGAGGTTCTGCATCTGGATAGTGGCAAGGGGAGCAATGGTCGGACACAGCAACTCTTCAAAATGAAGTTTAAATCAGTGAAGGCAATATACCTAGGAGAAAGGCTTTCAAGCCGGAAAAGATCTGGAATATCACTGAGCTCATCCTTCACTTTACAGGCCCGGGTCATTCAATTTGTAAGTAAGAGAGATGGTATTCAAAGGCAGACCCTCTGACTCTAAGGTTCCTTCCCCTACGCTGAACACCCACAAGGTGGAAATCTTGAATCCCAGAAATATTCAAGTAATGATGTATTATTTATATGTGTGTATTATATAATACATGCAGGTTTTACATAATAACGTATATCAGGCATTATATAATAACATATATATGGTGGGGGAAAGCGCGGGGGCGGGGAGCCGTGGGGGAAGCAACGGGGGATAATTACTAATCATTACAATAGGAAGAGCCCTTCAGCTCCACACCACGCTGGCTGTGGTTGCCTGGCAACGCTGGCTGTGGTTGCCTGGCAACGCTGGCTGTGGTTGCCTGGCAACACTGGCTGGGGAGGATGGGGCGGGGAGAAGCGCCGAGGGGAGGAGCAGGGGGGCAGAGGCCGCGGCGGGCCCGCGGGAGCCTGGACCCCTTTACCTTGCCGGCTTGGGTGGCGGCCGCCAGGCACGTGTGGGTCCCGTCGTAGCGACCCACGGCCACCATGCGGGGGCTGATTTTGTGGCGCAGCTTCAGCGTGAACACGGGCAGCAGCATGGTGGCGCCGGCGGCCGCTCCTCCGCCGCGGAGGAGCTCGCCCCGCCGGCTGGGACCGGAAGGTAACTGAGCCGGGCCGGATTCCGGGAGCCTCGCCCACCTGCCGGAAACAGCGCGGGACAGACCCCGCTACTCCTGCCGCCGGCTCCTCCGCGACCTAGCCCCGCCTCTCCCCCTTGGGATGAGCCCCGCCCCACCCCTCTCAGCCCCGCCCCACCCCTCTCAGCCCCGCCCCCTCTTCTGAACTGCCACGCGTCCGTCTCCGCTTTTCCCCGCCCCCTTCCTTTCTGCTCCTCCCCTACTTCAGCATCAGCCCCGCCTCCTTCTGCTCAGCCTAAGCCTAACCCCCACCCCTCCCCTTCTGTTCTTCCCCATTCCTCATTAGCCACGCCCCCCGCTTCTATTTGGCCTCGGCCTCGGCGTTAGCCCCACCCTCTCGCTGGGCTCAGCCACACCCCTTCCTCTGCCTCAGTCCCGCCTCTCCTGCTTCATCCTGGGTTGCTCCTTTGCCTGGAATGCTATTGTGCCGTAAGAAAATGATGATGAGGAAGATTTCAGGAAAACCTGGAAAGACTTTTATAAACTGATGCAAAATGAAATAAACTGAACCAGGAGTACAATGTATACACAATAATTGTAATGTTGAATGATGGTCAACTGCAGGTGACTTAGCACTTCTCAGCAATACAATGATCCAAGACAGTTCCAAAGGACTCATGAAGAAAAATGCTATCCACCTCCAGAGAAAAAACTAGAGTCTGATGCAGATGGAAGCATGCTATTTTTCACTTTATTTTTTTATGGGTTTTTTTCTTGGTCTCTATTCTCTTTTACAACATGACTAATATAGAAATATGTTTTACATGATTGTTCATGCATAACCTATATCAAATTACTTTACATCTGAGGGAGGGGGAGGGAAAAGTGGGGAGGGAAAGAATTTGAAACTCAAAATTTTAAAAAACATGTTAAAATTATTTCACATGTGACTGAAAAAATAAAATACTTTTTTTACAAAGGCAACTCTTTGGGATTCAATTGAATCCATCTAATTTTACCATTTTCTAGCCTACATGTTTTCATCTTCATATGACAAATCCTATGAGATAAAAATCTAGGTAAACTATATCAATAGCATTTTCCTGATATATTCCAGGTCTTGTAACCCTGTCAAGAAAGTAAATAAGGTTAGTTTAATATGACAATCATGCTGCCTTTTTGTGATCATTGTTTCCTATACTAGACATTCCCTGATCATCCCTTTAATAATACATACACTATAGGTCATACTACCCTCAAGCTCCCATATTTACATCCATTCTTGAAGTTTCACCACTTTACTATCCTCCTATTCTTTCTTGTACCTCCAACCCTCTTATCCTCTCCTATTTCTAATATCCCCCATGCCTTCCTCCCTGTTCATACCCTCCTCAGAGTGCCCCATCGTACCTCTCCACCTCAAACTCCCCAAACTTCACATACCATCTGACCCATCACCAAACACTTTTATGCCATGTCCAAAACGACACCCCTACTTCCCTAAGAGCTCACAACATTCCGGGCACCTCCTACCTCTAAGGAATGCATTGCTCATACAACTATCTTAGACACTTCATGCTTCCTTCCCCTTTAATCTCTTCAGCTCTTCATAGCCTTTCAAAATCCTTATACCTGTTACCTTTGTACCCTCTCATACAACTCAGACCACCCCCTCATATGCTTCCCAAACTCCTCTGAGTTCCCCACACCTTTTACCTCCATAGGCTACCTGGTAAGAGACATATCCCTTCAGACTTCTCCCCTGTTCTCTAGTAACAGAACCATGCTAGACCTTAGAAGTCACCCAGTTCAATCACTTCCTTTTTACAGATGAGGAAACTGAGCCCAGAAAGAGGGTAAGACTTGTCCAGGGTTATGAGGCAATTTAGAAACAGTCAGGAAAAATGTTCTGACTTCCCATTTCCTGGCTTAGCATTTTTTCCACTATACAACTTAGTCTGTTGTCCTTCCTTGAAATAGTTACATCAGTCATTCATTCATTTATTCAATAAACATTCATGATGTACTAACAATGACCAGAATACTATACAAGTTTCTGGGGTAGCTTTGTAGTGTTCTGTAGATTTAAAATGAGACCTATGGGAAGATGGAATACTTAGCCAGCAAAACAACTTAGAGGAAAAAATAGAAAATATCATGAAAACTGTGATTTGACTTTTCCTGGCATTTCAAATCATAAACTTCTAGTGTGAGAGCCATAAATACCTACCTCATTTTCACACCAACATCAAGCCTGATGATACTTATTTATAAAAAGTTAAATTAATCCTCTGGGGTGGTAGTCGTGCAATTTTTTTTTTCATTTCAGATCAGTAACAAACCTACATGTTTTGGATAGGGAAGAAAGAAGCCTAAGTTTCTTAACACCTCAAACAACTGCTAATCATGCCAGTAACCTCTGCCTTCTCTTCCACAATTATTATGCTTTCCATGAATTTCCCCTTTTTTTTCTGAACGATACTTTAATTTTAATTCTTAGGAGGCAATAGTGTTCTATGACACAGTCATATGAATACACTAGCAGGAAAGAGATATTAAAAGATCAATTAAAAGATGAAAAGATATTGGTATTTTTGCAGATCTTTCCGATTCTTCTTCTATTTATTGACTTCTTTCCATTTTCTTCCTTAAGTATCCTTTGGATGACTTTGTTTAATTGGTTCTCTCAGAAAAATGATTTTGCCTTTCACTGTTCCTCACTGTTTTATTAGGAGAAACTGCTCATAATCTCCCACAATTCTTCTTAAGATTTTATTAATGAGTAAATGTTGCTCTAATGTTGTTCTGTCTTCCATACCTCTCTGCTTGTCAAGTAAGTCAGAGGTTTGATGACTAAGTCACCTTTTAGACGTGCAGCTTTCCTCTATACGCTTTCCCCATATACTTCCCTTCTCTGTTAAACTTCTGTTTAAAATTATTTTAATTGGCATTGATGTCTTTTCTTCTATCCATACCCCACTTCTGTCATCAGTAACTTTTAATTTGGCTGTTAGTACTCTAAATGTGAAATCGTTGCCCAATGAACATGATTGGACATATGACTAGATGAACAAAGCAAAATATTGGGGCCCTAAGACAAAAGTCAGCCACTTGAAGCATTTAACTGAGAAGGTAAATAAGTGCCTCTTCCAAAAGAGTAGAAGGAACAAGTTCTCCTAGTTTGCTAAGGACACCTGGGCAGACTATGGCTATGGCAGCCCTCAGGCCCCCACAGAAACCATGGGGTCATTTTTCACAATGAGGTCCAAGTTCTTCAGGGCTGTCAACACCTGCACCCCCCAATTTTTTAC
>CM053769.1:310882204-310904052 GCA_028658325.1 Potorous gilbertii | reverse complement strand
ACTTTTATACATTAAAAACAATCAAATAAGACAAATTAATCAATCGGTAACAATACAATACCAAGTAATATGATTTCTAATTGGATGAGGGATTTTTCAAGTTGGGAGGAGAGGGAAAAGGTACTATTCCCTGAAATCAGACAAGGAAATGTCCCATTCCCCCAAATGTCTGTAAACAATCGAAGGAAGATGGAAGCAATCATTGATTAAATCAGTATGGAGCCATTTCTCAGATAAGACATATGAGTTACTTGAGATGTACTATTATGAAAAAATTTGCATCAATCTTTGAATCTGACAGGATTTCTAGTCAGTGTAACCTAGGTCCTTAGTTAAGAGTCTCTAAGCAGCAGGTAGGTGAGGTCCAGTTTCCTCAACATGCAGGGATATGCATTGCAAACAATGCAATAAGGTTTTCTTCCAATTCCCACAACTGAATAAAGTTTTCTCACAACACAGAAGTTGGACTAGATTCATAATTGAATAGAAAGGCAGCTGAACTACAGAATTAAGTTTAAAGATGAAGTCAACGTGGTTCACTCAAATCCCATAATTAACCATTTGCTGTCCTAATTCCCCTCCTCAGGTAGGTGATGTTATTATCCCCATTTAACAGTTGAGAAAATTGAGGCAGACATAGGTTGTGTGACTTGCCTCGGGTCACAGAGCTGCTAAGTATCTGAGGCTTGATTTGAACTCAGATTTTTCTGACTGCAGACCCAGCACTCTATCCCCTAGCTGGCCCTATCATAAGGCAATTAAAACTGATAAGTAAAAGAAACACAAAGAAATCTGGAAAGAGCTTTATGAGATAATGCAAAGCAAAAAAGCAGAGCTAGAAGAATGGAGACCATGCTCCCTGTAGCCATGTGACACCAAAAATCCCTGGAAAGGAATGGTCCAAACAAGCATCTCAAGGAGGACTTGGAGTGACTGAAAAATGGTTATCATACTTTATGCATTGATAAGGATAGCAACTCGACCTGTGATTTAATTGGCAGAAGGAATTTCATTTGAAGAAATTCCCTCTACTAGTGAAGGTCAGTATCTTCTCCACAACTTTGAATCTTTGAGAGCTTCTTTCAATATTGAGAAGTGAGTTGTTCAGGGCTACAGTTGGTGATTGTCTCAGGAAGGACATGAACTCAGGTTTTTGGGGTCTCAGGTCAGCTTTCTTCCCCTTATGCCATACTTCATCTATTCAGTGAAGTTAATTTAAATGTAAATAGTTATAAACAAGTTTGTTGTTGATAATGTTTAGTCATGTCCAATACTTCATGACTCCATGGACCATAGCATGCCAAATCCTTCTATCCTTCATTGTCTCTCAAAGTCTGGCCAAGTTAATTTTTTGTTTTCATGGTACTATCTGTCCTCTGCTGCCCCCTTTTCCTTATGCCTTCAGTCTTTCACAATATCATTTCCCAACATATTTCTAATGAGTCCTGCCTTATGTGGCCAAAATAGTTATGCTTTAGCTTCAGTATTTGACTTTCCAATGAATAGCTTGAATTAATTTCTGTAAGTATTGACTGATTTGTCTCCTTGGTGTCTAAGAGACTTCAAAAGTCTTCTCCAGCACCACAATTTGAAAGCATTAATCCACAGTACTCAGTTTTCCTTATAGTCCAACTCTCACAGCCATTCATTGCTACCAGAAAAACCACAGCTGTGACTATGTGGACCTTTGTTGTCAAGGTGATGTCTCTGTTGTCCAGATTTTCTATAGCTTTCCTTCCAAGAAACAAACATCTTTTAATTTCATACCTATAGTTACTGCCTACAGTGATCTTTAAGCCCAAAAATATAAAATCTGACACTGTTCCCATTTCTTCTCCCTCTATTTGCCAGGAAATGATGGGACTAGTTGCCAAGACCTTGGTTTTTTTGATGTTATATTTCAAGGCAACTTTTACATCCCCCTTTTTTACTCTGCTCAAGATACTACTTAATTCTTTACTTTCTGCCTTCAGAATGGTATCAGCTGCTATAAAGCCAATCACTCATGGCAGCACACCTGAAAATTCCTTTACTTTTTTCATAATCCAGTGAATGTTGGCAATTTGGTCTCAAGTTCCTCTGCCACTTCAAAAACCAGCTTGCTCTTCTAGCAGTTCTTGGTTCACATATAGGTGAAACCTAACTTCCAGAATCTTAAGCATAACTTTGCTGACATGTGAAATAAGTACAATTGTTCAGTAATTTGCACATTTCCTGGCATTGCTCTTCTTTAGAATTGGGATGTAAACTGATCTGTTCTAATCCAAAAGCCACTGTTGGGTTTTCCAAATTTGCTGGCATGTTGAATGCAGTACTTTCACAGTATTTTAGGATTTGAAATAGCTCAGCTGGAATTCCACCACCTCCACTAGTCGTTTCATGATCAATGCTTACTAAGTCCCACTTGACTTTATTCTCCAGGATGTCTGGCTCTAGATCAGTAAACACACCATTGTGGTTATCAGTGATGCTAACATCTTTCTTGGATAGTTCTTTTGTGTATGCTAGACTCCTCATCTTAATCTCTGTTTCTGTTAAGTCCCTATCATTTTTGTCTTTTATCATTCTTATTTTTGCACGAACCATTCCCTTGGTATCTCTAATTTTCTTGAAGAGATCTCTGTCTTTCCAATTTTTTGTCTTCTTCTTCTTCTTCTTCTTCCTCCTCCTCCTCCTCCTCCCTTGCATTACTCATTTAAGAAAATCTTATACCTCCTTGCTATTCTCTAGAATTTTGCATTCAGGTGGGTCTATCGTTTCCTTTCTTTTTTCCTTTTGGCTTTCCTTCTTCCCTCAACTATTTGTAAAGCCTTGTCCGACAGTCATTTTGCTTTCTTACTTTTCCTTTTCTTTGGAAGGATTTTTTGTTGCTGCCTCCTGTACAATATGTCCATAGTTCTTTAGGCACTCTATCAAATTTAATTCCTTTAGTCTATTTATCACTTCCATTTCATGTTCATAATGGATGTTAATTAAGTCATACTTATATGATCTAATGATTTTCCCTATTTTTTTTTTCAATTTCAGTCTGAATTTTGCAATAAAAAGCTCATGTTTTGAGCCACCATTAACTCTATGTCTTGTTTTAACTGACTGTATAGAGCTTCTCCACCTTTTGCTGCAAAGTACATATTCAATCTGATGTCCATGTTTAGAGTCACATTTTGGGTTGTTGAAAAGGTGTTTGCTGTGACAAGTGAGTTATCTTGACAAACTATTAGCCTTTGTGCTACTTCATTTTGTAGTCCAATAACTTGTCATTATTCCAATTACCTTTTGATTCCTTACTTTAGTATTTCAATTTCTTATGATCAACATGACATCTTTTTGTGGTGTTATTTCTAGAAGATATTGTAGGTCTTCATGGAACTGACCAACTTTGATCTCTTTAGCATTGGTGGTTGGAGCATAGACTTACATTGCTGTGATGTTGAATGGTGTGCCTTGGATTCAAACAAACATCATTCTGTCATTTTTGAGATTATATCCCAGCACTCCTTTCCTCACCCTCTTATTGACTATGAGGCCTATTCCATTTCTCCTATGGGATTCTTGCCCACAGTAATACAAGTAGTGATCACCTGAATTAAATTCCCTCCTTCCTTGTCCATTTAAGTTCACGGACACTCAAACTGTCAATGTTTAATCTCTCCACCTCCTATCTGACAACATCCAATTCATAGATCTTACATTCATATTCCTATGAAATATTGCTCTTAAATCATCAGACTTTCCTTTCATGATCAGACAAATCTACAGCTAAGCTCCTTTTCCACTCTGACCCGGCCACTTTATTCTTTCTAGAGTTCCTTGTAGTTGTCCTCCATTCTTCCCCAGTAGTGTATTGGACACCTTCTAACCTAAGGGGCTCATCTTCCAATGTCATCTCTTTTATCATTTTAGTACTGTCCATGGGGTTTTCTTGGCAAAGATACTAGAGCAATTTGCCATCTCCTTCTCCAGTGGGTCATCTTTTGTCAGAACTTTCTACCATGACTTGTTCATCTTGGGTTATCTTGCACAGCATAGCTCCAAGTTTCATTGAGCTATGCAAGCTCCTTTGTCACAACAAAGCAGTGATTCAGGAAGGGATAAACAGGATTATTTAGCTATATTAATGTTCTTTTTTAAATTAATTTTCTTTTTAAAAATATATTTATTGACATTTTTAGTTTTCAACATTCATTTTTAGAAGATTTTGAGTTCCATTAATTTTTCCCCTCCCTAGCCTTTCCTCTCCCCAAGATGGTGAGCAACCTGATATAGGTTATACAAGTACAATCATATTAAACATATTTCCACATTAGTCATGTTGTAAAGAAAAATTCAAACCAAAGGGGAAAAAATCACAAGAAAAAAAGAAACAAAGAGAGAGACAGACAGACAGACAGAGACAGAGAAAGAGAGAAAGAAAATAGTATGCTTCAATCTGCACTCAAACTTCATAGTTCTTTGGAAATGGATAGTATTTTCTATCATAAGTCGTTTGGAGTTGTCTTAGATCCTTGCACTGCTGATAAGACCTAAGTCTATCAAGGTCATCACACAATGTGGCTGTCATTGTATACAATATTGTTCTGGTTCTGATAGTTTCTTGATTGCCTTTTTGTGGTAGTATGATTTTTTTTCCCCCTAAGTGCTTGGTAACTCCCCCTCTTTCAGATACCTGGAGAATCAATTCCTCAATACTCTCAAAATTGTATTGCCATTAGCAGAGACATTCTTTGAATATCCTTGGTCCAGGCCACCTTCTCTTCCTATCTTTCATGCCATTTCTACTTCATGTAACACACTGAGGACTGTGATTTTAGAGTTCAAATGGGACAGTTCCACTGTCATTAGTGGAGAAAATAATTTGTCACAGTGACATTGATAATTCTTTTCTTTTTTGGTTTATTATCTTCTTTTCATTTGCATTCCTAAATGCTCTCTAAATTATCTGAAATAAATTATGCCTCTTCTGCAAATATAATTTCCCACCATTTTTCAATGAGGCAATATTACTCATAAAGAGGAGGGAATAAGCATTTATATAGCACCTACTGCATGCTAGGCACTGTGTTAAATGCTTTATAAATGTTATCTTATTTAATTCTCACAACAATTCTCTGAAGCAGGTGCTATTATTAATTCCATTTTACATTTCAGGAAACTGAGGCAGATGGAGGTTAAAAAACTTGCTCAGGATAACACAGATGGTCAAGTATCTGAGGCAGAGGTAATTTGAACTCAGGTCTTCCTGACTCCAGCCTCAATGTTCTGTTGACTCTACCACTTAGTTACCCCTTAGTTTATATCTTATATCTATAGTTTGTATCTTACAAATGACTTCATATTCTAAACTAGTGTTTTCCATGTCTATGTCAAGTACTGAAATAAATCAAAGTCATAAATAGAGGAATAAAGCGTCTTTAATCCAGATAACAGGGTAGCAAAGCCTGCCACCTTAGGGGATGTGCCATCAACAGATTCACAGGAAAAAGTTCTTATGCTTTTAGGAGAAAAAGGGGAAAAAGTAGTATGAGGTATCAAGGCCTGGTCATGAAAACCTGGTCATCCTTGGCAACCTGGGCAAGGAAAACCATTTCATTCTGGCTGTTTTGCCTTTCATGCCATGAATCCAACAGAAAGGGGCAATTACATTAGAAGCCAAGATCCAACTTAAACTAAATTCCTCTACAAGGTAATATCCCTGGGTAGGGGTATTTAGGGTGTGGTTCAGCCCAACCTAATCCAGAGTAAATATTTTAAGGGCAGGAATTCAAGGACATTACTGAAATTCTGATGTTGCTAGGATCACTTAAGGGAGTGGCAAGTAACATTACATTTGGTATTAACATTTTCTGTCCTTATATGAACAATTAATTAACATTAACATCTGTCATTCCTACTCTTCTTGGTAAGGAGATCAAATATCTCCTTTTCTCCTTCTTTTGTTTATATAGAGAGGCTGTTTCTTTTTAGTATTATTGCTTTTTACGTCTCTTATTTCAGATTGCCTTGTGGTTCAATATATTTGCATTCCCAATCAGTTATTCTCTCTTTTGTTTCTTTGATGAGATTTGGTATTGTAATTCAAGTTTTTCTATTCCGCTAATTATTTCTGCTGTGTAAGTCATAAATTTCGCTTTCATGACTCTTACTTCTCTGTGAAACCTTCAGAAAGATCTACAGTTTCTATCCTCTCTTAGAAGGGGAGATTTCTCATCGGGTGGTTGATTTATTTTCCTTTGTCTTTCAATATTTATTCAGAAATGGTTAGACTCATTTAGATCATCTGAAGGCTATAATCCCTTCTGTTATTAATATCATCCCATGCTTAAGGCTTTTTAACTGAGTTTTTTTCCCTCTTAAGAATTTATGTAATTTCAGTCTTTTTTTTCTCACCAAGATTCCTCTGTCACTCACTTTTGCACCTTTTGATGGGAGTTCCCTAAGGACTAGACCTCAAGATTTTATAAGCTTCCTCTCATGCTAGGGAATTCATTTTTCACTAGTTTCAGTCTATGCCACAAGTGACTTCTAGGGGGGAAAAGGGAAGAAGACTAGCCTCAACCAGATGCCAGGTTTCTTTCCTTCTGGTCCATGGAGCCCCACATATATGAATCAATATACCTCTGTTTCTTCGATTTGGCTTAAGCACTGCCCCTTAAAGAAAACACATTTTTGCTTTTCTATATTAAGGGTAGGGGTGGACAGATTTGCTGCTTATTGCCACAGAATAGTGGGTAAGGGCAAGGGTGGTGTGATGTGCTGACAGAACCTACAGCTGTAGCAAGGGCACTACTGAGTAGATAACAGAGATTTTGCCACCAGAGCAGAGCATTGGGTTTGGTAACTGGGAGGGTGCTGAGTGAGAGCATTAGGGACTAGGGATTAAGCTTTCTCTACTGTTAGTTCATCCAGGTCATCACTTCATTAGGGTCCTTGATGTCTTAAACCTTGGAGACAGCTGCAGATAATTTAACTTCTTGTACATAGTTCTTATTTTGGAAAAGTTTGAGAGGTTGTGAGGATTTTAGTCTTTCATCCTTGTTGGTCATACGAAGTGGAAATCTTGACTGTATTCTCCTTAGTATATAAATTGATACCTACTAGTAAACTTTCTTAGGAATTGACAATAGCTTGTGTTGATGCCTGTTTATTTTACTTGCTAATCATTTTTGGCATCAATAGTTTATTTAAATAGATTGGGGTTGACTTTGTTTTAATTACATACATGTCTTCTTTTCTTTTTTATTCTTCTGATCTGGTATTGGTTCAAATCCTAGCTCCCACAAGTTAATGGTCTTCCAGTACAGAGACATCCAGTTCAGATATGACTCTCAGGTCAATAAAAATATTTTTCCTATTTGTTGAGCATTAATCAGTTTTATTGTTCATAATGTTATTTGTTCCTGTCCATGTCCAGCACATACGGACTCTCTTCTTAAAGAGAGCATTCATTATACAAATACATTAGGTTTCTGTGTTTTCTATAGGTCTTTGGCCTCTTTGTGTAAGTTAGCATTGAAGTTATTGAATATTAAACATATATAGACTTAATTTGGAGGGCCTCGTTGAGCTCTTCATTGATGTTGGCATACAAGAGCCATAGGAGTCTTTTCACAAATACTAATTATAAATATCAAAATGAGATGATCAAGAATTATCTCACTTTAGACTGTGAACTCCTTGAGAATAAGGATTATTGGCCTTTCTTTGTATCTCTAGTGCTTAGCACAGTGTACATAGTAGGTACTTAGTAAATGCTAGTTAATTGAGTCTCATGAAGTTATTTCATGTATACCTTTGCATACATGACAAAATCAGCTCCATCAGCTCCTTTATTTGATTTTCCATAAAGGGCAAATAATTAAACTTCAATTTAGCTACCATTTTCTTTTGCCTTCTGGTTTCAATTATAGTCAAAATGACAATTTCTACATGATTTGGTTCTTCCAGCAGTACAGCTACTCATGGGTCACTAGGTAAGGGTCTGACATTTAGGATACTAACAATTAAGTTTATGTTTACAGACAGTCTAAAACCTGTGATTCTTAGAACCACTGTCTCCGTTTCCTCTATTCTTGCCACAACCAACACCAACTACTGACCAATTCTTAGAACAGCAGTGCCTTCAGAACCAATGGCCCTACTTCCAGCCCATCATCAAAGGGAGTAACACCTGTGTTGAAGAGACCAGTCATCCTCACCAACTCTACCACCCACAATGCAAGCAAGCCAGGCTAGCTGAAACATCAAGGAACCCAGAGAGAGAAAATGGTATGGGTCAGGTATGTCAAAAAATCACCACCACCTTGACCAAGACCTTCTGTAAAATCACTATGAAGACTGCCAGCACCATCAACTCAAGTCTCAAGAACAGCAGCACATCTCAGACAATTAGCCTTCCTTCCAGCCCAGTCACTGTAGCCAGCACCCAGAGAATTAACTCAGTGGAAATGTGACTTGGCAACTGATTCTGTAGTTTCTGGTGCTCCTCCCTCCTTATCAGCCCCAGCCACTGAAGACCCAGAAAAGAAAGTTCTTACCACCAAAATCCTATCAAATTTTCAGGATCAGAAATGGTCATGATTCTATCAGTGCAAATAAATTTTAAAATGGAAACTACTATCTACTTTACTACTATACCCTGAGAGTTGTGAGATTTTGCCATTTGACTTACAAGTGAAACCTTCTCTATGTATGTGTTACCCTGTTAGAATGTAATCTCCTATGAGCAACAAGAGTCTTGCTTTTCTATTCGTATCCCCAACGTTTAGCAAAGTGATTGGCATATAGTAAGCATTGACTATATAAATTTTTTAAAATTTATTCATTCATTTACTATGCTACCAATGATTCATCACTTGTGAAAGGAGGCCATACAGGGCTGAGATTTATTTTGTATTTTTCTCTTTCATGGGTTGTTATGGCCCCCAAATTTATCACCTAGTGGTCAATCTATTGGCTATTTGTTCTGTTAACTTTGGCTAGGTTGTTTTTAGAAAGCAGATATAAAGAGTTGATTTTGTTCTATTTTTTTCAGTTAGGGAGAAGCTGGCTCTAGGACCACTCGTGGCCTAAGTCACAAGAAACTTGATCAATATTATACCAGAGCAACTGATCCTTTTTCCCTGCTACAAACTCTTTAAGATACCAATATTTTAAATTATAAGCTTAACAATCACCACCCCAAAAAGGAATATTTCTATATGCAAAAATCAAATAAAAAATAGAATTTTATGTGATACTGTTAACCTATTATATAGCATGGTTTTTTTTTAAACATATAATAAACTCAACCCATTGCTTTCAAAGTTATCCTGATTGTCTTTTCTTCTGAATTTTCTTCTATTCTTTTCTGGGCTTTGAAGGAGGAGAAAGATTTTAACAAGTCAAGATAAGGTAAGGAGACACATAGGGTCAAGTACTTTGCTCACAGGGACAGCATAAGCGATTGAATAAAGATGGGAAAAGCTGGAACAAGACTGGGGAATGGTAAACATTCCATTTTGGCTAAAGTGAGTATGATCTATGAAAAGACAAGATCTAGTTGGAAAGTTAAAATACAGTGAGATTCAGGAGGACCTTGAATGCTAGGCTAAGGAGACAATACTTGAATAAATAGGCAATGGAAAGGCATTATGGTGATAAGTATTGATAAATATGCAATTCCTCTTTAAAAAATAAAATACTGCCTAGTTTCCAGTTATGAGATGCCATAAAAGAGACATCTAAGGACATATCTGACTGGAATAGGAAGTTGGACAGTCAGGTAGGAAAAGCTAGGGACAACAGATGGATTGTCCAAGTGTATTGCTTTGGTATCCACCAAAAGATCTAGAGGAAGTTTTCCAGCACCTTATAAGGATCCTTTATATCAAATTTAGAGAAAACCAAGGACAAGGATTTCACAGAATGAGAAAGTATAAACAGGTTGAATCAGGAAGGCCTCTGTTCTAACCCTTCCTCCTCAGACTCCTCCTCAGTACCTGCGGAACCCTACTCAAGTCACTTAAACATCTTGGAACCCTGCTCTTCCTCATCTCCAGTATAGGAACGATAACAGCAATGGTATCTACCCCCACAGCACTGCTGAGAGGCTCAAACGAATGGATTTATGTAAAGCACTTTACGTAACTCTAAATGAGTGTATTATTTTTATGACATTTTCATCATTTTTTAGTTCAGAGAGAGTACTAGGACCATTCTTTTCTTGCTATTTTTTTTTATGTTTGATGTTTTATGGACTATTGCACAGGTGGATAATATTACTGGGTTTTTTGTTGAAATCAAGTAGTTGGGATGTAAACTCATTAGTTGAATCAAGTATTGGGCTGTAAACTCATCTGCCACAGACTCACTACAAGCATGTGCATTTTATTATTAGTATTAACCAGTGGAAAGAAAACTCACATTAAAACATCACACCATTCATAGTTCAGTTCTCTTTAGGTGGATCAACCTCATTGGTGGATCAACTGGGAAGGAGAGGGAGAAAGAGCTGGGAATCACCAATCATCCATCTATCCATCCATCTTCTGGCTGATTGAAAACACCCAGCAGCTCACCTTTTACTAATTCCACTGAATTTTAAACACCCCCACTAGAGGGTGTACAGGGGTAAAGAAAGGAGATGAAGCATTAAAAGATAAAAAGCTTGGCAGGAGTGAAAGTTGAAACCAGATACAAAAGTAAGTTGATGTCTTTTCTGTTTTAGTTAACCACTGCTATAAATAACATGGAGTTCCTATCCTTCCTACTTAGTTTGCTACTGTCACCTTGGTCTTTTGAGACAATAATAAACACCTCTCCACACTTCCCATCCCCATTAGAGATTAACTCACAGGATTATAAAGAGTATCAGAGCAGCAGAGTTGAAAGGGACATTAAGAATTACCTAGTTTACTCCTTACATTATAGATAAGAAAATCAAGTCCTGGTGAAGGGAAGAGACTTACTCAAGACTACATAGTTCAAATTGATCTAGCAAATACTTATTAAATGCCTACTATGTGCAAGGTATTCTCAGATTAAAATTGTGACTTCCCCTGACCTTGGTGAATTTACATCCTACAGCTACTAAGTTAAAGAGGAGGCATTTAAACTCAGGACTTCTCATTTGAAGGCAGGTCCTCTTCTCTCACTAATGGATGGATTAGGGTCCAATAGAAGCAGACTTTAGAAAACCTTTGGGACCTTTCTCTCCCCCATTCCAGCCTCTAATTATCCATTTATCACCAAATTCTGGACTTACCTTTCCAGCTGGATGCTGACCCCTTCCCCTCCCCATCCTTTCCAGAGGTAACTTAGAGCCCTGTTCCACTGTATCCTTCTAGCTTGCTGTCATTCCAAACTGTCCACTGGTCAGGGACAGAGCTGTTCATGCCACTTGGGTAAGCAGTGAGTCACCAACCACAATCCTTTTGGTGAGATGATGAAACACTTGACATTGTCATATGCTCCACTATTGCTTCCTAAGTTCAACCAGGACTTATAACCTGCCATCCTCCATTGTATCTGGTGGACTCATCAGTCTGCCTAAGGAAACCTCGGCCTTCCTATCTACCTCACAGTTGATGTTCCTTACATGTGTATCCTTTCCCCAATTAGAACATGAACTAATTGGATGCAAGGACTTTTTTGCTTTTCTGCCTCTATCTCTAGCACTTAGCACAAAGTACTAAATAAAAGCATTGAGGTGGTGAAGTAGATAAAAGCACAGAGTCAGGAGTCAAGAAGTCTCATCTTTCTGAGTTCAAATCCAGCCTCAGACCTTACTAGCTGTGTGACCCTGGGCAAGTCCCTTAACCCTGTTTGCCTCAGTTTCCTCATCTCTAAAATGAACTGGAGAAGGAAATGGCAAAGCACTCCAGTATCTTTGCCAAGAAAATTGCAAATAAGGTCATGAAGAGGTAGAGATGAATGAAACAACCCCAAAACAGTAACAAATCTTTGCTAAGAAAAGAAAAAGAAAGAAAAGTCCAAACTGGATCATGAAGTCAGACATGACTAAAATGACTGAACAGCAACAGAGACTTAATAAATACTTTTTCATTTCCATTCCATTCCACTTCAGACAAAAGGGGAAATGACTGCAAGGATCCATCTATGTTCAATCCACAGCCAGAGAGCAAACAAAGTAGGAACAGAATAGGTCACAAAGGACACCTGAAGGGAGCATTCAGCATGATGTCAAACATTCTCAGAACTGGTTCATCCAGAAGCAGATCTTTTACTAGCAGTTTTACTAGCAAAGATATTTATAAGACCCTTTGGGCTTTCGTAGCATCACTACAGGCCTTGTCCACCCCTGTAAGTCCCCAAAGTATTAACTGATGGCAGGGATGAGAGTGCTCATCATGATCAACTTGTTCACCTTGTTTACTCTCAAGCTGGAGGAAAGGGAAATGAATTTGTCCAAAGCCATTTAACAAACTAAAACCAGAGATGGTATGGGTTATGTCTTACCTCTGGACAAGGCCAGGTTTGTCCTAAAGGTAATCAGAATTGTGAAAAGATACAAAAACATTTCACTATGAAAAATAGTGAACATGAAAATTATAAGGAAGTAGCTTCCTGCTCATTATAAAGAAAAATTTACAAACAGTTGGCATTATTCAAAATGCAATGGTCTTTAATATGGAATAATGGTCTCCTTATCACTAGAATTTATAAGATCATAGCATTCAGAGGACCCAGGAAGAAATTCCATTTTTGACACCACCTATAGGAACTTGGAAAAGTCACTTAATTGCCCTCATCTTTAGTTCCTTTATCTGTAAAATTAGGTAGTTGGAGTAGATGGCCTCTTGAGTTCCTTCTACCTCCAGATCCATGATCCTATGATATTGAGCTGTGAGTGATTCAAGATGTCATTCATTCTAACCCCTTTATTAGGGAAACTGGGGTCCAAGAAGATCTAAATGGCATAGTGTGAATTGGCCTTACTTCAGCTAAAAACCAATGCATTGATGATTGTCAAGGAACTCCCTGTCCTTCAAAACTTGGACTAAGGCACTGAAATCCCTGAAATCTTCTCTGGTGGAAGGGGAGAAGTCTAGCCAAATCAATCAGAAACCGTTCCCATTTCAGATCTAGAGCTGAAAGGGACCCAAGAGATCCTCTAACCTAAACTCCTCACTTTACAGATAAGGAAATAGGGCCCTAAAAGTGGTTAAACAACTTGTCCAAAATCACACAAGTAATAAGTAGCAGCAGGGGCAAGACATTTCAGGAGGATATGTAACCAGGAAATTGCTTTTTAAAATTAATTTATTTGTTTTTAGTTTTCAACATTCACTTTCACAGATGAATTTCAAATTTTCTTCTCCTACCTCCCCTCTCCTCTCCCCAATATGGCATGCAATCTGGTATAGGCTTCACATATACATTCATATTAAACATTTTCACATTAGTCATGTTGTAAAGAAGAATTAGAACCAATGGAAATTATTTAAAAATCATTTTCCAGGTGAACCTTTAAGGAATATTCAAAGCACAGTCTTTTTATTCAACAAAGTAAAGAAACTCAAGTATAAACTTTTAAAATGAGACCAAAAATTCCCTCCCACTCCAATTTTTTTGAAATGTTAAAGTGTTCCTAAGTACATTCGGTGACACTTTGTATCCATACTTATGGATGTCAGAGATAGAATCCAAATTCAGGTCCTCTTACTCCAAATTCATCACTATTTCTACTTGACCATGCTGTGTCTTGTAGCACCTTTCTGAATTTCTGGAGCACTTAGTATTATATAGTTGAAGAATGTAAGCTTCTTGAGGGCAGGAAATGTTTTGTTTTTCTTTGAATGCCCAGTGTCTGGTGCAGTGCCTGGAACACAGTAGGTGCTTAATAAATACTTGTTGATTGATTGCCTGTATTCAAACCTAATCTCTGCCACATATTGGTTGTGTGATCCTGGGCAAATCATTTAACTTCTCGATGTTCCGAACAACTTTCCGAGGTTATCAATCACAGTGCATGTGCTGATCTGGATTGTTGGAGTGAGTATAAATATTTTTTAGAGGAATACATGATGGCATGCAGATGACCTTGGATTTTTAAAGATTATGCCAGCAGAGTACAAGTGCTAGCAGGTCCTGTTGCTGTGATTCAGCCAGATTTTCTTGACAAAATTACTAGAGTGGTTGGCCATTTCCTTCTCCAGTTCATTTTACAGATGAGAAAACTGAGGCAAACAGGGTTAAATGACTTACCTAGGATCACACAGATATTAAGTGTCTGAGGCCGGATTTGAACTCAGGAAGAAGAGTCTTACTGACTATAGGTCCAGCCCTCTATCCACTCACTGAACCGTGTAGTTGCCCCAAGTAGAGCCTAACCAGTTGAAAAGACTTGGAGTATAGTTCTAATAACAGACTCTATGACTCTTGTCTGAGGACCGGCCTTTATAAGTGTGGTAAGTTTCTTAACCCACAGTTGGCTACTAGGTCAGGGTGGTTGCTTTTTCTTCTACAACAGCTCCTGAAATTGTCTCCTAAGGCACACATGGATGCAAAGAATAGTCACATCAATTACATCACAGATACTCAAAACAGTAGAAGTATAGATATGTAGTATGAAGTTTTAATACACAATTACAATTCATAATACATCCACATTATGGTATAATATATCATTTGACCTACCTGAAAAATATAATTGCTGGACCTTAGAAATATACCAGTGGTTCCTAAACAATTCGTAGAGCAGGAGTTCTTAACCTGAGGTCCATGAACTTTCTATGTATGTACACATATATACATATATATGTGTATATAAAGTTATGTATTTTTGATAGCTATTTTCAGTACAATTGGTTTCCTCTGTAATCTTATACACTTAATTTTATGCATTTTAAAATATTGTTCTGAGAAGGGGTCCATAGACCTCCCCAAACTACTCAAGGAGACCATGAGAAAAAAAAGCTAAAAACACTAATTCAAGAGGAAGAGATGGTGCATTTGGGGAAGAAATATTGTTATACAATATTTCTGGACATATAAGAGCTCTGAATAGAAGATGCAAAATATAATTAGTGTCTGGAAATATGGCTTTTCCTTGTTCCTCCAGACTTGAGATTACTATGTATCATATGACCTCTTTGCATTTATGTGACATGTTCTACTTTGCACAGTATGAAAAAGGGAGGAAATAGGATTCAAAAGTTAAATTTAATGAGAAAACTTGTTGGGTGAATTGTCATGAATTAATGATAAAATATGTGTTAAAACTGTATCTTGTTCTGGTCCCTCCGACTATCACCTCCTTCTAAGCAATACAGTAAGTAAATTTATTAGTAGCCAATATAAAGGGGAAATAACAGGAAGTAAGATTGCAAAGGAGAATCTGGAAGTCATATACAAATTGTCCCCAAGATCAAAGGAGCGTAATTTACAAATTTTATCACATATTAACCAAAAATCATATCCTGGTAATAGGTGCTGAATCAGAGAAAGCCATCTAGGTGTTGCTGTCAGGTCCTTTTGGTCCTATGGCATGTAAATTGCAGACAAATTCCAGACCTCCACAATAAAGACCAGCAGATCACCAAATAGTGCTGATAATTTTGAGATGATATGGACATATTAACTTTTTTAAGTTTTACTGACAACTTTGAAATGATTTGGATGTGAACTAGCCCCAACATGGCATAAATAAGACTTAGCTGCCCCCCCCAAAACCTATAAAAATGAGACCTAAAATTCCTGCTCCCCCTGCTCTGCCCCAGCATTCTCTCATTTCCTAAGCATCCATGCTGTCAAGTTCTCCCAACCCTAATCCCTAACTCTTCCCTTCCTCATCCTCTTCTTCACATTGCCTGCCTTCTTCACCACCATTCCCTGTCCCCTCACCATCTTGTCTCTGTGTCCCTTTTTTGCCACTTGCCTCTGTACTTTCTGTGCTGTTTGTCCCCCATACTCTCTGGAGTTATTAAAATGTGATTGCAGGGGTAGCTCAGTGATGTAGAGGATAGAACACTGGTCCTGGAGTCAGGAGGACCTGAGTTCAAATCCAACTTCAGATATTTACTAGCTGTGTGACCCTGGTCAAGTCACTTAACCTCGATTGCCTCAAAAAACCATGATTACTGCCCCATTTCCCATTGACATCATGGTCTTTCCCAAAGAACTGATATGTCTGCACCCATTTCGTAGTTTCATAAATTAATTATCAATTTAACAGATCATTGAACTTAAAGTCAAGAGACGAGAGCTTACCTTGATTTTTTTCCTAAATAGGTGACTCAGGACAAGTCATTTAGCCTCCCCTAACCTCAGTGTCCTTACCTGTCAAGTGGGGAGAATAAAACTTGTACTACCTACCTCATAAGGAAGAAAAATGCTTTGGAAAACTTAACAAACTACAAAAATGAGAGCTACTGATTTTATACTGCATTCATCTAGGCTTGCATGCAAAGATCATGTAAATTCTCAGAGGAACAAATTATACTGAAGTTTTTACTCATAAAGAATCCTTTGAACTGTGACAAATGGGCAAAGAAACCTGAAAGGGACCCAGAGGAAGTGACTAACAAGTTTCTAGATATTTTATGTATGGATGTTCATGTATTCAAATATAAATCATCATAAAGTCAAGCCTAATTAGTCTTTTTGAGGCTTTAAGGTAACTTTATAATAAATAATTTTAAATATAAAAGAATCCCTTCTACTTTAGGTGAATCATCATAGATCTTGGATTAATGAAGTCCAAATTAAAGTATTCTTACTAGTCTGTGCCCTTTTATTTAGAGACAGGAGTTCAGAAATATAGAATTTTGGAGTTGGAAGTGACCTTAGAGGTCATCTAGTCCTACATCCTTCCTAATGTCAAAATCAACTTTTGTGATTTCTCTGACAGGTGGTCACCTCTTATATAAAGACTTTCGTGACCCTCCCCCTGATTTGGGGTCCTCTGACTTGCCAAAATTACTTTGTATTAACTAGTTGTGAATAGTGGGGCTTGATGATTTCATATACATTGCAATTTTTTTTCCTGCTTTTTCTTAATATGGAAATCAAAACAATGATAGATGTTTATTAAGTTCATAATAATAATACAAAAAACTTTTAGTTACTTTGCACATATTTCGTATTTATTTAACCATGTGCATAGTTTCTTCTCCCAGTAGAATGTAAGTTCCTTGAGGGCAGGGACTAATTTATTATTTGTATTTTAAGTCAGGACCTAGGACAGTGCCTGGCTAGTCATCAGCAAACATTCATTAGGTACTTACTACCTGTTAGTTGGTGCAGCAAGGTGCCCAGTATATATAGTGGAGTAGGAGTGGGGGTTAGAGGGATGGAGATATAAAAAGACTAAGAAGGTAGGGAGGGGCCAGGTTACAGAGAACTTTAAAAGCTAAGCAGAAGATTTTGGTAGCAGAGCCAGGACTCAAGTCTAGATACTCTGAAGCAATGTTCTTTCCACTATAACATGTCAAACTAATGGGACCAAGAAGGACTAATGTCTATGATGCTGTGCAAGGTCTACTGAACTCTGCTTACTCTAGGACAATGGTACACAGTCCAGCACATCTGCAGTCTTTTGGAAACATTTTTTAAAGTGAATTCAGCTTTAAAATTCTTATGTTGTTAGAAAACAAATCCAGAGATTTTAGAAAGGAAACTAGAATGAGTCAGTTTCAGCCCCCAACAAAGAAGAATCTAAATCCAGCAGCCTCTTCAGAGCACCCCATGTTCCCTAAATACATTTGCAGGAATAAATTTGCTTAGTATGATCCTCTTCTTTCTATCATTCTCCAACTTCAGTCATTGATTCTGTTACCTAATGTCTAAAAAACTTGTTTTTTTTAATTTATAGACTTAGAAACCATTCTACATTTATAGTTTTGTTTTCATATTTTATAGAAAAACACCCTCAGCACTAACGTCTTTTCTTACCTTCTAATCCCATAATTATATATCACTCAGAGGGAAGACCGTAATGAGGTTCTTGCAATAATGGGTCAGAGTTGCCAATAACCCATGAGGACCCACGAAAGGTATAATAAGAAGGGACCAAAGCACATGGGATCCCACTGAGCCAAGGGCTTCAGATATCCAAGAAATCAGCTCCTGAGCCAATGATCAAAATTCTTGGCTATGAATATACTATAGTTATTAAGTGGTGTTTACTTTTTTAATGAGCCCCTGGAGCCATCGTTGGGCGTAGGTAGCATCAGACGCTAAGGCTCTGACTGCATGCGATGTGTAACTGACTATTTTGAGGTATCAGGTAACTCCCCTCCAGTCAACCCCAGGAGCACCTGTTCTGGGGAGTTCACTCAACTCTTCCGGCCTGATATTAAGTGTGTTCCCAGTTTCAAGATGTACTTACCTAAGATGGTCCTTCGTCTGACTTATCCTAGTGGATAGAGGGTGGGGACTGGGGAGTTCTCAGAGTTTCAAAGTTCCATTTTAAAATTAAACAATGACTTGTTGCAAATATCTCAAGAAGTCATTTGTCTCTCTTTGCCCTGGAAGCTGGCAGCCTATTGGAAACAATAAGCATGTGATCTTGATAATGGATGATTACTCCCATGAAACATGGATATTCCCTCCACCAATATAGATCAAGACCTATGAATTACACAAAATACTAAATGTTATACTGATTGGTCTTATGGCTTAATGTGTTGCCCCTCCCAGATAATATACAAATGGATCTGTGATCTCATTGATCTGAAATGTTTCCTCTAATAGTGCACATCACAGTCCCTCCATGCCTGCGATCCTTTGGGACTCTTGTCCATGCCTCCCATAAATTCTGCATAGGGATTCCCACCCAACAAGAAGGAAATTTTCCTAAAGCATAGCTTGAATCACGTCACTACCTCCACCTCTCTCTCCTACCTACTCTCAGTAACCTCCAGTGGCTCCCATTTACCTCCAGGGGCAAATTTAAACTTCTCTATTTGACATTTAAATCTCCTCACCACTTGGTCCTTTCCAATCTTCCAGTCATACTGACCCACTTGCTATTCCATCCAGGTGAGATGCCAACTGCTATCTCCAACTGCTCTGCCTGTTCCCCAGATCTGGAATTCCTTCCCTTCTCATGTCCTCTGCCTCAGAATCCCTGGCTTCCTTTAAGATTCAACTCAAATGCCACCTTCTGCAAGAAATATTCCTGGACCCCCTAATTGCTAATATTTTCCTCTCTCAGCTTACCTTTCATCTGCAATATGATGCTCATCTCTACCTGTTAGGTACATGTTGACTCCTCCATTAGAATATAAGCTGCTTAAGGGCAGAGACTCTATTTTTTTTTTTTTGCTTTTTCTTTGTATTCCCAGCATTTAATACAGTATTTGGCACATAACTGCTTGATAAATGCTTATTGATTCTTTGATTGATTGACTGACATAGCAAGGACACCAATGGTTACATCCCCAATCCATCATCACACTAGAGATGCGGATATATCTTTCCCCATGTATATGAGACATTTCTGTCTTTGATCCACTAAGGACTTATGCCAAGTAATGGAGTTACTGGGTCAAAAGATATAAATAGCTTATTAGTGACTTTTCTCATGTAATTTCCAAATTATTTTCCAGAATTGTTGAACTAATTCACAGCTCCACCCACGGCCTACTAGTGTGCTTGTCTTCCCAAATCCCTCTGATAAGGACTACTTCTTTTATCATCTTTGCCAACTGGATAGGTATAAAGTGAAACTTTAGAATTTTTCATTGTTATTTCTGTTATTATTAATCATTTGGAGCTTTTTTTCATTTTGTTGTTAATATTGTCACTCTTTTGTAAGCTGTCCATGTCTTGCCCTGATCTGAGATGAATGTGTTTTAGGTCAGTATCAATTGGTAGGCATTGATTTGGGAGGGATATCACAGCTGTTAAAGAAAGAGAAAACGCTTTGAAGATGAAACAAGCTATGAGAGTGCTCATTTATTTTCAGAGAGTAAATCCAGCAGCAAGGTATGTTTTGGTAAGGGGGCGTTGACAGCAGACGAATTTGAATGTTCTGAGGCATGGTGGTGACAGGGTTCAGTAAGTAGCTGTAGGTTTGATTTCTATTTTCAAGACGTTTGCCTAGAACTTTTCCAGGGTTTTCCCCTTTGGCTAATGTCCGACTTCCAGGCTACACCAATTTAACTTACTAGAGTAAACAGCATTTGACCATCTGCTCCAGTTGAGTAAAGGTTGTATATTACAACATCTCCTTACTATTTTCACTAAGAGGGAAACCCTGAACCCAATCTATGGGGAAAATCAATCAGGCTCCCTCAAATTTGTGGTGTAGTAGAAAGAATAATGGATTTGAAGTCAGAAGACGGGTTCAGATCTTATGCCTTATAAACTAGGAAATGCCTTATAAACCTATCTAAGTCTCAGGTTCCTTATTAGAAAAATGGGGATAAAGGCTAGGAAGATAGGATGTTGTTGTGCAGAAAGCTATGCTTTTGGATTCAAAAGACAGACATTCAAAATCTGGATTCTGCTGGCTTATTCACTTAGTATGACCTCAGATAAGTTACTTTTCCTTTCTGGGCTTCATTGTTCCCATCTGTAAAATAAATCATTTCCCAGTAGTTAAGTGGTCAAAAAACATGGACAGTTTACAAAAGAATAACAAAATATTAGTAACCAAAAAAACCATGGACAGTTTACAAAAGAATAACAAAATATTAATAACCAAATAAAAGAAAAGTTCCAAATGCTTACTAATAAGAGAAACAGTAATGAAAAATTTCACATCTATCCAACTGGCAAAGATGATAAAAGAAACAGTGAAGATCAGAGGGACTTGGGAAAACAAGCATACTAGTCCACAGTGGGTGGAGCTGTGAATGAGTCCAACTGGCAAACATGATAAAAGAAATAGTCATTATCAAAGGGGCTTGGAAAGACAAGCATGGTAGAAGTACACTCTGGGTGGAGCTGTGAATTAGTTCAACAGTTCTGGAAAACAATTTGGAAATTATGTGAGAAAAATCACTAATAAGCTATTTATATCTTTTGACCCAGTAAGTTCACTGCTTGGCATATGTCCTCAGTAGATCAAAGACAGAAATACTCCATATACATGGGAAAATAGTCATAAAAGCATTTTTGTGGGAGCAAAAAATGAAATCTATTGTTAGTGGAAGAACCAAAAAATTATGGTATATGAATAAATCATATGCCATTTCACCAAAAGAAAAAAAAAACAAGGAATTCAGAGACTCATGGGAAGACATAAAGGAATGCTGTTGAACTAAGCAGAATCTGGAGGACAATATGCCCAGGGGCTACGGATACAGAAAGTTGTACTATGTAAGACATGTTAGGTTTATTAGTTCTGCTTAACTGTTTTTCTTTGTTAAAAGACAGGGTGCAAAGGGGAAGATAAGAAAATGACTGTAATGTAAAAACAAATAAAAAAAGAAGGCAAAAAATACCGTTTTTAGAGGAGGATGGATAAATGAGGGGTCTAGTCCAGAAAAACTCTAAGTTTGATTGCAACACTTAACTTCTAGGCAGAGTGTAAGCCCATGTGGTCCATCACTAGAGAAGTTTCTAGCTTTTGATGTAAAGTTTGAAAAGAGAAAGGAGAATTCTGGGAGCAGTCAAAGGAAAAACAACCTGTTTGTTTCCTAAAATGAAAGCAAACCTGACCCAAAGGAAAAATGACCTGTTTGTTTCCAAAATGAAGAAGTTGGAAGTTATTCTAATTTTAAAGAATAGGAAAAAAAAATTCTTTCAGTAAGTGTCCTGGGTCTGCTACCCTGTGGGAGAGCTATTAAAAAATACTGGATGCAGGGAGGCTGGTGTAAGCCTAGCAACAGTGCTCTGCTCACAATAAGCCAGCTCCCCAACATGCTCACTCACTCACGCCAACTCAGAATCCTGGAGAT
>CM053769.1:310860654-310881704 GCA_028658325.1 Potorous gilbertii | reverse complement strand
CACATATGTGATAAATAGGAAATATTCAACATAAATAAGGCACCAGAATTAAGAGAGACTGACATAGGTTTCCTGTAGAAGGTTGAAATTTTGGTGGGAATACACACACACACACACACATATAAATGTATGTATGTAAATGTATATACACACACTCTTGTATATATATATATATATGTATATATGTATATATGTATATGTATGTGTGTTGATATATATAATAGGGTACTAATTTATAAAAAAAATATAAACATCTACTATGTACCAATAAATCAATTAAGCATCTATCCAAAGAAAGGCAAGAGACAACTGAAAAGTGGGAAGAGGTTAAGAGAGGCCCACGTGGGTGGGACAAAATCCTGCTACAGGTAGCAAATTGTGAGATGCCTGCCCTGGGCTTCCTCATACCTTTGCAGTCTTCTTACATCTTGCTACCCAATACATACTCTTCTATCCAGTGACAACTTGCCTCCTAACTGTTCCACAAGCACCATCTCTCATCTTCAGGCATTCTCTCTGGCCATCCCCCATACCTGAAATGATCTCTCTTCTGTACTTCTGACTACTGACCTCCATAAATTAACCAACTAAAATCCTACTTGCTACAGAAAAACTGCCCCCAACTTCTCTTATTCCAGTGCCGTCCCTCTATTAGGTATTTCCTATTTATCCTATACATAGCTTACTTTGTATATATTTGTTTGTATATTGTCATCCTCCCCACCCCTCATTAGATAGTAAACTCCTTGATGGCAAAAATTGTCTTTTTTTGCCTCTTTTTGTATTCCCAGCACTTAGCACAGAACCTGACACAGTAGGTGCTTAATATTTATTGAATTGAACTGAATCCTCATTAAAGAGAATCTGAGAGAACTTCTTCCAATGAATACCCTTTATACTATCTCAAATCAGAGGGAAGGAGGGGCCCCAGAAGAAAGGGGCATTCAGGAGATATTGAACCCTAAGAACAATGGATTCTAAGACCACTGGGAAACTTTAGAACTTTAGTCAATGCAATCATAAACCCCGGGTCACAGGCTGAAGATGAAAATTTAATCATCAGAGGGAATATATGAAGAACAGGATGAAAAAAGTTTACATTTTGGGGCTTGACGGATGTGAGAATTTATTAGTCTGGGATTACACCTGTTTATAATAAGAGTTTTGGTTTTGGATTTTTTTCTTAAATGAGAGTAGGGGGAGGGACGGGTAATGAATGTAAAATAAATAACTTGGTTTTTTATTACATTTATTAAATTATTTTATTAAATTTATTAAATTATTCCCCCCAAGTATTAAATTAATTTTTTTCAAAATTAATGTCAGGTTTATTTTGGCAAAAGAAATACTTGCTCCAAGAGTATAAAGTAAATATATAGCCTAGTTTCTATAGGCAAGCAGTATAGGTCAGTTTGAATGCCAAATAACAATATGAACATTTCCTGTAAACAGTAGCAATCTACTGATGCCAGATTTCATACATTAAAAGTTCTAGCAATACTTATACAGGATTTAGTAATACAGAACATTATTAGTACAATCAATACTTCAGTACAAAATTAAATAACACAAAAAGTATCAATCAAGCAATCAAACAATCAAATTTGCAGAATTACGCGAATAGGACTCGTAAAATAGAAAATCAGGTTTAAAACAAATAGGCAAACAACTTACCTTGGTTCCTTCCTATGAAGCACAGTCCTAAATCCAAGTCCAAAACCCTCCCTCCTTCCTATTCTAGTCCCAGGCATACTGGCTTCTCAGGGTTTCTTTGCCAGGCTAGTTGACTCAAACATTTAACCCAGAATCCTGACTCCAAGGTCATCATGGATCCATTACCCAGCTCAACCACCTGATTAAAGGTCCAGAGCAGGGAACTCAGGGTATGAGGGTAACTTCATATTGAAGCACATGAATGTACAAGTTCCAAAGGCTCAATTACACACTTTCCACTTATTTCAAAGTTGGGGTCCTCAGCAAAAATGCATGGGTACAATTTTTGGTTAACACAGTCCTTGTCCCAAATTCAGGACAATACTTTTGTGTTGTCTGGAAAGAAAGAAGCAATTTCCATTCTTCTTCCCCAGTAGCCTATATTCAAGTCTCCAAACAAGCAATGTTGTACAATCATACACACACACACACACACACACACTCACACAATCTTACATGTACAAACAGAAATCACAATTATCACCAAATACAAGTTATGCAGATTTACAAAATAAGCCACATTTTACAAAGTTCACCAATATTTCCACTTACCTAGGCTACATATTCCAAGGAAGCCTGGTCCAAACTAAGCTGTCCTGATTACTTGGGAGCTCTCTCCACAAGGATTTGGGACCTGGAGACCTCTATGGCCTTACTCCTTTCTCCAATCCACTATCCTGGATGGAAACTCTCCCAGGATTCCATCCATTCATGTCCAATTTGCAACTGGACAGAGTATCTCTTTTTTACACAGAACACACTCAGAAATGCTAGAGGTTCCCTTCTACCATAGGATGTCCAGCCAATAGAGAGATCAAGCCAAAGTTTTCTGGGTTCTTACTCCAGAGTACCAGCAATGCTCTCCATGGATTTCTGCTACTATCAGGACAAAATAAATGTAATTGCAAACTCACCCAAAAGGACAAGCCCAGTAGGATCAAATGGACAAGAGACAAAAACCTCCAGCTTTACCAGCTTTGAATAGTCAGCCCCATGGCCTATAGTAGGGCCGAGAGACGCATACACAGCATGAAGGAGATGGGTAGGGCCAAGGATCATTTCTGTCCTTTCTTACTGGGCTGTGTTGGAACTCCTGGCTAGGTAGCTATTGGATCAAGGTCCAAGTACTCTCTATGAGCTCCCAAATTCCATAGCTGTCAGCTTCCCTGAACTCATGCACTGTCCTGATCCCTCTGTCCAGCTACCCACTCCACTGCTGCCCAGGAACTTGGGACTACTCCACATCCATGCCAAATCCTTTTGGAACTCTTTCATCAACAATTAACAGACATGCACCCAATCATATCCTTCCCATCCCAGGGATTTAGAATCCTCAACTCTCATCACTCAAACCCTGTTCACCATTTGCCCCCCCCCCCTTATTCTTATCCCCCTCAACCCAAATACTCCAGCTTTCCAGTCTAAAACAAAGTACCTCTTTGTGTTCTTTGGAATCCCTAGATAGTGAACTAGTTTTCATGTTCAACCTTTTCCTTTCCTCCTCCTACAGTGTTCTAAATACACTTTCCTCCTAATGACACAGATCCCTGGCTACCTTTTCCAGCACTAATTATACCTTTAGGCATCCGCTCCCATCCCTACCCATCAATTTACAGCCTCCCTCCTCCCCAACGCCTGACTCCCCTGGTTCTGGTACATGGTAATATTCTCTCAAACACTTCATTTCATAGATGTCTAAGGGAGACAATTCTGACTTGGGACTAGGATGGTGTTCTATATGGAAGGAAGCAAGCTAAACTACTTGTATATTTGTTTTTATACCTTATTTTGTACTATATAAGTCAGTTCTATTGGTGTCATTTTGCAAACTTGACTTGTTAATTGTTGACTGATACTTTCTGTATTGGGTTCAGTACAGAAGTACTGATGTGTACTAATAACACTCTGCATTATCAGTACAAATAACTAACAGCATTCTTAATGTGAGGATCTAGTATCACCAGACTGTTTACAAGAAATGTTTATATTGTTCTTTGGCATTCCAGCTGACCTATGCTATGTTACAGGAGAAATATCTCCTCTGATTTCATGTGATGGGCAATTGCTGCCCAATATATATTTACCATGATGCATAAATTATAGGGACAGAAACCTTGGAGTTATTATTATGCTTGAGCATCAGTTCAGGCCTTAGAGAAAGACTGAACCCCAAATACAACCCTCACAAGACCTCTTCTTGGCATAATTATGTCAGAGTGACAGAGAAATAATTATTTTGCATGTTACAATCTTGTTCATTCCTCTTAGGCCATAAATAAGTAAAGAGAAGATAGATTCATAATCTTCTGGGAAACTGGAAAGTAGTCTAGGAGAAACTAGGTATAGATTATCTCAGAATCATGTATCAAGATAATCTCTAAATGGATACATGATTTAAACATAAAGGGTATTGTTTGGGATTTGGCATTTGGGATTTTCTTGGTAGAGATGCTGAAGTGGTTTGTCATTGCCTTCTCCTGCTCACTTGACAGATGAGGAAACTGAGGCAAACAGGATTAAGTGACTTGCCCAGTGTCACACAGTTAGTGTCTGAGACCAGATTTGAATTTAGGAAGATGAGTCCTCCTGACTCCAGGTCCGGCACTCCATCCCCTGAGCTGCCTGACTGGAACATAAATTTGTAGTCGTCCCAGTAAGCATGCTTAGGGGGACATAGAGCTCTCTGTATATTGAAGGGGAGAGTATAGATGGGTTCCCAAGGGGTCAAGATGGGGAAGGGAGGAGTGTAGCTAGTGCTTGGGATGATATTCTAGGAAAGAACTGAGTGACAGAGGAATTGGAGGACTTAGGATGAAGAATAGGTTTAGGGGCTTGAAGAGTAAGGAAGAGGTAGAGCAAAGAGCAGATTATGGTCATATGAAATTACATGGCATTCACATAAAATAATATCAGAGTTCATGATTATGGAAATGGTGAATCTGTGCATGATGGCAAGATGAAGGGTGTGATTATCTCTGTGTGTAGCTGAACTGGGGTGGAGAATTTTCATGTGAAATGAATAAGTTGAGGAACTGTGAAGTGAGGGTGTTTGAGAAAGTATTAATATGTATGCTGAAGTCTCCTAGTATGAGGGTGAGAATTAGGGAGGAGAAAAATTGTCAGTCAGGCACTAAACTCCTTCAGGAATGATGGGGAGTATCATAGAGGTGAGTAGACAACAGTTACCAAAATGTTGAATGGGTGACAGAGCTGGATTGAGTGAACCTCAAAGGAGGAAAGGTTACTGAGGGATAGAAGTAGAAGGAGAGCCTAAGCATGGCCATGGGGAGTAAGTAATATTCTTACTCTCCTAGGAGGATGAGGACAAGTAAGGCTAGGAGGGTGGTGGTAGTAGATGAGTGGAGGTAAAACTAGTGCTAGAAAAGGTAGCTGGGGAGCTATGGACAGATGTTATCACAAGGACAGATGCTGTCGGTGAGTACTTAGAAAATGGAATGAGGGGGGAAAGAACAGGTTTTAGATGAAAGCTAGTCCATTTTCTATGTATCAGACATTGAGAGAGCACAGTGAAGGGGTAAGTAGCTTCAGGCTGGAATGTTGGAGGATTTGGGTTGAGAGGGAAGGGAATAATGGAGTGGGGAGTGGAGGATGGCGATCACGGTTTCAATAATGAGGGCCAGGGGGTTCATAATCCCTGGGATGGAAAGGGTATGATTGGGTGCAAGTCTGTTAATCACCGATGGAGTTCAGGTAGGGAATTTTGTTGACTCTTTTCAGGACCATAGCATGCCTGGCCCTTCTATCCTCTGCTATCTCTCCAAATCTATCCAAGTTAATGTTCATTGTTTCCAGGACATTATCTATTCATCTCATCCTCCATCATCCCCCTTTCTTTTTATTTTCAATCTTTCCCAACATCAGGGTCATCTCCAATGAATCCTGTCTTCTCATTATGTGGATAAAAGTATTGAAGCTTCAAATTCAGTATTTGATCTTCCAGAGAATAGGCTGAATTGATTTCTTTAAGTATTGACGGATTTGACCATGGAGTAATCCCAAGTTCTCAGGCAGCAGGGTGTAGCAGGACAGAGGGACCAGAGCAGTGCTGAAGTTTTGGCAAGCTGACAGCTGTGGAGTTTGGAGGCTCAAAGAGAATACTTGGACCATGACCCAGTGGCTGCCCTGGGAGAACAGGAAATTCTCCTGCCAGAAACAGACAGGGCAGCTGCAGGAGAACCTGGGTATCCCCAGATCATCCCTAGTGGACAAGCCTACTGTTATATCTTTCCCGAAAAGGTATTTATATTGGTGGTACAATAATAACAGTGGGTACAAAATATGCCCTTAAACCTGGGCACACTGTCCCACAAGGATATAAAGACTGCAAAGCAAAGGAGTCTCACATCTGGGAGACCACATGTTGACACAGGGTAACTCAGCTCCTGAAAATTCCTTTCCCCCTTTATGGAGAGAAGTTCTAATGTTTTCCCTAGACCTAGGAGAGCTTTCTGCTGTCCTGCAGTTGCCTTTTCTCTTTAGATCTCTCTTGTCTTCAACTCTGATGCAGCAAGGCTGCCAGCCACTGCTTGCCCTGGCAAGATTCTGGGATCCTGAGAAGTCCAACACCTCTGATCCTCCAAAGTTCACAAGGTCATTTTCTGGGTCATGTGGAAAGAAGAGGCAGAGGCTCTCCTCCTCCTCCTCCTCCTTATCACCACCTTAAAATTTTACCTTCTACCCTCAACCTTCTCTGGGGCTGACCTGGAATCACTTACCCCTCTGAGGTCCCAGACCTGTTAATGCCATCCCCCCAACTAGCTTGCTATTTTATAAGAGACCCACAGGATTATGCATCAGTTTTAGGCCTTTTCTTGATTGAAAAGATTGAGTAGAGTTCTAGGATAAAGGTATCAAGGCTAGACTATTTTGCTAGTTCCTTCAGGTGGGGGGTGGTGGTGGTGGTGGAGATGATTGACCAGTTCGGTTATTGCTTCAGGGGCTCCCAACCTTGCATCAACAACCTGGTAAAGTAGGGGGTGATGATCTATGTATTAGGAAGTTTGATAAAGTCTTCTACACTGAAGAGTCTAGACAGGTTGTTTTATTTTATTTTATTTTGTTAACAGGACAGCTTTTCTATCTTGCTGCTTTTCTCCCTTTCTAGTGCTAATAGTAGATCTCTGGGAGGGCTTAGGTTTCAGGACTGGGATGAGTCTTGGGCCCCACCCATCTCCTTCATTCTGTGTCTGTCTGACCCATTATAGGCCATGGGGTTGACTATTCAAATCTGTTAAAGCCATATTTCTGGATTATTTGTCATATACCAAAAACAGGAAAAGACTTTACAAGCCAGAAAGTAGTTGAACCCCAACATATTCCAGATGAAGAAAGAGAGAGGAGGGAAGTCTAGAGGCTTACCCTAAGGCACAAATTAATAAGGCCTTAAAGGCAAGTGGTCCTTAGAGTTAATTCTCCTTTCAGTGCCATGGGGGATTCGGAGCATGCTCAGATCTCTTAAGATGGAAGCATCTAATTTCCCTGCAACTCCTACTATGTCTGCTCCACCATGACTGAGAGTAGGTTTCTTGAACTGGCAGTATAGCTGGGGGAAGGGGTCAGGGACAGAGGGGTGGGTGAGGCTGGGGGAAAGAGTTCCTTTAAAAACTGGCTGAGAAACACCATCTCTTTTTCTTGGTGTGATCTGGGAATGCAGACTCTCAACCCCAAGTCACACCAAGAATAAACATGAGCTGAAGCTGAAGGAGTAAAGAAGTAGGATACCTTTCTCCCATTCCCTCTCTCCTATTATACTACCTCCCCACCATACCTTGGGATGAAAGTGTTCAATGGAAATTTTGGAGCTTGTATATTTAGGTGGCCCAATATAGAGGTACCCTTGCCCTCTGAGTCCCCCCTCTTATGCCTTTACTCAGGTATCTGAGCTGGGAGATGGAGCCATGATGACCTTGGCGTCAGGATTCCAGGGGGAAGATATTGCAGTCAATGTGCCTAGGACTGGAGTCTGAGGGAGGATTTTGGACTTGGGACTGGAATGTTCTATAGGGAGGAACCAAGCTAAGCTGGTTACACACACACACACACACACACACCCACATACCCACATGCACATATTTAATTTTACAAGTCAATTCCATTGGTGTAATTCTACAAAGTTAATTGGTTGTTTGCGTGACTGATACTTTTTGTATTCATAGACATGCTCATGTACCATGTTGTATATGTGATGTGCTTTGTATTACTGTATTACTGAGTCCTGCATAATTACTGTTAGAGTCAGCTTGTTGTTTGTCCTCCATTTTTGAAGAAGATCTATGACATCATGGAGTGATGTCTTAACTAGTGCATGAACTGGATTTAAATGAGGCGAAGTTGCACAAAGTTGTCAGTTTTACTCTATTTTCCAGTCATCAAAGTCTAATAAAAGGCAAACGTCAGTTCAACTGTTGATGGCCTAGAATGCAGTGGATGACTGTATTAGCAAGTACCCTAGTACATCCAGGATGACCTGCTAGCACAGTTTTTTTGATATGTTTTGTAAAGGAAAGACAGTTTCAAAGGGGTTAACAATCTTGCTTTAATTAAACATATATGTCATTCACTAGTTCAGGGGAAAGGTTAACACCCCAAACCTGAAGAAAATACAGAGAAAACACAAGCAGAGAAATTCGCACAAAGATTCAACAGACACAGCTCTTACTATCTGAACAAAGTCATACAACCATCTAGCAAAATGCCAACCTCCCAGAATATATAACAAAGACTTGGCTCCTGATTGGCTCAGAGCCAGTAGACCTGAAACCTAGGAGACTCAGCACACTGTGAACCATCAGGGTTCAAAGAAAAGTGAGCCTTAAGATGTTTTCAATGAGCCTAGGAAACTGAACCCAAAAAGAAAACAACAAAAATTCCACTTTGCTTGCTCTTACAATGACCTTAGGTCTTCAATGTCTGACCAAGCTCTACTTCAGTTGCTTTCATGATTATTGGAACAAATTGTTCTCATCCACCCACTCTGACTGAGGAAGTCTTCACATGCTTGGGGTAGACAATCCCTTAACTCATCAATGGGTTTTAGACCTAATGGTTATTCTCCAACTGGTTTAGACCCTCCGCTGAGATGGCTTACCAGAGTACAGCTGCTGTACATGGTATAGTTTCTTGGAACCACAGGAGAGAGTTGAATGCCAGAAGAACACCATAGGTGGATGAACAGCCCTGAAAAGGGCTCCACAAGCCCTCAAACCAGAGGTGCCAGTCCTCTTTGGACACCTCATACATCCCAGCTAACTTTTTAGGGAAGCCCTGAAAAATGTGGATGCCTGAAAATGGTAGCCCAGGAGGGAGTTTTGGACTTGGAATTGGAACTCTGCCCTATAGGAAGGAACTAAGGGAAGCTGGTTTTGTATCTCTTTTAAACTTTATTTTGAACTGTTCAATGCTGATGACATTTTGTATCGCTGAGCCCCATGTATTGTTGTAGCCAGTTAGTCTGACATGGAAGGCCTAAGAAGCCAATGAACCAACGAAACTCTACAGCCTAAGAGAGGTTCTTGACTTGGAACTGTGACTGTGATCTGGAGAAAGGAATTGAGCTAAGAGTTTTGTATATTTTATACCTTATTTTGTCATTTCAAGTCAGTTCTATTGGTATAATTTTGCAAACATCATTGTCATATCCCTTGAATTCTTTGTATTTACAGATAATTGTGATTTTCATTTGTACAGGTGGGGTGGTATATAAGATCATACAAAAACTTGTTTGGAGACTTGAGTATACAGGGAAAAAAGTGAATGGAAGACCTGTAGACCACAAAACTCTTCTGTATACTGTGATAATAAAGTTTACAATGAGAATTCTGGCCTCACTAGATTGCTACCACCTAGTAGAGAGTTTCACATGCTTTGGCATTCAAACCAGCCTAGGATGATTGCCTATAGGAACTGGCCTAAGTGGTTTGTATTTTGTATATTTGTTTTATACTTTGAAAGTAAACATTTCTTTAAAAGCTAATCTATTAGTGACTTTTCATTAAAAAAAAACAACATGAAAATCAACCTTTATTATAAACATACAGGAAAATAACTCCCATATTGGCCTGATGGAAAATGTATGTGTCTCTTTCCCTTCTTCATCTATCCTCTCTCTAGTGGGAGGAGAGTGGTAAGTTCATCTTGAGCCCTGTGACTTTGTGCATATTGATCTATTTAACAAAGTTTCAAAGTTTTTCTGACTTATCTTTAAGATGCTTTTTGTCATTTTGTAGCTTGTTCTCATTTCATCTTTCATTTCTTTATATGTGTCTTCCCAGTTTCCTTTGGTAGTTTTCATTTCTTAATTTCTTATGACACAATATCTTCTCAGCACCCTTCTGCCCCACTATGGCTTCTTCCCTTCTATTGGAGACAGTATAAGGGTAGACTTAGGAGAGCTCTCTCATTTAAGGAAGAAGGCAAAGCAGTCATCTCATTTCCCACTCTGCTTCAAGAGCCCCTCTCCTTAGCCCCTTGTTCACCTACCCTCATTTTTTTCAGCTTTTTATGTGTTTTATTTCCCCATTAGATTGTGAGCCCCATGTGGACTGGGACTATCTTTTGCTTTTCTTTGTATCCCCAGTGCTAATCACAATGCCTGACACATAGAAGGCAGTTAATTTTTATTGACAATGTGGCCATGCACTCTGTAATGACTGTACTAACTGATTAAATATGCTAGAGTTTCCCTTTTTCATAAGGGATTCGGAGAAGCACAACAACTAGCCAATCTAGAGGACTTCTGTAGCCCAGGGCTGCTTGACATACCAGTGATCCTTTGCAAGTAAATATTAGGCTGAACTCAGAGGTGCCTGTAACTGCTAAAAACCAGTCTTGACCAGCTCAGAAAGAGCTACAGACATTTTGGTTCCTAACTTACCTAAGGACCAGCAAACATTCTGCTTTCTGCTTTGTTGTGTTTACAGATGTCTTCTCCCTAGACCCCTACTCCTCTGACATGCTGATCTATTGGTTTTCTCTCTTAACCCCCAACTTAGCCATGGATACCTAAAATAGTCATAAATACCTCAAATATGTTGAAATCTTTCACCCTTATTCCCCACTCTCCTTTGAGCAGCTAAGAATTTTGTCTCTCACTGCTCCAACTTGCAGGCTTCTTCCTCCCAGGTAATAAATGCAGATATAATGTTTACAAGCTGTGATCAGACTCTGGCTCATTCCAGGTCTCCCTTTTTTGGGACCTGGGGTTTTCATCCATTTTAGCAGTTCACAGGGGCTTTTATTTTAACCACATTAACACTAACAATAATCGTCTATGGTCCTAAGTATGAGCCATAAACTTACAGCCCAGTTCATCCATTCACTTTTATAATTGTTAACTACCTACTACATGCAAAGCACTAAAATAAGCATTGAATATTACACATTTAAGATCTTGCACTCAAATCAGAAGACTGCATGCAGTGAAAGCATTTGACAGTCAGTTAACAAACATTTCATACTATGACGCAGGCATTGTGAATAAAATGACAAAAATGAAACAGTCCCTGCCCTCAAGAAGCTTGCATTCTATTTAAGGAGAGAATAGGTACACAGTTAACATACATACAAAAATATTCTCAATAAATACAACCTAATTTTTTGAGAGGTAGGGAGGATATTCTATTCTACATGTCTATATTCCTCAATTTCCTACATTACCTATGTATTTGAACATTTAGGCTGCAAAATGTGAAATTTGCATCAGGAATCCTAATAGATTTAGTGTAGATTACTTTTCATTCCTATGCCTAAACCTAGCAATAAAACAGCTGTTAATCTGGGGCCCTTTCCCTGTCTCATTTCATTTCTTACTCCTTATTCTTCTGAGCCAAATCAAATTGAATACTTGGCATGGTAAGCCTAGGGCCTGAAATTAGGAAGGACTGGGTTCTTATTACCCTACTTCCCTCTTTAAGGGTGAGAAAAATGGTAGCAAAAAATTAAGTGCGAAGAATGGAGAAGGAAGGAGTAATTGGATTTACAATTAGGCTTAATAAGAAGGAGGGAGAGGACTCAGCTACTCTGTTCTCTAACAAGGCCATTTTCATTCAATAACTAATCCTATAAGTGCCTCTCATAAGTGGCACTTATAATCTTACAAATTATAAACTTTTTATAAACTTATAATCTTATAAGTGCAAGGAACAAGAGTTCAAAAGATAAAAATGAAAAGCAGGTGCTTGTCCTGGAGCTCAAATTCTTCTACAGAATGAAATAATGACTGGAGGGAGTGGAGGAGGCAGAGAGACCAAGCATTTATAAGCCCCTACTACATATTAGTGTAGACAAGATTGTGCAGTGGATGGAGTGCAGGGTTCAAATCCAGCCTCTGACACTTCCTAGCTGTGTAACTCTGGACAAGTCATTTAACCCTGTTTGCCTCAGTTTCCTCATCTGTCAAATGAACTGAAGAACCACTCCAGTATCTTTGCCAAGAAAACTAAATGGCATCACTGAACAACAACAACTGTATACTAAGTACTTTACAAATATCTAATGTGATCTTAACAACAACCTGTGAAGTGTTATTATTCCATTTTACAGTTGAGGAAAGTGAGGCAGAGAGGGTTAAATGAATTATCTGGGCTCAGAAAACTAATGAGTGTCTAGGGTCAAATTTGAACTTGGGTTTTCCTGACTCTAGGAGCAGTGTGCTAGTCACTGACCCACTGAGCTGCCCCTAAAATAAAGACATTTTGAGGTGGGATGGGGTGCTAACATTCTAGGGAAATCAGGGGAGCTTTTCATAAGGAGGTGAGCTTTAATAAAAGAAAATGACAAAAGGCAAAAAGGTGAGGAGAGAAGGCATTACAGAGAAGGGGCAGTCTGTCCAAAGCACAGAGGCAAGAGCTGGCTAAATCTGGAAAACAAACAAGTAGGCTGTTATTACTGTACTGCAGCTTGTAGGAGAGAGGAAAAGTTTGGAAAGATATTGAGAAATACATTCACTCTAAACAAAGAACAACAACGGTCTTTCTGAAGCCAGGAAAGATTTCACTAGTTTTTATGCTCATTCCCCCTTGAATGAACAGGTAGTTCCTAATGGACAGAATGGGAGCAAGGTTTGTTCAGACAAATGCCCGTCTTTTTATGCCCAGTTTCCAATTTGAATTTCCTCTGCCTCCTATTGACTAGGCACTTTAGGATTTACATGTGGGTCTCCATTCCTGCCACATTCCTCATTTTCTTTATAGAATGGCATGTTAGAAATTCTTTTAAAGAAAATACCTTAATTGATAAAAAAGGCCAAACCCAGTAAGTTTTAGATTCCTTCACCATTTACATAAGAAGAGTAATGAAATAGTTGTGAATTTTATCTAAAGCCAAGAAAGGAGTTGTTGGCCTTTAGACATGTTAATAAGTAGGCACCCACATCCTTGTGGATTCCTAATTTCTAATTCCTTTGTTTCCCTTCTTTCCTCAGCAAGTACAAAGTATATTACATATATTCTTGTGGAAACAGAAGTTCAGTTCATTTCTCATAGATCAGATCATAAGGGTCTTTAGATGTCAGGCCCTGAAATTTTATTTTATTCTAGAAGCAGTAGGGAAGCATTGTTAAATAGCTTATTCTTAGATAACCTGGTCATCTAGGTAGAGGTTTGTACCTGTGGTACCACCATGTGATACTCCCTGCTGCCAGGAAGACTGAGGTCAAGGCTGGAGTGTTGCTGGAACTCGGTGGTTCTAAGCTGCAGTACAGCTAAAGACCATCTGGGGTCTGCACCAACACCGTGAGCCCAAGGGAAGGAAAGCTGCTGCCTAAAGAAGGGGGAACCTGCCCAACTTGGAGTAATGGAGCAAGCCAAAGCTTCCATGGCAATCAGCATGAGGGAGTGGCTGTTGCACTTCCGGTCTAGGTAAACTAGGGAATCCCATTCTCAAAACCAAAATAAATCTTTATGGGGAGATGAGTGTGACTCTGTGTGTGTGGGGGGTGCGGGGCAGGGTGGAGGGAATAAGGATATACAGAGGCCTATGTATTGATATTGCAAGGCACTGTGCTAATGGCTTTTTACAAATATCAACTTATTTGATGCTCACAACAACTTTGCAAGGTAGGTGTCATTGTTATCCATAATTAGCAGTTGAGGGAAATAGGTTAAATGACTTGCTTAAAGTCACATAGCTAGTAAGTGACTGAGGCCAAATATGAATTCAGGTCTTCCTTTCATACTCCAGGCCCAAGGCTCTATGCACTTTGATCCAGCTATCTCTAGAAGAATATTTTGGTTTCTGGGAAGAGGGAAGATGGACTGCAGAAGGGAAAGATACTCAAAGTAGGGAGATCTGCTGGGAGACTATTTTACAGCCTACTGGGAAGAGGTAAGGAAGGACTTGATCTATGGCAGTGGCAGTAGAGGAAACAGATACAAAAGTCTAGGGAACTGTTTGGCGCATTGCCCACTCTGCTGAATTAGAGCCCTGGCAACTTTGTAAGAGCCATAGAAACCCAGGCTTTTAAAAAAAATTAGATTTGAAAGCCCCTGACCTTCAAAGGACTGAGAAAAAAAGTAATTAGTCATTTCTTTTTAAAGGAAACAGCTCAAGCATCCACTGCAAGAGGCAAAATCATCTGGCAAAGGTTCTGAAACAATGCTTTGAACACGGTAGGTAATGTAATTGTAGAATCTAAACCCAAACCAAATAGATTCTATCTCCCATAATTCTTAAATATACTGAAAAAAGAGAAAAGGACCCAAGGATTTCCTTTTTCACAGTTATCCAACATATAGGAGTGGCTTGATGATGGCCCTTTCCAGTCCCAAATCGTCTAAGTCTGAATTTTACCCAGCTTTTCCCCTGTTTCCCTCCTGCCTGGTGATATACCCATTCAGAGGAATAACAAACCAGGAATTTACTTTATTCACTGAGTTTATTGTCACTTGAAAAGCATGTGAGCACATTTTTATGGCAAGCAATGCACACATCTCATGCCTCTAGGAAAGGACGGTTATATTTACATGAAGCCAGTAGCTCCCTCAATGGCAGCAGCCACCCTTGTCATTCCCTTTGCCAGCAGCACACTCCTTGGAACATTTAGGACACTGAGGAGGGCAGCAGGTAGAGCAGCCTAAGGAGACAGAGAAAGAAAAGGACTGTAACAACCTATTACAAGCCCAGTGTGAAAGCAGAGGACAGGGTCATTGGATGGTCAAGGCAGAGCTCTCTCTCTGGGGAAGGATGCTTGGGGAAAGAAGGGGAGAGGAAGAAAGAGAGAGAGAAAGTGAGAGGGAGCAAGAGAGAGACACAAAGAGAGAGAGAGGGAGGGAGAGAGAGAGGACAGAGATAGAGACAGAAAGAGGCAGAGAGAGGGAGGGAGAGAGAGGAGAGAAGAGAGACAGAGAAGATGAAAGGGAGAGAGAGGTGCAAAAGAGGGAGAGAGAGAGAAAGGGAGTGAGAGAGAGGAGAGAGACAGAGAGAGGGAGAGAGAGAAAAGGGGGGAGAGAGAGAAAGGGAGAGACAGAGAGAGCGTACAAAAGAGAGAGGGAGAGAAAGAAAGGGAGTGAAGGAGAGAGGAGAGAGATAGAGGGAGGGAGAGAGAAGAGAGGAACGGGGGAGAGAGAGACAGATAGACAGAGGCCAGATTTAAATCCCGGTCCTCCTGATTCCTGGGCACTACACTATTCACTGCACCACCTAGCTGCCCCCGGATGACTTTTCAACCTCCCTCCCAGCCCATAGTCCAAGTTCATTGTGGGTGGGGGGAATGGGGAGTGGGAGTAGATTTATCTAAAGGCCACACTCACCTCCTTTCTGGCAGGAAGCGCTTTTGCACTCTTTGCATTTGTAATGACCAGAGGGAGAGAGAGGGGGAGGGAGAGAGATAGGAGAGAGAGAAGAGAGGAGGCGGTGAGAGAGAGAGAGGAGAAAGAATATCTTGACTAACAATTCTAGTTTTGTTATTATAGAGTTATACTACTTTGGAGAAAGCATAACCTCTCTGAATCTCAGTTTCCTCATCTATAAAATGGAAGAGAGACAAACTAGATGACCTCTGATGTCCCTTCCAGTTCTAAATGTGACACTCTGGTCTTTTATAGGCCATGATAATTAAGTTGCCTTCTAACATCCTAAACTTGGAGAAAGTTTTCACTGTGAGTATATATAAAGTTGGGGAAGGGGTACTGATCTTTTTTGCGGGGGAGTTAGGAAATGTTACCAATAAAAACCTTTGTTCCTAATTTTAGTCAAATCTGCTACCATGGCAACACAGGAAACAAAAGAGCCCAAGGTCTAGGATGTACAGACCCCCCCCAGAGGAGATTTGCTCAAAGAGCAATGCACCCAAAATGGGGAATAGGGAGAAAGCAGATTATGGAACAGGATAGCAAAGGAAAGTGCATTTAGAGGCTAAAATGACTATCAGGAGCTGCAAGGCAAGAACTCATGGGTCATTTGGAGAAAGGGTTGATAGGGAGTTTCCAAGGCAACCTGAAAAGTACAGTCCCAACCTCATGAGTCTGGGCTTCAGAGAGCTCTCTGCTTTGCTCTGACAGATTCCTTTAGTGAGGCTGCCATGGTCTCTGGTGACATAGCCATGGTGATAGGACCTTCTGCATCTCCCTGGGCCTCTAGACTTACCTGTGCTGCTCACTGGGGACCAAGAGCAGTTGGGTTCAGCCCTCTATGACTGTAGCAACAGAGACTTGTAGAGAGGTTAGAGGATGAGGGGGCAGGGGGAGAAAGAACCATCTTCAGCTTACTCCCACATTCTAGCTTACTTGACCCCAGATGTGACTGTGGGGTCACCCTGTCTTACATCACAATGATGACTGGATGACTTTTCTGTTTTGTTTTGTTTTTTAAAGGTAAGCAGGTTGTTAAGTGACTTGCCCAGGGTCACACAGGTAGTAAGAGTCCGGAGGCCAGGTTTAAATTCAGATCCTCCTGATTCCTGGGCAGGTGGGCTATCCATTGCGCCACCTAGCTGCCCCCTGGATGCCTTTTCAACCTCCCTCCCATCCCATAGTCCAAGTTCACTGTGGGGCAGGGGGAGTGAATTTACCCAAAGGCCACACTCACCTCCTTTCTGGCAGGAAGCGCATTTGCACTCTTTGCATTTGCAATGACCAGAACAGTTGCAAGTGCCTCCTAGGAAAGGAAAGAAAAAAGTAAAAAAAAAGGAAGAGGTCGGCAGAAGGTAATCCCAGTTTCCTAGGACGTCACTCACTGTCGTGGAAAGAATGCTAGCTCGGCCATCTCAGGGCCTAGATTCTGCTACTTAGGTCATCTGAGCAAGAGTTATCACCCAGTCTGCTCTTCTCTCTAAGATGAGGGGAGCAGGCTGCATCATTACTTAGACCCCTGAAAGCTCTGAATCTATCTACGGAAGGAGAATTCGCCATGTTTTTCCATTGCTTGGAAAGTTGACCCGTCCTCCATCCCCCAGGCTTCCAGGCAGAAGGGTTTCCTGAAGGGAAGGAAGAGAACGCATCACCTCCACGCATCACTCTCCCAAGGAGACAAGGGAGAGGGAATGGAATTCTGGAGCACCCTCAGACCGTGCATAGGATAGTGGGGCTCTTGTTAACGCATAAAGTAGAAAGACCATCTGCTCGGGCATCCTTTACCCTGCTCCAGCTCTCGCTCTCCCCCCGCCCTCCAGAACCTCAGGGCAACAGCGGGCGGTTCATTGCTGCGGGGCATCAGGGATACTATTTTTCTCCTCTCCATCCTTTCTCACCGGTAGAGCAGGTGCAGTTTCGAGGATCCATGGCTTGGGGCGTTCAGAGCTGGTGCAATGTAGACGGGTAGCCACAGAGGTCCAGCTGATTTCTCTGAGTCTGGCGTTGGTGATCCGCAGCAGGTAGCTGGAGTTTTATAGTTGCGGGAGCCCAGGAAGAGGGTGCAACACCACCCCCACCCCGTCCCCGCCCTGTTCTCCCTTGCGCACGTCTCAGGGAGCCTCCCCCACACCAGCGGGGAGCCAAGCGTCTCGGGCGCATTGCAGTGAAAACTGTCGCACGCCTCCAGACTTGCCTGCTGCCGCCGTGTGCAAATGCGTCTGGTTTCAGAGATTTGCACCCGCCGGGCACTGCTTTCCCACCTGCACCTCCGTTTACGCTGGACAAAGCTTCCCACCATCTATCCCAGGGCCGATCCGATTCCTTCCTCCTCCTCCTTTCTCCAGCTGGTCCCTTATCATTTAATCTCTCTGTGCCTCAGTTTCTCCACTGACTACATGAGGGGACTGGACTCCTCTACCCTCCCCATGTCACCCACTTCCAGACTTCCCTATTACAGCCATCCTTCCAGTCACTGAGGTCTGCGAACCTCTACTCCCCAATCTCCCTCATCTTGCATATCCAATCCTTGGTCAATCTTGTCTTTCCTATCCTAAACTTACCAACCGTATTACCCTAGGCAAGTCACTATTGACTTCAGTTTTTTTTTTCCATCTGTAAAATGGGGATAGTAACAGTAGTAGCACCTACTTCCCAGATTTGTTAGGAGAATCAAATGACTTAAAAATGGTAACATTCTTAGGAAATTGCCTGGCATATAGAAGCTCCCTATGAAGGTTAGCTATGATTCTTGTGACTGCCGTTATCTCACCTGTTATCCCTTTGTCTTTGCTCATACAGCCACATCCCTTTTTCAGCCCCTTATTACATCTTGCAAGGCCCACTTCTCACTCTGCTTCGTGTCTCCCCTCTCCAACCCATTCCCCACTCAGCTGACAAGATGGTTTTTTCTAGCCTTGTCTGACCTGCCAGATGAGCTCCACTGCCTCCCTATTACCTCTTGGATCAAATTTAAAATCCTCTTGTTTGGCATTTAAAGCTTTTCACAGCTAGGCCCTGGCCTACCTTTTTAGTCATCTTATACATTACTCTACTCTGAGAACTCTACAGTCCAGAGTTACCACCCTATTGGCCATTCCTGGAAAACTTTTTCCATATCTGCACCTTTGCCCTGGCTGTACTGAATGCCTGGAATGTTCTGCTGTCTCAAACTGTCTTGTTTCCCTGTCTCCCCTTAAGACTCAGCTCAAAGTATACCTTGTGCAGGAGGCCTTTCCTGATTCTGTCCAGCTGCTAATGCCTTCCATTTTTAAATTATTTTATATATATCCTGTATATATTTTATATGGACCTAGTTATTTACACTTTGTTACTCTCATTGCAAGGTAAGCTCCTTAGGGCAGGGACTCTGTGTGTGTGTGTGTGTGTGTGTGTGTGTGTGTGTGTGTGTGTGTGTGTGTGTGTGTTTCCCTTCCTTATATCTCTAACACTTAGCTACTGCCTGGCACATAGTAAGAGATTAATGCTTGTTGACTGACAAGATGGTATTTGAGGTCTCTTTTAGTTCCAGATCTATGATCCCATGACCTGGACATTGTATGAGGGGCAGCACAGCATAATTAGTGTGTAAAATAAGACATAGAGTTAGAAGGGATCTTACAGACTACCTATTGAGTTAAATATCCTCATTTTCATATAACAATATTGAGTCATTGGGAAGTTAAATGAGTTGCTCAAAGTCACATAGGTAGGAAGTTTCAGAGGCAGGATTTTAATCTAGGTCTTTTAATGCTTTAGCCAATGCTCTTGGTTCTGTGGTGTAGTTTCAGTCAGCCAATCAGCACTTACGTGCCTACTGTGTGTCAGGCACTGTGCTAAGTGATGGAGATACAAGGAAAGGTTGAAAAAAAAACAAACCCAGTCCCTGCCCAGCACACAGCACAATGCCTGGCACATAATAGTTGCTTAATAAATATGGACTGATTGTTCAAAGAGCTTACCTTCTAAAGGAAGACAAAAAACAAGGAATTTCAAGGAGTCCACAATCTAATAGAGGAGACAACATGAAAACAGCTGTGTAGGAACAAAATAGATATAGGATAAATTAGGGTTAGTTTCAGAAAGAAAGCACTAAGATTAAGGAGAACTTAATTTTCTTAACTAAAGAAAGGCTTCCTTGTGTGTGTTTAAACCATATCAAATTGCTTACTGTCTCAGGGAGGGGAGAGGAGAAGGAGGGAGAGAATTTGGAAAGCAAAAATTTTTTAAATGAAAGTTAAAAATTGTTTTTACATGTAATTGGGATAAAATGAAAATATTATTCAAAGGAAAAAGAAAAAAAAACACATTCAAGAAGAAAAAGAAAAGTTTCCTGTAGATGGTGGAGCTTTAGCTGAAACCTGAAGGAAGCCAGGGAAACTGGGAGAGGGATATGAGGAGGGAGAGCATTGCAGACAGAGGGGACAGCCAGAAAAACTCTAATGGAGATGAAGCATCACGAGAACAACCCATGATTGCCCTTTTCACCCCTCCCCTATCCTAGTCAAGTTGGCTTATTTGATAGTCCCAGTATATAACACTCCTTGCCCCTATCCTTTAGCACAGACCAACCTCCCTTTTGCCCTCCTCATGCATGCAATGTTCTTCTCATTCACATCTGCTTCTTGTAATTTCTAGCTCCTTTCAGAACCCAGAGTCCTCCCTGATTTCCACCAGTTATTACAACTTCCCCCCCCCAAAAAAAACTTACTTTGTAACTTTTAAAAATGTATTTTCATCACAGAGATGGAATGTCATGTATCAAATAGGCCAGTTTAACTAGGATGGAGGGTGTGAGAGGGAGAATCTCTTGGAAAGACAGGTTGGAGCCAGACTGTGAGGGGCTTTAAATACCAGAGGAAAGCTGTTATCCTACGAATGAGAGAAATGATCATCAATAACCAATGATTTGGGAAGATTCAGACTTCTCCCCTTTCCCTAAAGTCCTGATTTTAAAAAATTCAGTCTCTTGAAGGACATTGCTGATAATCAGATGGGACTAACTTTCCTGTTTAGATATCACCCAAGTGGGGTAACCACTGTGTTCTGCTCAGGTTCTCCTAGGGCATACAGTCTTTGAATAGATTGCCCAAGGCTAGGGATGGGTTGGGGGTAGAGATGGCCTTTCTGTCCAAGGGTGATGTGACACACTCAGCCCCTCCTTGTAATTTTCTCTTATTAATTGTTAACTAATCAGACTTGATTGCTTCCCTTCTTCTTCTTCTTCTTTTTTTTTATTAATAAATTTATTTAACTTTTTGCATTCATTTTCACAAGATTTTGGGTTCCAAAATTTTCTCCCCATTTGTCCCCTCCCCCCTCCCCAATACACTGGACATTCTAATTACCCATATCACCAATCTGCCCTCTCTTCTATCATCCCTCCCTTCCCTTACCCCACCTTCTCTTTTGTCCTGTAGGGTCAGATAACTTTCTATTCCTCATTACCTGTATTTCTTATTTCCTAGTAGCAAGAACAATACTCAACAGTTGGTCCTAAAACTTTAAGTTCCAACTTCTCCCCATCCCTCCCTC
>CM053769.1:310841660-310860154 GCA_028658325.1 Potorous gilbertii | reverse complement strand
TCTTTGTCGTCAGAGAGGAATGGCGGAATCATCTTCTCAAGAAAATAACCTTCTATGGGCTTAGTTTTTTTCCCTTTTCTGGGCATTTTCCCAGCCAATTACTTGACTTCTGAGATTCCTCTCCACCCCCACCCAGATCTGCCCAGCTAGTGCTTGGGGTCTGAGATTCAAATGCTGCTCCCCAGCCTCAGGGCTTTTGGCTGCAGGCCTGGCTGCTCTTCAATGGGAGCTTATCTGCTGGTGCTCAGGTGGGGGCAGGGCTGCCTCCCAGGCCCAGTTCCCTCAAGGGGTTTATGCAGAGACCTTTTGTAATGGAGCTGCTGCTGAGCTCCTGCCTGCTCCGGGAGCCTCTGGCCCCTGCTCTGGGAGCCTGCTCTGGGAGCCTCTGGCCGCCTGCTGCCTCTGGCGCTGGTCTGCCACTGCCACTGCCTCTGCCGCTGCCTCCAAAGGGGGCTTGAGTCCCGGAGATACCCCGCTCCCCTCTCAGCCGGTCTCCGTCACTGACCTGTGAGTCTGTGGGTGGAGGGACCTTCGCAGCCACTGGAGATTCCGATCCCTGAAGCCTGCTTGGATCTGCTCACTCCTCTCAGTGCCGCGCACCTGGGGCAGGGCAGGGGAGGGCCCCGCTCCCATCCGGGGCTCAATGGACATTTAGGGTTGGTTTTTCAGGGCTCTCTGCAATGGAAATCTCCTTCACTGTGTTTCTGCGCGGCTTCCACTGTTCCAGAATTTGTCAGGAATTCTTTTTAGAGGAAATCCATGGGCTGTGGGTTCGGAGCTAGCAAATGTGAGTCTTTCTACTCCGCCATCTTGGCTCTGCCCCCCGCTTCCCTTCTTCCAAAAGCCCATATAAACCCTGAGTCCACCTCCCTGATTGTCTTTGGTCTAAGGGAGAGATGGCAAATGACCATCCTTTTATTAATAAATGTGCTGGCCTTATTAATAAAATGATTAAATTACCCAGAATCTGTCTCTTGAACCTTTTTAGCCACCACAGAGGAAATAGGGAACCACTCAAGTCTCTTGAACAGAGTGGCATGGTCTGACATAGGCTTTAAGAATATTAATTAGAAGGATGGGTTGTCAAAAGGAGAGCCTAGCTTCAGAGGGACCACTGCCAGGTAATGCCTTTTAATTTATATAAATGACATTTTTATTGGTATCTTGTTTTTACATTGCTTAAATTTTCTCCATGTCTTCTCTCCCTCCCAGTGAGCCATCTCATATAACAACAACTCTTTAAGGGAAAAATAAGCAAAAATGATAATTGAAAAAGATCTGAAAATGTGTGTGATGTTTTATTCTTATGGGCCTTCCACCTCTGCAAATGAGATATCTGGTTATATCTCTTCTTTGGAGCCAAACTTGTTCTTGTAATTTTGCAATATTCATTTTTAATTTTTTTTGTTGTTCTTTCCATTCATATTGCTATTAATTGTATATATTGTTTTTCTAGTTCTGCATACTTTACTTTGTATCAACATAGTGTAAGTCCATACTTCTCTGTATTCATCACATCCATTGTTTCTTACCTCATAGACAAATCAATGACATTTATGTGTTGCAATTTGTTTAGTCCTTTCCCAACTAATTGGCATCTACCATATCTCTAGTTATTTGCTACCACAAAAAAATCCTGCTATAATTATTTTGGTGACTTTTATTTTTTATCAACAAGACCTCCTTGGTCTATATGCTCAGCAGTAAGGTATTTTAGCCACTTTATTTTCATATTTCCACATTGCTTTCAAAATGGTTATACTAATTCATAGCTCCACCAATACTGAATTACAGTGCTAATCTTTCTATAAGCCCTCTAACTTGACTGTTCCCAGGTTTTGTCTCCTAAATGACATTTTATTATTTTCCCATCATGGGTAGGAACATTTCTCCCATATCAGGGTACCGTTAACATAGTTGGGGCTCCAGGGTTTGTATTATGGAAGAGTGTCCTGTGTCTTCCATCAGACTTAGGTAACCCTCAGATTTATTTTAGAGCCACATGAAGTACAAAAATGCGTCTGGAATATATACAGGCCAGAAAGAAAGTGACAGTATTGTTGGGATTAGTGGGGCGGCAGGAACAGCCAATGTACAACAGAGCTGTGTGACCCTGGGCGAGTCACTTAACTCTGTGTACTTCCATTTCTCATCTCTAAAATAAACTGGAGAAGCAAGTGGCAGACCGTTCTAGTCTCTTTGCCAAGAAAATCCCAAAACAGGGTCATGAAAAGTAGGACGCTACTGAAAAATGAACATCTGGTATTGCTTTCATGGTATTTTTAAAATCACTGCTTATGAGCCCCCATTGAAACTTTTTTTTTAAACTAAATCAAACCAGATGACAAATGCAAAGCAAAGACATTTGACAAAATAGTAACAATGAAATTAAATTGGATATTAAATGTTCTCAGCTCTCATTTACAAACAGCTGTAATCCGTCTTATACATAGATATCTCCCAGGGAGCTCTAGCATCAGTCCTGATTAACCTCTAAGTCTCTCTAAAATGACAAGAGGGAAATGCAGCAATTGTTCACAGCAGATGCTAGGAAACCTCACTACAGGTCAGTGTGTGCTTTCAGTTGTAGAATGCTGTGGCAGCTCTCTGTGGCTGGCAGTTGGCTGTAGATGCTTGCTCTCTGTAACTGTGCTGACTGCTTTTCTTCTTACTCTTGGTTGCTTTCCTACCTACCTATTGCCTTGTGTTCTGGTCAAAAGCCTCCTTGGCATCTGTACTCTGATGCTCCTCCAAGAGCCCCCCTAGTCCCATGATTTTAAATTTTTCTCATACTGGAGCTCCCCCTTCACTCAGTCCCTGGGTGATGATGCATCCATGATGTATTAGCACTTATTAAAGCACGTGGCACCTATAAGGTGCTTAATAAAAATGCTTATTGACTTGACTTGCAGACCCCATTCACGGGCTTCTGGAAAATGTAGTTTGGAGACTTGTTTCCTATTGAACAAGACTCTGGGCAAAATCCTCTAAATGTGACTGAAGGAATCCCTAGCTTATTTTTAGGAAAAGGTTCCAGATTCCCTTGGGAACTAGAACAAGAATGGGGGCTTCTGAATCTTGAAAAAGACATTTATTCTTTTAGGATGTCTTGCACTGGCATTTTTCTTAGAAATAGAAGTGATCTTTGGAGAAACCCTTAACCAAAGAGTTACAAAAAAAGGATCCTAAATCCCAAGATGGTGCCACTATTTATTGTTTACAATTTGTGCCATCTATTAAAACTCCCACAGAAAGAAATAATAGTTATGGATAGGGAAGTATTGGCAATTAAGGTGGCTTTGGTGCAGGGGGGCATCATCTAGAGGGGGCTTGAAAGGCCTGATGGATGTCACAGATCATAAATATTTGACCTTTTAAGGGAAGAGACAGCATGGCAACTGGATGCAGAGCTGATCCCAGAGGAAGGAAGGCCTGGTTTCAAGAATCACTTGATACATATTGGCTGGGTGATCTTGGGCAAGGCACTTTGTGACCCTGACAACTCCTTAAGATTAGGAGTTGCTGAGAAGGTGCCAACTCAGATTGGTAGAGGAAGTCTCTCACTGGTCACTCCCTACACTAATGAAATCTCAAGTCCATTAAAACTAACAAGCAAAAAAAGGGACCATGAATCCTGCTTAGCCAGCATGCACAATGAATGCTTCTGTTCTCCTGCTCTAGGTAGTTCAGGTTCTAGAGGACAAGAATATCCTAGTACCTGTTTTGCCCTAGAGCACAGATTTAAGAGATTGGGCAGAGGGGAAAAACGAAAACTATCTTTCTGCAGGGGATCTGGGGCTATGTATTTCAATGGATAGAAAGTACTACACTGAGAAGGTTATATGGATTACTCCTAATGATTTGTCCTCTGGGCTTACTGGGGTGGGGAATAGAATGATGGGGGGAAGGAGATAAGTGAGCAAAAGAATTAACTCAGAACTAAGTCAGAACAGGCCTGGCATCCTATTCTTCCTCCTCTCAGTCTCCTGGTTTCCCTGACTTCCTTTAAATCCTATCTTCTACATGAAGCCTTTCCTAAACCCTGTTAGTTCTAGTGCCTTCCCTCTATTACTATTTAATCCATAAATAGCTTGTTTGTACATATTAGTTTGCTTGTTTTCTTCGTTAGATTTTGAGCTCCTGGAGGGTAAGGACGGCTTATTTTCTCTTTTTGCATCCCTAGTGCTTAGTATGGCACTTGGCACATAGCAAGGACTTGGTATTTATTGACAGGTTACTTTTGATTGCCAAGGTGGAGCATGTGCCATAGGAAGGGCTGTGCTAAGAGGTGGCAAACCAAAAAACCCCACCATAAGCTGTGGGTCTTTCATGACCCTTGTTACTTTCTCTACAGTCTCGATTTTGATCAAGGGGAAGATCTCATATCTGTCTCACTTCCATTCTTGGCAACTTCATTATTTTTGTAAATGTGGACTTCTTAGTTTACTTTGATGGTGCCACATAGTCCTATGTCCAAGATTGTGTTCTGTGATCCAAACAACTTGGTTCTTCCTAAGAAGTATAATTAAGTTATAACATAGATGTCCAGCATAAATGATTTCTGATAAAGAGCAGCAATACCCAGCAAAATTCTCAAGAGCCCTCCAGACAAGGTTACTTCATTGGTTCAATGAAATAATGGCATATACTGCATATAGGTCACTTGTCAAGTAGAGTGGATTAACCAAGTGATTAGAACAGTTCTCAAGTTGCTGTGTTACCTATCTGCAGTGGAACATGACCTAGAATTTGCTGGTGGTTGAATTTGTCCAGAGTAGAGTCACTTATAGGATTCATGGGCACTGCCTCTTCTGTACACATATCCTACAGCTTTCTTTGGGATGCATCTCAGATGCATGGCAATTGCTCACCAGAGGGGTATTGGAGCTACATTTATAAGTGAAACTCTGAAAGCGTCTTGGGAGTGGACCTGACTATACGGCATTAATGGATGGTCTCTTACCCGAGTTAGGAAAAGAGATCTGAATAGCCTGTGTATCTATTTCAGCACGCTGGCCTTCTTAGGCCTTTGATGTGAACTTTACTTACAACTATTGGCCATTACTTGGAGTCCCTGGGACTTGGACCATTGTGCAGAATCAATTGATTCTATTTCTGTTGTTTCTTACCTTAAAGTGGCACATCCTCCAGAATTCTTGTAGCATCATTGGAGGCAACTAGCCCCTATTAGTATTGGGTCACAGAAAGAATATGATATAGTGAGGGAGATCATAGACTTCAACCAGCAGAGAGGCTGCTGGTATTACCCAACAGCTTGGAAAGCATGTAGACCTGAGGATCACATGTGAGAGTTGGCAGAGGATGTATATGACTTGATACTAGTCATGTGCTTACACCAAGATGACCTAGAAAAGCTACAGATGCTTTTTTGGGGAAATAGAGGGAGAAACCTTAATGGGTAAAAAAAATGTGAGAATAAGCATGGGATGAAGGAGCTGAGAACTAGAGATGGAGAATAGGGAGAATGGAGGGATCTTGAGCATCAGAGAAAGTATGACCTACAAGCCCAGGGAAGTGGCAGATTGGCTGATGCTAATCATAGCTAGCATTCATGTTTAGAATTTACAAAGTCTTACAAATAGCATGCCATCTGATCCTCACAATAAGTTTGGGAGGTAGGTGTTATTATCTGCATTTTACAGGTGAGAAAGCAGAGGCTGAGAGAGGGTAAGTGACTTGCCCAGGGTCACACAGCTAAGAGTGTGAGGCAGAGCCTGAACGCAGATCTTCCTGATTCCAGGCATAGCATGCTATTGAGCCACTAGGGAATAAGAGACTTTGTCCAGATGGACATTTAAACCATCACTGCCCCACCTTCAGTGCTGGTGGGCACTGGCCAACTCTTCCAAATGTTTCCATGCAGTATATGAAAAGGAGTCCGGAAAGAGACTGAGGGGAAGATTCTAAGTAGCTTGCTTGGGGTGGTCTGAAACTTTGCCCCCTCCATGGGAGTGGAGGTGGGGAGGGGGCAACTAATCATGTTTATGTAGCATCTTCCCAAGGTAAGGTCGAGCAAAGGAGGGTATTGGGGCTCTTCTACAGGGCACGGCTTGAGCCATATTTCTAAGAAACTACAAGACAATGTTGGGGATATGAGCAGTGTAGGTCTGATAAACTCAACCTCCTTGTATCTAAATCCTCTCCTGAGAAAGGACACATATGTGTGAGGAGTCCATCCTCATAGTGAATGGTGACATGGATTAGTCCAATATATAGATGGATCCAGTTAGTCAATAAGATTATTGATTTAGATTTTCCTGAGGTCACATAGCTAATTAAAAGAAGAATCCAAGTCAGAAGATTATAGAGTTAAAGCTGGAAGAGAAGACATCTAGAAGGCCTTCATTCCTAAGTTGGTCTCACTAAGACAAAGGCTGTTCTTTTGATCACTCCATTACAGTGTGAGCATTCCCCTTTGATGGGGCAGGACGCTAATCTAGGAACATAGCACATGCTGAGTTTGTAAACTTTGGTATGGTTGTTTTTCCTGCAGCAGCTACACTGCCAATCTTTTTGGTGTTCTTTGAGGAGATTTAAGTCCCAAGAGATGAAGGGATTTGTCCAAGGTAATAGAGATAGTAAAATGCCAGATTCAAAATTGGAACTCAGTTCCTCTGGCTACAAATGCTGAATTCTATTGTCCTTGTCTCACAGTATATGAATAGCCTACTTCCTTTTACACAAATATCCCCACCACACACACACACACACACACACACACACACACACACACATCCCTTTAATGATAACAATATAGCATCTATGTAATGCTTTAAGGTTTGCAAAGTTCTTTATTTGTTCTTCATATCAACCCTGGGAGGCTAGTTGTGAAATTATATTTATTTTACATATGGAGAAACTGAGGCAGACAGTGATCAAGCAATAATATTAATAATAATTAATAATAATATTTAGTAATAACATTCATACAGAACTTCAAATTTTTTAAAACACTGCAAATATAATATATATGTATGTATATTTAAATACACCCATAATAAATATATACATATATATATATATATATAAACTCACTTGATCCTTACATCTACCAGCTGTGAGACAGATGCTATTATTATTTTACAGATAAAGAAATTGAGACAAACAATGTATCAAGTGATTTACACAGAAACTCATAGCTAGAAAGTATATGAAGCAGCATTCAAACTCAGATCTTCCTGACCCTAGGTCCTTCATTCTATCCATTGTGTCATGTAACTGCCCCCAGCAAGATAATATCTTTTTCATCAATTTTTGTCCATAGAGGTCAGTTAATGATCAATGGCTAAGAAATTACAAAGAACAACCCTGGCCCAAAGAAGAGATGTGAGAAGAGAGTCCTTTGTGAAGTAGAAAGTTCCTGGCTGTAGAACATTGTGTCTGTTTTTAGACTCTTTCAATATATTGATTAGTTTTGCTAATTTTTTTTCTCATCTTCCTTATTTTTCTTCAAAAAATACTCAATCACACAGAATAATTCTGTGAGAAGTAGAGGGATACTGGAGAGATTTTAAGCAATGCTGTGATGACAGATAGCAATAAAAATGTACTTTAAAAAAAATTTTTAAAAAATTGTCAATGACTGAATGTTTACAGAGTCTAAAGGTCTGAAAGGAAATGCGTCATATACACACTCACAACTGGAGATTGCTGTCTTGGAGTTTACATTCTATTTAGGGAACATATCTTAACAAAGACCATGCAGGTGCGGGCGGCCCCTCCTAAGTTGACCTCACTAAGCCAAAGGCTGTACTGGGTCTCTTTTGTTCACTCCATCACAGTGTGAGCATTCCACTTTGATGGTGCAGGACACTAGTCTAGGAACATACCATATGCTGAGTTTGTAAATCTAGATATGGCTATTTTTTCCTGCAACAGTTACACTGCCCATCTTTTTGGTGTTCTTTGCAGCTGTACTTCTGGACACACTGGAGGCAACCAGTAGGATAGCACTGGCAGCAGCCTGGGAAAGGAGGAAAAAGATAAGATGAGAGACCAAGCTTAAGGATCTCTCAAGTTCCCCAAGTCCCTGACTTTGCCAACAAAGGCCTCTGCCTATGTATCCAAACATGTAACTGATGCCAAGGGAGCTGGCATCTAGGATTTTAAAGTTCCCAGATACCTTAGAAATCAGTTAGTCCAACTCCTTCATTTCGTAGTCAAGGAAACTAAGGCTTAAAATTGAAGTGACTTGGGGCGCATGGTCACCCAGGTAGTAAATGACAGAGTCAAGGTTCTTTCCATTCTACCCAGTTTTCTCCTGTTATCATTCACCTCTTTGACTTTAGTTTATAGACCCCTCTCCTGACTCTATCAAAGGTTGAATGAAAGGGTTTGGTAAGATGGTGTAATGGTAAGGAAATTTGAAGATCTACCCTGCCTCTTAATGAGACTCATGTAAACCTGCTTTGAGCTCTGGCTCACTCCACATTCTGAGATACATGGAGTTGATGATGGTGGGAGGAGCTTGCTGAATGAGTAGAGCAGGAAGAGTATATCAGGAAGAGAGAGTGAGTTGGAGTTGAGAAAGCAGGCAAAGCTGAGGTAGAGCAGAGTAGAGCAGCTAGCATGAGTGAGAGAGGGAATGCTTTTGCCTAAGGGAGCTTGTTTGTGGGGAGGATTGACTGGCCATGCTCTCTGCATTGATAATGTGTATAGATTTCTTTGTTATTATGATGGATTTGGCTTTCTTGGTTTCATCTTTGAGGAAGAGAGTTTGTATTTTGCAAATTTAATCTGGATGCACATCCACAGAGGCTACTGTGGGTATGCATTGGTGCTACAGATGACTAGAGGAGAAAGATCCCTTTGCCTTGCATCCTGAAGCTATACAGAACCTCCTAGTAACTCCAAACATTATCTGGGGACCTCTGTTTCCTCCTTTATGAAATGAAGAGACCAGATGACCTCTAGTTCCTTCTACCCAAAGTGCTGGTAAATGTGTAATGACAGGTTCTTTGCAGAGGACACATTAAAAAATTTAATTTGCATTATTAGCACTTTCTTAAGTCTATACAATCAATAAAATAATATACTAGACCCTGATTTGTAGCCTTTGAGGATTTCAGAGGTATAAATGCTCACACTAACAATTTAATCTTTTAAGCCAGTCTGAACTGGCTCCAGCACACCCCTGCTTCCAGCTCTAACATTATGGAGGCCTTTGAAGAAAGGAAAGAAGCATTTATAAGGCACCTGTTATGGGCCAGGTAATGTGCTAAATGCTTTATATGGATTATCCCATTTGATTTTCACAATAGCCATGGTAGATAGGTTTATGTTATTATTAGGCAGTAGATTTTGGTTTTTATAGTTTTATTATTTTTACATTTTAGAGCTGAGAAAACTGAGTAAGGCAGAGATTAAGTGACTTGCTCCAAGTTACACAACTACTATCTGAGGTCAAATTTGAACTCAGGTCTTCCTGATTCCAGGTCCAATACTCTATCCACTATGTTACCTAGTTGCCTTCCTAGATGAGCACTGGGATAGAAAGCAGAAAAGTAATTTTAATTCTTTCATGTTTGGAAGCCATGTATCCTAACAAATCTCTGGATTCTTCCTCTGCCTGATTACCTAGTCTACCAAATACAAGGCCACAATTATAAACTGCCAAAGACCAAGGAGTTGGCCTTCAGAAGCTGCTTGTCCCCTTTGTCATCCTCCTTCCCTCTTCTTCCCCGCTATCCCATAGTCAGTCTTCTCATGATGCCAGGAATCCCTGTCATTTTAGAAGAGATATCTGGCTTTAATTTTTGCCAAGGTCTCTAACTCACTGTACAGCTAGAAGGGACCCTAGAGTGCAGCAAACTAAAAGAACATTTGCCTTTAAAATGAGAACATTCCTCCAAAGGAATGAATCTTTAATAATGGAATTTCAGGCTTCTTAGGAAAGATAGTTTTTCAGAGGCTGGAGGTAGAGAGATTCTCCAGAGTCTCATAAATCATACCCCATGAAGGCTCATCTGTTCTGCCCACACGTCTTGTCCTGTTAGTTTTCTTACTGGTCAGGACATCTAGTCGCCCAGGGGGAAAGGGAGCACTCACCATTTTTACTTGGCTTGTGTTTGTTTTCTGAAATGCCTCTCAGTGCTGTGTTTTTATAGGCACAACACTTACTTGGAGAGAGAATGGCAGTTTAGCTGAGCATATTGCAATGAAACATTCAGTCAAACTGATTCCTCCAGAAATCCAACTCTCATATCCCATCCCTCCCTGCATTCCTTCCCAGGTAGTAATGTCATCTCCTTTTTTATAATCTTTCTTAGAAATAACCTTTTGTTTTCTTGACATATTCCCCATTTCAGGAAGTTGTGCACACAGCACAGCTATATATAAAAATGTGGTATTAATTGGGGCCAGAGACAGTAGCAGGACATAGAAATACATAAGAATAGGAGACCTTACCCTCTGCTTCTTTTTGTCAGTGTCACTGGCTTTCTGAGCTTTCAGTCAACATTAGGTCAGCCTGTGGCTATGTCTTGCTGGCTGAATTGATGCTGACTGATGATTCATCCAACCATTGGCAAGGATAGTGAAGGCATGTCCTCCCCTCCACTGATCCAAGATGCATAGGGAAAGATTCCAGGAAATGATTTGAGGACACATGTGCTATGGTTATTGAGACACTGAAGATTGACTAGTGATATTGACTTCTGTCTAGTGTCTCCTCTGCCAGTACCTGGGCTTGGGGTTAGCTTGCTACCTTAAGGTCATATTGTTAAGTATTAAGCTAAAATACACCTCTTCAACTTTGCCACTCATTTCTAACTATGCTCTTAGGCCAAGCAGAATCCAAAGGCCATGTTGGATCCTCAGCTAATCCACCTGCTTTGTTTTGTTTGTTTTTAGTGGGTTTATACTCATTCTTTTTAGGTTATTTTTTGTTTTCAATTTATTTATTTTTAGTTTTTAACATTCACTTCTATAAGTTTTAAATTTTCTCCCCTTCCCTCCCCACCTTACTTTATAGATAAGAAAACAGAGTTGGGGTGAAGAAGAGACTTGTTAAGGACTTAATGTGTTGCAGCTCTCCCAGGAGATTTTACATTTAAGAAGAGGACCTGTAGTCTCTGATCATGGTCCTGGTCCATTGACTTTGAAGGAAAACAGAAAAAGCAACAAGGGCTAGCTCTCTCTTTATGAGTTAGACAAGGAGACTTTTATTCACTCACCCAAACCACAATTGCAGAACTTAGGATCCATAGTCACTGATCAGGCTCTGCGGAAGTATGAATGCTCTCAACCTTTATTTGCCCTCAGGTACCACGTACTGCCACAGGAGTACATAATCTTTCTCACCCCCTAATTAGGAAGAAGAGATATCCCTGCAAAACTGGCCAGGCAATATCAAATGTCTGCCCTAGTTTGCTCCTTCCCTTTCTCCCATCCTAGACTACTATGAGATAGCATGAAATAATGAAGGACAAAAATGTGTTGCAAGACCTCAAATTATGGGAGACCCACTACCACCTAAGGCAGCAAACTCTATTTTTAGATATAATCAATTGCATAAAGTGTTTCCCCTTATCAAGACAAAATCTGGACACATCCATTGGTAGAATAAGAGGTCATGCATGAAGAGTCAAGTCAATAAGCATTTATTAAGCACCTACTTTGTGCCAGGCATTGTGCTAAGTAATGGGGGTACAAAAAATGCAAAAAATGGTCTCACAGTCTAATGAGTGTTATAAAGGACACTGGAGAAGACCTCTACCCAAGAATATCTCCAATTGACCTGTCACATAATCCAGGGGAAAGAGTTCTAGACTAGGAATTAGGAGACCTGCATTCAGGTTCTTACTTTACTATTTACTTGCAGTGTGTTCACTAATAGTTCCCCTTTCTAGATTTCCCCCGTTTTCCCCTTCTGTAAAATGAAAACCCTAGACTAGATGGTCTCTAAGGGAGCTTCCAATTCTAAAATTTTGTGATTTTATCTCTGATGATTGGAAGGATAGAAAATTGTTAGAATTATTATTCTATTATATTAGAATACTATTAATTACATTAGAATAGGAAAAAATTAGAAAATCCTCCCCTTGGGGCATGATATTGATGTTTGCCTCTGCTTTCTGCTTTGTCCTTCAAGAGTCATAGAATCTTAGACTCTTGGAGTTGGCAGGGACCTCAGAAGCCATTGAGTACAGCTTGTGTGTGCACTTAAGCAGACATCCCCTCCTTTAACATCCCAGAAAAGGGATAGTCCAGGTTCCACAAAGACCTCCAACAAGAGGGAAATTCCCTCCTTCCTGAAGTAACCCATTCCACTTCTAGGTAGCTTTAATTGTTAGAATGTCTTTTCCTACGCCAAACCCCAATTTGCCTCTTTGTAAATTTCACCCTGTTTTTGTTATTGGTTTGGTTATCTGCAGTCAGACAGAACAAGTCTCATCCCTGTTCCTTGTGATAGCCTTTCAAATATATCAAGTTAGCTGTCTTGATCTACCCTCCTTTCATCCTATCTTCTTTTTTCCAGGCTGAACAGCAGATCCTCATATGGCATGAATTCAAGGTTCTTCACCACGCTACCTATCATCTTCTGGACAATCACCAGCTTATCAATGTCCTCCCTAAAACTAGGCACCCAGAGCACAGTGCTCCAGATGTGGGTCTGATTGTATTAGAGAACAGTGGAAAGATCATCTTTATAATCTTGAGCACCATGCCTCTCATGCTGCAGCCTAAGAACTTAATTAGCTTTCTTGGCTTCTTATCACATTATTAGCTCATATGAGGTTCACAATCCTTGACCTCTGAGGCCAAACTGAATCAGTCTAATTCCTCTGAGGCCTGCAGTGCCCTCCCTCCAAACTGCTACCTATTAACGTTGCACCCCTCATTCAAAGTCTAACTCAAATTCAGGGCTAAGAATTGAATTCTTCAGGTTTCTATTTTTAAAAGACAGGATTGCTAGCCTCTCAGTATAGGATCTTAACTTTGGAGAAGACCTCAGAGGTCACCCAATCCAACCCACACCTGAGCAGGAATCTTTTCCCTGGAAATACTCCATGGAGAGACCATACAGTACCTGGTACTTGAAGCCCTCCAGAAGGAACTCACTATCTTTGGGAGTACAGCTGGTTTACAACCAGTTTGTCTGCTTCTCAGCACCTTCCACCACTGATCTTTGCTCTGCACTATGAGGGCAAGTAGGCTATGTTTCATCCAAGCCTTTTTCTGTGTAACAGTCTTTTGTGGACTTTTGGAAAGTTCTTCCAGGAGCAATGACCATGAAAAGAACACTGGAGAGGGGAGGAAGCCCTTTTATGGGGTGTGAGAGAGGAAAAGATGGGAGAAAACTGGAAGGACGAGACCCCGAAGACAAGTTATGCACATAGGTATTTCAGGAATGTTTGCCATATTAAGTTTAACTGAATACAGATTTCAGTCTTTTACCAAGCATGGTCCTGTGAATCCTATTCATTCATTCATTCATTCAACAGACATTTACTGAGTGGCTACAATAATAGAGACACATTGTTCAGAGCAAGGAAGGTGTTGTTTTTCGCCCTGGTCAGATCCCATCTAAAGTACTGTGTTCATTTCTGGGTATCACATTTTGGGAAGGATGCAAGAAATCTGGAATTCATCCAAAGGAAGAGGATGAGGGTGAAGAAGACCTGGAGACCATGTCATATGAGAAATACTTAAGCTAGCCTGAAGAACAGAAGACTTATTGAGGTGGGATGGAGAAATGGGGAGGGAGATGACAACTATCTTCAAGTATTTGAGGAACTACTCCCTGGAGAGAGAACTCTGTGTGTGATGGCCAAGGGATGGTCATACCACCAGGGCTGACACACAGAAGAGATTAGATTTGTTTTGCTTGGCCCCAGAGGGTGGAACCAGGAGCAATGGACGATAGTTTCAGAGAGGCAGATTTAAATTATTGTAAGGAAAAACTTCCTCACTTGGAGAGCTACTCTCAAATTAAATGGAAAATACTCTCAAATTAAATTTAAAAAACTGTCAAATTAAATAGAAAGTGGTAAGTTCCTCTCTCCCACTGCCACTCCTTGCTGGAGGTCATCACAAGGAAACATGATGAACATCTATCTCTGATGTTGTAGCAGATTCAAGTCAGACAAGCTGACCTCTGGGGTCCCTTCTAGTTCTGAGATTCTATGATGTGTCCAAGGTTCTTTCCTGGCTCTATCAGAGGCTGAGATGAATAAAATCCAGACCTTGCTTTTCAGATCTAGTAATGAAGTTATAAGAAATACATAAATGAATATGTTTCAGTTGTTTTCAATCATGACCTTATTTTGGGGTTTTCTTAGCAAAGATTCTGGAGTAGGTTTGCCATTTCCTTTTCAAGCTCATCTTATAGAAGAGGAAACTGAGGCAAACAGGGTTAAGTGAATTGCCCAGGGTCACACAGCTAGTAAGTATCTGAAGCTAGATTTAAACTCAGGAAGATAAGTCTAGTGATCTATCTACTGCACCAACGAGGAAGTTATAAGATAATACAGCATGCGCCCTAAGAAACTTGCAGTATGGCATGAAAGTTCAGAGAGGGGAAAGGGCATTCTCATTTGGAGGGATCAAAGATGGCTTCCTGGATCATGTAGATAGTGGGGCCTAGTTTGATGGATATGATTCTAACTGGCAGAGGATAGAGAAACTATTAAAAGCAGATAGAATAACAAAGATGTGGAAGTGGAAAAGGAAGGGTATATTTAAGAAATATCAAGTGGTCCATTTTGACTGGTATAAGAATAGTAAAAGACACATATGGAAAGACAAGTCAAAGCTAAAGCATGTATGATTTGAGCCTTCCTTGAATTGTCCAGGACAAGACCTGGGGATATTATGCAATAAACAATGGGAAGTCACTGATAGATTTCAAGCAAAAGGAGTAACCCAATCATAACCATGTTTTAAGAAGATAAGTCTGGCAGTAGTGTACATACTTTACAAGTGAACAGTAACCATGACTTTGCCTCAGGGCACCAAAATGAAGGGAGGGCATTACATTTCCTTCTTTCACCAACCCTATCTGTTTTACTCTGCAGTATTCAACTATTTCTGGTTGCCCACCACACCCAGCTCAGGATCTCCAGGCTTGGTGGGGTTTCTTCCCTTGGCTACACGTTCTTCTCTGCCCCTAGATGATTCAGCAAGACATTTTCAGGGATACTTTGCTCCTTCTCCCAATGTGACTGCATCCACCTTCAGATTGTCCTCTGTAAAAAACTGGCACAAGAACTCTTTTTTTTTTTATGGCTCTTTGTTATGATATGAAGGTTAGATGGGTAGGGAATAGGGGAGTGGAGGGAGAGAGACCAGTTAGGAAAGAATAGTTGAAAGAGGTAGTTTCTCAAGGAGAGTGGAAAGGATAGAATGGAGGACACAGGAGACGTGATGCTTAAGGTCTGAAACTGAACTAACTGGGGGGTGATCCTCAGCAATCCAGGAAGTAGAAGAACTTGGTCTTCTTTGTCTTTGACTTCTCTTTTTACTCTTATTCTCCCTGAAATGAGGACTAAAATTCTGGAGAGGAAGCAATCTTTGATAGGGTCTGGGATTAGCTACTTTACAGAACTGACCTGGTGGAAAGAGGACTAGTCTTGTACTGCTTAACCCCAAAAAGCAGAACTAACACCAATGGATAGAAGTTCCAGAGAGCAGGTTTAAGGTTCAGTTAAGGGAGAAAAAGAAGCAAATTTCTTAGCAATTAAAACTATCCAAAGGTAAAATGAACTCCATCAGAAGGTAGTCACTGGAGGACTTCAACTAGAAGTTAGGTAACTACTTGAAATATAGAAAAGGGTTCTGCTCAAGATCAGATGCCTCTAAAGATCCTTCAAAGTAAAATTTTGTAAGGAACCCAGGGCCTTCAGATTCTCTTTAGTCCTCATCAATACCTGCTCCCATTGTCAGTGGGAAAGAATCCAATCAGCTCATTCACCCAAAAAGACAAAAATAAAGGATCGATAACACTTCAAAATACCAACTACCCCAGGAAGTTTGTATCTGAACATGTTCAAAGAACGAAGGTGTAAATAATGTGAATGCAAGACATTGAGGACAAGGGTGAGATAATGTGTGCCTCCTGTCTGCCAGGCAACGTGCCAGGAGTTAGGGATACAATATAAAAGGGAGGCAGTTCTTGACTTCAAAGAACTAGGATGTATAGTTGGGAATTTCACAATTCTTACAGAATGATAATCTGCTATCAATAATAGGCTCATCAGAGAGACAAATCAGAGATATATTTTGTGTGTGCCTCTGCTCTAGGCTGCTCCCTGAATTTGGGGGTAAGAGTAAGGGATATAACTTGAATAGCTGACAACCTGAGGATTTGGGAAGCTAATTTCTAATAGGACTTGTTTTAAAATTACATATTTTTAGGATTGACCTATTTTTAAGATTCTGCAATATTTCACTCTCTATGACCTGTAGGTATTTATTTCGAGATACGTTAAATTCCCAAGCATTATAGTAAGGTCTGAAAGCCCAGATATTGACCCAAAAGAGGTAAAAATCTTCAAGATTTGTCTGGAGATTTCCTCTGCTAAGTTGATCTTTAAGTTCATTCATTTCTGAATGACTGGATTACTAAATGTCTTATCAGACAGGGAAATTTTGTTGAGTAAACTCAATTATTTTAGTCAATTAAAATCAAGTATCTTAGGTCTTTCTCTTTTAAACCCATATGCAGAGTTTTCTAGGGCCAGGTTTTTCCATCAAAAAGGATTACTTCTAGGGAAAGACAGTTTTTGGTGAGAGATTATTCAAGGTCATAAGAAAATTTTTGTTCAAAGTCATAAGAAAATCTGGAAAGGACTCAAAGTAGTCTAGAAGAGTTTGAAGACCACCTCAGAGAAATTCTCTACTTTCCTCTTTCTGGTTCTTCTAATCAACTAATCAGATAAAAATGTAATAGTGTAGTTGTCATAACAGACACAGTAAACATGAGGTAGACTCAGAGTAAGTTCAAATAAAACTGATTATTTAAGAGAAAAAATAATCTCTAGCTAGCAACAATGACCTCGATATGGAGGGGTGAAATGTGAGCCAAGAAACCAGAATACTTGTCCCAAATATCCAACAGACTTGTTGGTTCCTTTGTTTTTTTGTCATATTTTCCCTATCTATAAATTGATTCCCTATCTATAAATTTATAAAATTATGAGAGGCAGCATGGCATAGTGGAGAGAGAACTGACCTCCAGGCCAGGGAGATTTGGATTCAAGTCCTATGTCTGACATATACATATATGATTCCCAGCAAATCATTTAACCTCCCAGGGCTCAAGGCAGGGCTTAATGCTTTCAACAAGACTATAAATTACAGAGAATTGGTGGAGGGAGTGTCTTTGCATGGAAATTCCCCAAATGAGGCAATTGAGTTGTGAAGTATATAGAGTGCTAGACTTGGAGTCAGGAAGACTTTAGTTTCACTGCAGCCTCAGATGTTTACTAGATGTGTAACCTAGGGCAAAATACTTAATTTTTGTCTGCCTCAATTTCTTTAATTGTCAAAAGGGAATAACAGAAGCACTTACATCAAAAGGTTATTGGGAAGATCAAATGAGTTAATATTTTTATAGCATACCTCAGTGCAGTGCCTGGCTCAGAGTACTATATATATTCTTAACCTTTCCCTTCCCTCTATAACAGTGAAATCATAGATCAAGTCCCTGGATTATAGATTCTGAGCTGGAAGGGACAAGGTCCAAGCCCCTAATTTTTGTAGCTAAGAAAACTAAAGGTCAGTGTTAAGTGACTTGTCCAAAATCACACAAAGAATAAGTGCTAAGACCAGCATTTAAATCCAGATCTTTTGATTTTAAATCCAGCATTCTTTCCACCATACCATGAAGAAGACTAGATTAGAAGAGTAAGGGCCAGAAGTAGTCGATTTGTGCTATTTTTATTTATACTATGTTTATTATGCTAACCCAGATCTTTGGATTACAAATTTACTCCATGTTCTTCCTGTTGCACCATATTGGATCTATCTTACACACCAAACATATTTGTAGAAATTTGGAAATATCTTCTTCTTCAATCCATGCCAAAAGTAGCTGCTTTGAATCTACCAGATCAGTTGTAGACATCCTTCATCACTTATAGTCTCTTGGAATAAAAGAGAACTTCTGAAATAAGACTTAACCATGTTAGTCTTAAAGATAGTGAGCCACTGTGAGCTCATCCATACACTAAAGGTAGTTCTGCGACCCTGGACCATCCTTGGAGCTATAACTAGGTTAGGGCTCCAAGTGCCATGCTACACAGCATTGAAATTTATAGGATGCAAACATCTGACATATTTATTCACCACCTTAGAAGTCACCTTAGAAACTAATTTCTTTCCCATTCAACTGAATTTGCCTTAATTACATCCTGCAATACATTTCTTTCTTTCTTTCTTTTTTTTAAATTTTATTTATTTATAAATGTTCTACAATCACTTCCTTAAAATTAAGATTTTATCCCCCCCACACCTTCCCCCAGCTACCCCCC
>CM053769.1:310816770-310841160 GCA_028658325.1 Potorous gilbertii | reverse complement strand
TTTGACTTAAGCTTTGTGGGTAAAAAGGTTTGGGATACCTTGATAGAGATGGGATCTTCCATCTATTGAAAGGCCCTCATGTTTGGTCCAGCTTATACAGGGGTCCATGGCTGATGGGTGTCAGAAGTGAGAGTTCAACCTAGCTAATGACTTTAATACATTATACCATGCCTCTAATAAGGTTGAATGTAGAATTTATTAAATTTTTTCTATAGTTATGAAAGAGGGCCCTATTTTCATTTAATTTATTGTGAATGGCATTTGTAGAGGGCTTGGGGCAAGGGATGGATAAACTATGCAAAGGGTGATACTTTCCAAAGCAATATTATCTGAGAAAGAGTACTGTTACTATGGCATTCATCCATTCTACTATAATAGAATATAAACTACAAATTCTCTCCTTACAAGCCTTCAAGTAGAGGCTAGATGACCATTTGTTGGGTATATTATAGAGGATTCTTTTTAAACCCCAGTTATATGTAAAAACAATTTTTAACATTCATTTAAAAAATTTTGAGTTCCAAGTTCCTCTGCCTTCCTCCCTAACCCAAGCAATTCGATATATACATGTGGAGTCACACAAAACTTTTCCATAATAGTCATGTTGTGAAAGAAAATAGACAAAAAACAAACCTCAAGAAAAATTTAAAAAGAAAGTGTGTTTCAATCTGTATTCAGACACCCCCATCTTTCTCTGGAGATGGATAGCATTTTTCATCCTAAATCCTTCAGGGCTGTCTTGGATCATTGTATTACTAAGTAGAGCTAAGTTAGAAGAGCTGTCTGGCTGTGTTAGGAAGTTAAGAGAATGTGAAAAATGGAAAGGACCTCAGAGACCATCCGGGAAAACATCATTGTTTCATAGAGGTGGGAAACTGAGCCCCAGAGAAGTAACTTATCCAGGGTCACACAGCTAATGAGAGGCAGAATCTGTGTGAAAACTAGGTAACTTGACTCTTAAGTTCCCTTTCATTGAGAAGTTAAGAAGATATGCTCTTACAATATTGCTCTTACTTTGTACATAGTACATTTTACTTTGCATCAGTCCGCGCAAGGTTTTTCTGAAAGCATCCTGCTCACCATTTTATGGGTCCCAGTTTCCCCAACATGTAAAATGGACTAGATGATGAATTTCACTCCAGCTCTAAAGCTATGATTCTTGGTACAAGCTAGAATCCTAGGTATTCAGTGGGAGAGCCGGAAGTAGAATCCAATCATTATCTAAGTGTAGATTAAGATGATAAGATTCATAGGTTTAGAACTGGAAGGGACCCTAGGAATCTAATTAGTTCAACTCCTTCATTTTTCAGATGAGGAAACTGAGGCCCAGAGAGGTTGTAACTTCCTCAGGATCAGACAGCTAATAAGTGTCTAAAGTAGGTCAAACACATTGGTAGCTTGACTTACATCAAGTCTGACCTAGGTCAAGCTGCTACTGGAAGGACTGAATATGGAGACCAGGGTTTGAATCCCAGACTGGGACTTATCTATGTGGCCTTAGGGAAGTTATTTTTACCTCTCTGGACCTCAGGCCACAGATCTGATGCTCACTAAAGTCCTTTGTGGCTCTACGCTGCCCATAAGATGTGGTCTTTTCTATGAGCTGGAAGCCAGTGCTCCTGTTTTCTAAATATATATGTTAGAACTCCTTGTGGCATCCCTGCCCAGACCTGGTGTCAGCCAGCAGAGTTGGCCAGCAAGTCAAGACATCCAGGGTTTTACTAGCCTCTCTCCTCACTTCGCAAGACAGAGCCTGTGGAAAATCTTTTCAAGTCCCGCATTCTTTGGTGCCTACAATATAATTGGGCTAATAGAGAAGCAGAAACTAAAGTTATGTTTTCTTATTAGGTGGAAGTAATGAGGCCAAGGAAGATGTAATTAAAGTCAACAGTTGACCCCCAGGCTCAATACATGCAGAGGGGGTTAATTATCCTTAGAATATCAAAGAAGGAGGTTAGTCACCTGGTCCCTTATTGAAGACTACATTAGCCCGCTAAGAGTTTTCGGTAGCACAGGTAGCTCAATGAAGGGAACTTCAATATACCTGGTTTTCACACAGATTCTGCCTCTCATTAGCTGTGTGACCTTGGATAAATCACTTCTCTGGGGCTTAGTTTCCCACCTCTATAAAACAACGGTGTTTTCTTGGATTCTCTCTAAAGTCCTTTCTACTTTTCACGTTCTCTTCCAGGAGTAGGGTTGTTTCAGGAAGTCTTCAAAGGAAGTGAGAAGGATTGAGAGGGCAGGGAATCCCAGGCACAGGGTGAGAATGGGGAGACCCATCTCAGGCAAAAACAGAAGGTGCTAGATAGAGCGACCTGTTACTCCTAAATACTTCATTATTAAAAATAATAATCTCTGACATTTATATATCTCTTTTAAGGTTTACAAAGTATTTTGTCCGTAATTTCATTTGTTCCTCATAAGGACTCTGTATGTCAGGGGTGATTGTTCCCATTTTAAAAATGAGAAAAGTGAGGCACATAAAGGTTAAATGAGTTGGTCAGGGTCACTCAGCAAGAATCTGAGTCAGGAGTTGAGGACTCCAGGTAGATTCGGTATTCTAACTACCGTACCACACTGCCTCTTGGACCACTCGTGGTGAAGCCACTGACTATTTTTGGCAGTGGTTTGATCATTCAAGGTCTCTATGTGGGAAACTGGTGTGACTTGTATTCTTCATTCTCCCTCACCTCACACAGTTAATTAGTAACCAGATCCTGTGTACACAGTAGATAGTAAGTATCTTTGTTATTTTTGCTGTCCTATCTAACTTGGCTCTGTGGATTGCAGCAAATCATCTCCATTCCCATTGTCATCACTGGTTCAATGGAAAGAATATGGGAGTTGGAATCATGGAACCTGGATTCAAATCCTGTTCCTTCTGTTTCCTACCTGTGTGACCCTGGACAAGTCACTTAACTCCTCTGAGTCCCAGTTTTGACTATATGATTTCTGCAATTCTTTCCAGCTCTCATCTATGATACTATGAAGTAAGCCTGGGCAGTTAGGTGACTTAGAGGATAGAGTGCTGGGCCTCAGGTCAGGAAGACCTGAGATCAAATCCAGACTCAGACACTTATTAGCTTTGTGACCCTGGACAAGTCATTTAACCCAGTCCGGCTCAGTTTCTCATCTGTTAAATGATCTGGAGAAGGAAATGGCAAACTACTCCAGTATCTTTGTCAAGCAAACCCCAAATGGAGTCACAAAGAGCCGGACACGACTGAACTACATGAAGTAAACCACCAACTGGCAATCACAAGCAACTCTTTCTTAGGGTTGTTTAAGACATGGATAGTCTGGCTCAATGCTAGATAGAGGAAGGTGGTTCTGCTATACTGTAAAGCTTCTCAGACTACCTGTCTCCCCAGTATCTAAAATGTTATTAGTGATGCATTTCTTCGAGTTAAGTATTGATTGACCTCCCTCTATCAGTCCTGTACAAAATACGACTAACTGCTCTTGGCAGGGGCAAAGCTCAAAATCAGTGCCCATTCACACAGTGGATTAGTATGAATGAATTTCTGGTAACAGAGGAGCCTTTATATAACTTGAGAGCAGGTGTCTAGCAGGGGAGTTACTGCAGAAAATGAGGAAAAGGGATGGGGTGAGGGGAGCCCTGAAATTTTGTCCTGTAAACTTTTATGACCACAGTTTATCTAAAGGGAGAAGGCAGAGATAAGAACCAGAGGTGGAAGTAGGAGGAGTGTGGGAAGCAGGGAACACGTAACAGTTTAGAGAATTTATCTTAGAGAGGATTATCTAGGCCTCTAGTGGGAAAAATGACCCTCCGGCTACATATAGAAGAATCCAGGGAATGGAAAGTCTAAGCTTATCATAAACTTCAAAGAGAAGAAACCAGAAACTTCCAGTTTTGAATCGTGTTGAGCCACGTAGCTGGGGGAGAGCCTGGGGACGTTGTCTTTGCACACGGCCTGGGGACCTTGTCTTTGCACACAGCCTGGACTGGGTGGAGGCAGCAGCAGAGGTGAGGTGCACTCTGCTCCATCCTGTGCACTGAGCCCACAACTCAGCCCGATCTAGCCTAGGGCTGTACGCAAAGGGAGAGTGGGGGGGCGGGGAAGGGAGAGGGGCTCCTATAGGGTTATCTTTCTACTGTAAGTGAGAGGACATGGCTGAATTACTTATATAGCTATTTTCAGTCATCCAGTCTGTCCTTTATAGACAATGTCCTCATAACTACCACAAATGCTCCCCAATTGTGGTCATATGTTGTAAGTGGGAATGGGATTCCTGGATCTAGGGGCTGTGTCAGGGTCCAAGGGGCGTGCCTCTGGTTTTGTACACCGGGCTCAGCCTCAGGATCCATATAGGAGTCTGGCATTGGGAGAGGGCTGTCGGCACGTGGTGGGGAGGTAGTGGTGACAGGGTTGGACTTGCTTTGAATTGAAGTAATAGAGAACTAGTTTCCCCTACCCCTTTCTCTTACTCTGCTTCAGAGAGATAAAGAATCTCAAATAATGTTTCATCATCAGAGCACCAGGCAGAGGAATACACATATTTTTTTTAAGGAAGCAACAGACTCAAGATCTTTAGAGATGCAGTCCCTGAGAAATAGAGTGGTCAGTCTCACTAGGTCAGGTGAAAAGTTTCCAGCAATGGTGAACAGCTAGTGTGAGGGCTGCCCTTCTTGGTAGAAGAAGGTGCTTTTCTAGACAACTGAAAAAGGCAGAGGAGCAGACCACTACTCTGTCAGATTGTGAGTAGTTTTGAATTCCAGGCTGAGGAATTTGTATTTTATCCTAGAAGTAATAGTCAGGGAGCCACTAATGGCTTTTGAGCTGGATAGTAACATGGTCAGATCTGTGCCTTAGTAATTTTGGCGGTTGTTTGGAGGATGAACTAGAGGTGGGAGAGGCAGGAAGCAGGAAAACCACTGGATTGTGGTTGTATGAAAGGCAAAAAGGAGATAGAATCTAGAGATGTTAGGAAGATAAACTCAACAAAGTTTAGCAATTGAGGAGTACAGTGAGGAAGAAGGATGAATCAAAGTTGACTTAAAGGGAAAGTATTCATGTCTTGTTTCCAAAAGGTGGCTGCTCTCCTACCTCCCATCTTAGTAACCTTGAAGACTCAGCAGCATTGTACCCTTCTGCAGGAGGCCTTTCCCTTCCTCCCCCAATGCATCCCCCACCTTTAGAGCCTTCCATTTATTCTGTAGGTGTCTTGAACATACTCTGTATGTATCTTATATTTATATGATATCTCTCCCATTAGAACGTAAATGGGGTAAGGATTGTTTTGCTTTTGGATGCCCAAGGTTTCCTAAGTACTGTGCCTGGCACAAAGCAAGGATTTAATAAATGTATTGATGGATTGATAATTGAGCTTGAGATATATTGTGGCACACTGGAAAAAATATTTGCTTTAGAATTGGAGGAGCTGGGTTCAAATCCCACCTTTAAAACTTTTCAGTTGTATGACTTCAGTCAAATTGCATAGCTTCTCAGCCCCAGTTTCATCAAAATGGGGACAGTAATAGCACTTATCTCAGATAGTTGCTGTAAGGACCAAATGAAATAATCTGTGTAAAGCACTTGGTGTATCTTAAAGTACTATAGAAGTGTTAGCTGTTATTTTTGACTTTCTCCCTCTGTAGAATATACCTGACCCCTTGGCAGGCATGAAGATGAAAAGACAGGAAAAGGCAAATCAGAAAGCATTAGTTACACTATGAGGGGATAGGGATAAGACATGATTTCTACCAAAGCCGATTGGCACTTTTTCAATCACTTCTATTCTTAGAGAGTTGCTTATAAGGTGGAAAAGTTACGGTGACTTTCCCAGGGTCATCCAGGCAGTGTGTGTTAAAGGTAAGATTTTAAATTAGGTCTTGCTGGCTTTGAGACCGGTGCCCTAAGCTACCATATCACACTCTTTTTCACTGCCTTTGATAACAATAAGGTTAACAAGCGGGAACACTGTTCTGGGGCAGGGGTTAAGAACAGGGAGGGAAGGCAGTTTCGTATCCTTTTTTAAAAATCAGTCAACACTTGTCCTTCCCATTCAAGGCAACACGGTATAATGGGAGGAGCACCAGATGTGTAGTCAAGAGGGACCTGGAGTCAAACCCTGCCCGTGATACCTCTAGCTGTGTGATCATCAGCAACTCATTCCACCTTTCAGAGATTTTCTTGGCAGCCCATGCATCGGAGCCTTTTGTTCATGACAGATTGTCTTATCTCTCTTTCAACATTTCTAACAGCCGAGGATACACTACAAGGTGAGAACACTTGTTAGGAGGCACAACCACCTTCACCTTTCTCCCTTTTCTCCACTTTCCCCCCCAACATCTTGATTCTTTTTGTTCTTCCTGTTCTACATAAAGAAACCTGTGTCCTAACTGTGAACTCCCCAGGACATATGCTTTGTATTTTCCCTACAGTATGTTGATGACACACTCTCCACACTGCTGGGGCTGCTGACTTCCTTTCCTTTACGAGTAAGTAGCTAGGAATTCATGTTCTGCAGACAGAGGATCACCGGAAAGAAGGCGATATGGGGCGGGGGTGTGTGTGTCTCTGTGTGTGTGTGTGTGTGTGTGTGTGTGTGTGTGTGTGTGTGTGAAGGACAGAGGAAACGGAGAAACAGATATGCTGGGGTGAGGAAGAGGCAAAGAGAGACAAACAGAATAGACAGAGACAGAGATAGAGAGAGAGAAAGAAGAGAGAAAATTGAAAAGGAGGAGAGAGAAAAAGAAAAACAGGAAAAAAGGAGAGGAGAAAGAATAGAGAGAAGAAGGGAGAGGAAAAGGGAAAGAGGAGAGAAAGAGAAGGAGAGGAAGAAAGATTTACTTAGAGATAGAAATTTTAAAAGCTCAACACAGAGAGCATAAGGAGGTAGACACAAAGATAGTCTTCCCCATGAAGAAAGTTTGAAAAGGGTAGTCCTATGACTCCTCTGTACTACTCAATGCGCCTGCCCATTCCTCCACTCCCACTCCTGCTCCCAACCTCCATCTCTAGGGTGAAGAGGCATATCCTCTGAATTTCTGAGAGATGTTTGAGCATTCCCTTTCTGTTTGGCATTAATCTTAACAGAAAATCACTTTCCTGTGGAGTGCTTGAGTTGAGAGCAACGATGAAAACACATTACAGTCAATAAACATTATTAAGAGTCTGCCAAAAATGCCAGGCATAGTGTTAAACCCTGGCATACAAAGAGAGGCAAAAGATAGTCCCTGCCCTCAAACTTATAGCATGGGGAAGGGGGAGTATAATACACCAAAGGAAGCTGAAATTGGAATTGGGGATGAGGACAGGACTGGCTTGGGATAGAATATGAAAAGTAAGTCCAAAGGAGTGTTCTTGATGGGAAAGGAAGAGATGACCCATCTGGGCACTCTCCTTAAATGCAGGTTCTGGGGGCTTTTCACTCTCTACCCTCCAATCCCAGGGAGGAACCCCAGAGGCACAGGGTACTGACAAGGTGTGAGTTCCTGGGCTGGAGTGATGAAGCCAGATGAAGAGGCTCATGGGGCATAATGGAAAAGTGGGAAATGAAGAGATGGAGGGACTGAGTGCCTTTTTGAAATGGTTCTTTCATCAACAGTCCCCTGGGATATGTGGACTCTAGGGAAAAGAATACAGGATTTGGCATCAGGGGACTAAGGTTCAAATCCCTACTCTGGTATTTAGTACTTGGGTGTCCTCAGGCAAATTTTAACCCTTAAGGATTTCGGTTTGTTTATCCATAAAATGAAGGTGTTAGAATAGAAGACCTCTAACGTCCCTCCCAACTCTCATGAAAGGACTTAAACATACCTTTTTACCTTTGCTCACATCGTCCTACCAGGCCCAGAATGGATATGTTGCCTTCGCCAACCCTCAGCTTCCCCCTCCTTAATTCTTGTTGGAGTCTTTCTTTTCCTTCAAATCCCAAATCTAGTTTCACCTGTCAGATTAAAGTGTCTTCTCTCTCCTCAGATGTCTATCATTTCTCATGGACCACTCCTTTGGATTTAATTCATATTCCATTTCACTTACATTTCACCTATACACTATATGCTATATTCGACTTCATCTAAGTACTTCATAGACTTCATATGTCAGGTTTGAAAGAGACCTTAAAGACCATCTTTGCCTGCTATTAGGTTTTAAATTTCCTCAAGCCAAGAATGCCATTTGCCCTTTTTTTGTGTCCCCTATAATACTAAGTACAGGGCCTTAATCAAGGATCATAAATTTAGGGATCTAAGAGGCAGGCAGCTGGGTGGTTCAGTGGATAGAATGCTGAACCTGAAGTCAGGAAGTCAGGAAGACCTGAGTCCAGATCTGGACAGTCTCAGACACTTTTATTAGCTGTGTGACCCTAGGCAAGACATTTAAGTTCTGCTTATCTTGATTCACTGGAGAATGAGATGGCAAACCATTCTAATATTTTTGTCAAGAAAACTTCATGGACAGTGTTGGCATGCTAAGGTCCATGGGTCACAAAGAGTTGGAAATAATGGAACAACAAGGGACCTCAAAAGTCATCTAGTCCAAACCCCTTATATTACAGATGAATGAAATGAGGTACAGATTGGGAAAGTGACTTGCCTAGAGCTAGAAAGATAGTCATGGCAGAAGTCGGATTCCAACCTAGGTCATCTGCCTCCAAATTCCTGAGTCTTTCCATTGCACTGTTTCAGCAGTAGGCACTTAGCAAACATTCATTGAATGAATGGATTGATCTTCAAGGTCAGAAAGGGACTAGCTAAGGAGGGAGGGACTTGGGCAGAAGGGCTGAGGTGGCTAAAGGACCAGCACTCTCCATAACACCTCTAAGGTTCGTCATTACACTTGTATGAACTAGATTTATACCCATTGTACCTCAGTCTCCTTACATCTTACGATCTCTGCCCATGTACTCCCCCACTCTACTCCCTCCCCACCCACACACCTCAGCTCTCTTTTCTGCCCATTTGGGCAATGAGTACAGGTGACTGAGCAATGACAATGGTGTAACCAGATGTTTAGGGACTCAGCACATTGGGTAATAATCTGAGGACAGAGGCCTGACCATAACTTTGTAAAGGGTTCTCTGGCAGGGCAGATAATCTCCCTGCCAAAGACACAGCAGGACGTTTGGGAATGGGAAGATCTGATGTCATTTTCCCAATCAGAAAAAGGAGACTAGCTCCTCATTTCTGGTAAGGAGCAATACAAGCTGGCTGGGAGCAGAGAAAACACACAAGGGTACATGATGTTCTGTATGACCCCAGGGCGTCTTCCTACCTTTGCACACAGCAACTCCAGGCCAGGAGACTGTAGCTGCCCCAGAGATCTGCGCTCAGCACCCTAGATTCAGGGAAATTTCCCTCTGAGTCATAACCTGGGCACAGAGCCCACAACTCAGCCAAGTAGTAGGGCTGAGTGCAAGAGACTCCTCGTGGGCAAGGAGGAAGGGGGCAGAGTCTTTGCACTCATTCTCCTGTTCTGCTATAAAGGGAGGAGTCGGATAGATCCCTCCACAACTCATCCTTCTAACCTGCCAGCTCGTTCTCCAGAGACGTGCTCCAGACCCTCCAGCTATGGACCCCAACTGTGACTGCGCAAATGGTAAGGGACTCCTGGGTTCTCAGATTAGGGATATGGAGACTGGTTTCTGCCCTGACTGATTTAGACTAAAAAGGAAAGGCTTGGGAAGAAAGAAGCTGCTGTTAGCACAGGAGATGATTGAATTGGCTCTAAAGGAGAGGAACTGAAAGCTCTTATCCATTTCTTAAAGAGAAAGCCCTAAATGCTTAACAGTTGGGACCTTGGGGATAGGAGGGAGTTGGGGAAGGGTTCTTTTGTTGAAGAAACTGACTACTGGGCTCCCTGAGGTTTAGAGGGGGATGATCTGGAAAGGTGGTGGAGCAGCTCATTAAGATGCTGAGGCACTACTGTAAGAACTAAAGACTATTGTGACTATAGCGGGTGCTGGAGGAGCCAGGCGGGAGAGTGAGAAAGGATAATTCCATTGTTTTATATTGTCCCTAAATCTGCCCTGGAGCTCAGCCCTGATTGGATGCTGACAACTGCTTCCACTCCCACCTCCCTCTCTCTAGGTGGCTCTTGTACCTGTGGAGATTCCTGCAAATGCAAATCATGCTCCTGTACCTCTTGTAAGAAAAGTAAGTGTACTAGGAATATAGGAGTAGGATGTGGTGGGAATCTTCCGTCTCCTGAACTAAGGAGTGTTGACCTTATCAGAGAGATGTCTGTGCAGGCCTGGAGGAAGGGGATGGAAGGTTGGGGAGGGGTTCAGCTTTGCCACTTTAGTCTCAGTATCTCCAGTACCTGGAATGTCATCATCATAGCTAGCATTTGTATAGCACTTTTAGGTTTACAAAATGCTTTACAAATATTGTCTCACTTTATCCTCATACCAGCTTTGGAAGATAGGTGCTATTATTCTCTCCATTTTACAGATGGGGAAACTGAGGCAGACAGTGGTTAAATGACTTGACCAGGGTCACACGGCTAGTAAGCATCTGAGGATAGATTTGAATTCAGTTCTTTCTGACTAAGGCCCATGAATGCCTTCACTGCTCCACTCAGCTACCTATAGTAGAAGCGAGTTTGTGATTATTTGAAATGTAGCTGGCAGGGAGGGAGCTGATTTCCTAGGGAAGCTAAATCTTCCAATAAAGTTTGGGTCACATGGGATCCAGTCTCTGACTTCCCACAGATGTCCCTGGTTGGGGTCCCTGTCAGGTGCTTAGATCAGGACAACTTCACACTCACCTCCTGTCTTTCCTTCTCAGGCTGCTGCTCCTGCTGCCCAGTAGGATGCGCGAAGTGTGCCCAGGGCTGTGTCTGCAAAGCCCCTCAGACTGAGAGTTGCAGCTGCTGCCACTGATGCTTCTGCCTCCCTGTGCCTATAAAATAGAGGAATCTGTAATGCATCGTGAATGTTTTTTTACTTTTCCCCTATGAAATATATAAATGAAAATAAACTGACAATGATTTTTCTATATATTGTTGTCTTGTGTGTTTGGTAATGCCATATTTGGTTTGATAATGTAATATTTCTTTTTTTTAAAGACTTGTTTTAGATTGATTTATTTGAAAGTTAAGAGATGAGGGAGACAGAGCTAACAAGCACCAAAATTCTCAACTTCCTTCCCACCCATTCCCCTCAAAAATCTGTTACTGAATCTCATCCTTCCCTATTTCTAACTGCTCCCAGGACATAGGGAGAGCTCAATCCACCAGCTCACGGACCTTAAAACCAATTTTGGGTTCCTCTTGTCTTTTCTCTCATTTCCTCTGCCCAAGTATGGGATAGTCTTTCAGCTTGAATGGAGGGGTGACAGAAGAGGTGAGAATGTAACCCCCTCTGTGAAAAGAACTGGAGAATAAAGTGGTAAAATAATGGACCTCATAGCTGAGATGTAATGCTATGTTTGAGATTTACATGCATTATTCCCTTTTCATATCATTAAGGCTTAAAAAAGCCTTTTGAGTGGTATGAACCCAACTACCTTGTCAGGCAAATGCAACAATAAGTATTTATTAAGTGTCTATTATAGGCCAGACATATAGTATCTATGCTAGGGTTACCAAAAAAAAGGACAAAAACAGTTCATATTTTAAAGACCTCACAGAATAATGGGGGTAGTGTGTCATTAACACCATTCCATAGAGGAGGACACTGAAACTCAGAACTTCAAAAGATTTACCCATGATCATTCAGCTAATAGTAGCCAGTGCTTAAACCAAGCCCCACTATCTTCTGATCCAGTGATCTTTGCATGACAAGACATTACCTTTCTAAAGTATTAGTGTGTTAGAAATGAGGGACATGAAACTTCGACCAAGAGGCCAATCAGCTTTGGAGACTGTTCCAATAAACATGATATGGTCTGAGTTAATCATAGATTCCAGAATATTATAGCTGGAATGGACCAGAGGAATTTATTTCAACCCTAACATTTTAGGGGAAGAAACAGAACCAGAAAAGGAAAGAAACTTTCTAAAGCTCACACAGCTGTAGACAGAATCAGACACCCTGCTGCACCTCAGCACCGTTCCCACCCCTCTCCCCCAATTTCCCATTAGCTCTTGAGTGTAGATGCCTGAGAAGGTTTCAAGGGAAGTTGTCTTTCAAGTTACTCCCATATTCTAAATTTACATGTTAAGACTGTGAATCCATACAAAAGTCAGTCATCCAGCAGAGCTATCTTCTGCAATTGAGGTTTTCAAGAATTTCCCAGTTGTTCTTGTGTTTCACAAGATAGAGCATGTAGGGGAATCCTTTTACATCCCACAACATTTATTGCCTACCTTTAAATGCGTAATGGAAAACATGTCCTAGAGGGTGTGTTGTTTTACTTATTTGTTAGATGGAGGGAATGAGGTTGGCTTAATTAATCTTGACTCTTGGCTCTTATACTCCCTAATTCTAAGGCTATTAACATTCATTATATATCAAAGACTGAATCTGCTCACATGGATCCCATTCAAGACCACACTAGTCCCATGAGTGCTTCCAAAAGCACTGGTTTGTTCAGTGATTTGAGCACTGGGTATCTCAGAGGCTATGGTGAGGGCAGAAATCTGAGCCAGAGTTTACATCTGGATCTTCAGCTACAAATTAGCATTTGGACCTTTCCCTCTATATCATTTCTCTTAACCCTTCAGCTCATTCTCTTTCAGAGTTCCTCATCTGTCAATGAGAGACTCCAAATGTGCCTGGGAGGTGAGAGTTCTCTGGCTGCCTCAGGGAACAGGCCTCCCTGTCTGCTTGGAGCTGGGCCTAGGCTCAGTTTGGAGAGGCTTGGGGGATTTGAAGAAAAGAGGTGTAATCTGACGGTCTTAGAGGCTTTGGAAACTAGGGAAGATCTGGGTTTGGTTTTGAAATGAAGGAACAGAGAAATATCCCACTGAATTTCTATTTCAAAGGTTCAGAGAAATAGAGCTTTGAACTACAAATGTGCTTAACTACTAGGGCCCCAGGTTAGGGATAGACTTAAAAAGGGCTCTATTGAACCAGGAGCAGACTTTAGGGCTCCTTCCAGAAATATATTTCTTTGTGGAGATGGGTGTGGTGGTCAGGTTGCCAACAATGGGGAGCAATTCGGTTCAGGATTTGGGTCTGGGTTCTTACAACTGAGAGAAGAAGTTTCTCTGGGGAGCTGAGTAAGGCAGAAGGACAGATAGGCTGTTCAGAGCTTGGGAAAGATCTGAGGTCTGCACCCTCTTCTTGGTGACTATACAGAGAAGAGGTAGGGTATAGAGAGTGGGGAACAGGAAACAAAAGAGAAAGGAGATTTCTTATCCCTAAACCAGTCCAGTCCAGAGCTCTAACTGACCTCTTTCTTTTCTCTTGCTACAAGTTCTTTTGCCTCTGTGTGGGCAAACTCAAAGGAGGTGAGTATGGGGTCAGGGACTTTCCATAGCTAGATCTGAGCAAGCCCTGCTGTATCCCTATGTGGGCCTTCCTGGAGATCAGTTCAGGAGAAGGTACGAAAAGTAGATGCTCAATTCCTAGTGGTACAAATCTTTCTAAAAGAGTCTCAGTAAGACAGCATCCTTCTAGTGCTTCTGAGATCCATCCCCACTGATAATCTCCTGAAACTTTTGATCCTTGTTAGATTCCCCTCACTCTGAACTCCCATTTGTTCTTCTCAGAGTTCCACTGCTGCTACCCAATGAGATGTGTCAAATGTATCTTCAATCCTCAACCAACTGTAGCCATCATTGTACTATAGTGTAGCTATCACTACTGATGCCACTAACTCTACAAAGGGAGGGATTTGTGCAGACCTGGTTTTTTATATACCTTGGACATGTTTCCTACCCCTTTCCCCTCTTCCAAAATGTGTCAATTAAAATGAAACCACTGAATACCTGTCTTCCTCTTGAGATGAGTGAATGAGGAATAAAGACCCTGAAACTAGTCTCAACTCCCTAAATAGAGATACTGTGGAAACCCCATTGGGAAACTAAGAGATCTTTTTGTCCAATATTGCTTTTTTGTAGAGGAAGAAACTGAGGCCCTGAGGGAAATAACTTGACCAAAATCATTTAAAGTCAGAGTTGGGACTAGACTTCTTGGGTTTTCTAACTCCTGGTCTAATGCCCTTTCCACTATCTCAATAGATATTGTGACAGGTAAGAAAAGGGGAGTTACATAGATGGGCAAAGACAATTTGGATTCTAGAACTTGGGTATTCTGATGCCAGATGGCCAGAGTCTTTCAGTGAACCATGATATATTAGCTTTAACCACAAAAGCCTCTATCTCAGATTTTTTGTAGATACATCATTGAGCCCTCAATATGTTAAAGAGTTTAAGAAATGGGAATAACAAGTAAGAGAAAAGAACTTAGGGACAAGGACTCCCTAGGAAGCTCTTTTTTATATTTCTGAGCAATTCTGAGGGTTGGTTCCCAGGAAAATAAACTCCAAACTTCCTTTGCCATTTTTCTCCTCCATAAACTGGGATCCTCTGTCTTACGTATCACATAGAATTATTGTTGGAAATAAATGAGATCACGGATATAGAAATGCTTTGGAAAATTGAGATATGAGAAGTTTTGTTATTGTTAATAGAAATAATAAATGAAGTTTTGGCCCCAAAGAATAGATATGAGAAAATGCTCCCATCCCAGTCCTTTATAGAAGTGGGAGGTCCAATTACTTGTACTTTCAGACTTTCTCCATGAATTAATTGGTTTTGCTGATTTTTTTCTCTTCCTTTTCTTTAAAAAATATTATTTGCCATATAAGATGGCTCTATGAAAAGAGGGAGGGGAAAGGATCCTGGGAGAAATGCTGATGAGGTAAAAAAACAAAAGATAGATAATTAAATTTATTAAAAACAAACACCAATGGAGTTGTATTATACTTGGACTGGAAGAGAGCAGAAAGGAGAGGATGAACTAGGACTAAAGACTTTGGTGCTTATGCAGTAAGCTCAAGGAAAGGAGAATTTTGGTTATTCATCTATACTGTTAATCGATAATTTTCACATATACATATAGCTGTGTGAGGCAACTAGATGGCATTGGGGAGAATGCTAGATCTAGAGTCAGGAAGGGTCATTTTCCTGAGTTCTACACTTATTAGCTCTGTGACCCTCAGCAAGTCACTTAACCCTGTTTGCCTCATTTTCCTCATCTGTAAAATGATCTGGAAAGGGAAATGGCAAACTGCTCCAATATCTGACAAGAAAATCCCAAATGGGGTCATGATGACAGGACTGAACAACCTCTACTAAGTATACACAACATTAGAGTACCATGGCCACAGTATGAAAACTGAACATAATAGCACTTATCTATTGTGACCCAGAATAGGCAGGGGTGGCATGGTCTTGTCCAGTCCCCTTTCCTTCCCTCACACTACTGCTTCCCCCACCCCGACCCAGCTCCCACCTCACCCCTACATTCTAACTGTCACCACCAGGGGGAGATGTTGACCATTTGCCCAACATTATAAGAACCAGGCACTATCAGTTTCTAGTTCACTTAGTTGTTACTTACATAATCTGTCCACATGCTGGAACAATAATAATTTTCTTATGGCAACCACAGTTGGCTGCCTCCATTCCCTAGCTCATCTTGTTAGTCTAAAATGGTGAGTACAGATTTACACAACTGAACTCTTGACTCAGTCTCCAGTTATCAGAAAACTGCTTTCTTCCCTTCATTGCTGCATTTCACTGCAGGTCATCATACAAGCATATATAACATTACTAGATACAGTTCTTTGCTTATAAACATAGAAGAACAAGACTAAACTAAAATACGTTAAATGACCACTATGCTGTCTTGGCAAGCCAAAATCAAGAGATATAGAAACATGACAAAGACCAAAGAAAGAAAAACACAGAGACACAGAGAAAGGGAGAAATGGAAACAGTGAAGAATAGATAGAATGAATGAGAAATACACATATGTATACACACACAGATACACACTCATGTAGACAGAGAAAGAAAATAAAAGCAACAAAAGTCACAAAAAAGAATTTTCTCCTTCCCAGCTGGGGTCTCTGCTGGAGACAGGCTAGGCTAGGAAGGGGAAAAATTCTTCTTTGCGTCAAAAGACCCCTGAAGTGTCTTCTATCAGAGCTTCCAATTTAAGTAGTATTTGTTACCTTGTTTGTATGTGCCTAACACTGTTTTGAGTTACTGTGGGGAAATAGACTTAAGATGGCTTCATAATCTCCAGTCTGGATACACCCTCCATTGGTGAAGATTGCAGCCCTCCTTCAGGGCAATTCTTATTCATATCTTTTGTAAATATTCTGTAAAGATGCCACCTAATGTTACAGAGGCTTTTCCCTGGTAATTTTTCATATTCAGAGGTACCAATTCAACTCTTAAAATGTCTCCTCACTCTTACTATAAGACCAGACTTCCTATTTTTCTGATTATGTGTACCATGGGACAAGTATTTTAAACCACTTGTTCTAGTAAGGAAATCCTTGGTCATGTGTCTCAGCCTCTGCCTTTACCTACCTGCGGTCTCTTTGTGGATTCTCAGTGACCTGGAATTTTTATTTATCTGAGATTGCATAGTAGCTGGGAATTTGGTCAGTTGAAAGTGTTTCATTTTTTCTCTCTTTCATCTATTAAATCCTGTGACTCAGTAACTACAGGGCCAACCCAAACCTGAGACCCAGAGGGTGGGACTGCTAATTACTGAACGTAGGAGAGAGCGCAAGACCTTCTTGGCACAGGATCCTGACTGAGGATGAAAAGTCCCCTTGTTTTGAATAAAGGACACACGAAAAGCAGCCCCAAACCCTTGGACCTTCACAATATTTCTCCTGTCTGCTCCCTACTCACAGTCACCAGCCTGCTTTAGGTCCTTCTCACTTCAACTCCTGTATCAACTACTTCTAATGGGTCTTCTTACCTTATGTCATAACTGTGCCTGGTTTTCTTCAGGTACAGGTGCGACCTTGTAATGTCCTTACTCAATTAAATCCAGTGTATCCCTATAGGATCCCTCCAGGATAAACTTTAAGCACCTCTGGCATTTAAAATCTTTCACAATCTGGCCCCAACCTTCTTTTCCAGCCTTATTACACATCAATCTCCTTCAAGTTCATTACAGTCCAGTCTAACTGGCTAGTTTATTGTTTCTCATATACAGTACTCCACCTCCTGTCCCCACAATTTGTAGCTACTGTCCCTCATGCCTGGGATCGCTCCCTCTTTACCTCTGACTCTCAGAAAAATAGTTTCTTAAAAGGTTGAGCTAAAGCATCAACTCCTGCATGAATCCTTCCCTAATCTCTCTACACCCCCATTCTTTACCTGCTGGTGCCTGCCTCCTACCTCAATCCCTTTGTATATATAATCTGTATTTTATCCATGTTTAAATATGTTATTTTCCTCAGTGAGAAAGCAGACTTCTCAAGGGCAGAGACTATTCCGGTTTGGGCCCATAATCACCATCAACTCACACAGAGCATAGTAAACCTTTAATATGCTTGTTAATGGTCCCCATAAGAGGATTCATGCTCATCCTGGGACCTCTCTACATGGCTCCAGATCCCCAGATCTTTCTCCTTCCCAGATCTCCCAACCCTGCTGTCACTCATATATGTTACTTATGAAAGCACATCCATAACTTATTTGAGTTTGATGGAGAAGAAGAGGACACTTATTGCTGAGAGATTATGGGATAGTCAGGGATCTGACACTGCCATTGCACAAGACCCCTCACAGGAAATGCAAACTTTATGCAAAGATACATATAAAGTCTGGGCTCTCTTGCCAAAAGAAAAGATACCAGGTCATATTTTCACATTATCTTTGGATGCCAGAGTGACAGACCAGCTATTCCAGGAGTGGGGGAGGCATGGATACTCTACAGCATGTTTGCTATTCTCTGCACACAGCCCTGCCAGTGTGTGAGGCAGCCCAGAGATTTGAACTTGACTCCTTCTGATTTCTAAGTCAATACACACAAGGCAGACAATGTGCAAAGAGCGTGGAGTCAGCACAACCCTGGGACTGTGTGCAAGAGTCTGACCTTGGGCAGAAGGGAAGGAGGGAGGAAAAGGGGTGGGGCCTTTGCACTCATTCCCCAGGGCCTTCTGCAATAAAGGGGAAGATACCATTCTCTCCCTCCACACCAGAATCCAACCTTCCAGACCATTCTTCCCCTGGGGCAGTTTCATATCTGATATCTATCTGCCAGACATGGACCCCAACTGTGACTGTGAAAGTGGCAAGAGACTCCCGGGTTCTAGAAACACCTTCAGGACAGTAATCCCCTGCCTACACTTAATAGTCAGGGCATCAGGGATAGGGGTAGATGAGAAAAGGGCCCTTTTTCACAGATAACTGACTTGAGCGTCCTTTTTGGAAACGTGATCCCTAATGAGTAGATCAAGGTGGTCAGGGATTCAGGATGTGTCAGTTTGGGGTAGTGGAGGGTTCCTGAAAATAGAGAACAATTCAGATTGACTTCTGTTCTTCCTGGTCGGAGATGCTTTTCCAGGGATCTGAGAAAGTTAGTGACAGCTTCCTCAGCTTTGTTAAGGCAAGCCTGGAAGGAGTTTAGAGCTAATATCTCCTCTTGGTGTCTGTGGGGACCAGGTTTAGGGAATGAACTCTAGAAGAAAATGAGAATCCCAGACTTGTGTTTTCTACTCCCAAGCCTATTTGGAGTTCTGGGATATTCCTATGCTCATCCTCAATGTTTTTCTTCCTCCAGGTGGCTCTTGTACCTGTTCAAGTTCCTGCAAATGTAAAGCCTGTCGATGTACCTCCTGCAAGAAAAGTGAGTTAGAAAATAGTGTATTTGGGAATAGGTATGGGTGTGTTGGGAGAAATCTTTCTCTGGTTTCAACTGATTAGCCCTGCCCCATCAGAGAATACCTGAAGAAGCCTGGGGATCAGTTCAGGAGTTGGGTCTTTGGGGACTCATTTCTTAGTGGTACCAAGTCCCCTAAATCTCCCCTAAGAGGTAAAACAGCATCCTTTCCTTGCTTCTGAGGCACATCTCCGAACTTGAACTCTGCCAGACTCTCAGGCCAGGATTCGTCATACTTATCTTCTATTTTCTCTTCTCAGGCTGTTGCTCCTGCTGCCCAGTAGGATGTGCCAAGTGTGCCCAGGGCTGTGTCTGCAAAGCCCCCCAGACTGAGAGTTGCAGCTGCTGCCACTGATGCTTGTCTCCCTATGCTTGTAGATAGAGGAATTTGTACAGATCTAGCTTTTCATACACCATAAATGTGCTTTCTATTTTGTTTCTATAAAATGTATGAATGCAAATAAAATCATTACATAGCCTATCTCTGAACCTCTTATGTGTTTGTGAAACAAGGGGCAGTAAATCTCAACACAATGAGTGGAGTAGCTTTAGAAGTCTCATTCAGGGGTGGAAAATTCTGGGCAGGACTGCTAATCATTAACCTGTCAGATATTGGAACTGAAAGAAACTTTTCAGACCACTTATTCTAACACAACCATTTTACATAGTCTGGGACTGAGGTACAAAGCAAAGAAGGGAACCAGAATCCTATAATTGGTAAGTATCAGAACTTGGACCGCAACCCCAATGGTTGGGCTCCTTTTACTACAACAGGCTAAATACCTGTTACCTGTTGACTGCCCAATTAGAATTACTGTATCATAATAAGCCAATGACAGAATAGAGATGGAAACCCATGTGTTCCAACACTTGATTCCTAATCGTTTTCTTCCTTGAACCATAGTTCCACAAAGATGAGTCATCTCTGGCTCTTTGCAGAAACATCCTTAGGCTCCCACACTCATTAAGAGTTTAGGAAAGAGAAACGTTATATGACAGGAGAGGTTCTAGATCAGAAACACAATACTTTTTGTTCCTGGGAAGTTGTCAGGATAGCCAGAGCGGGGTCCTCAGGACAGGAAGTCCAACCTCCCCAGGACTCACTTTCTGCATTTTTCAAATGGGGATCCCTCCTTTGACTACCTTATAGAATTCATATGAAGAATTTTGTATGAAGAATTTTGCATGACTTTGGAAAGTAAGTGGAGCTATTTGTATATGAGAAAATAATTCTTAAGATTATTACTATTATAATAAAGGCCTGGATCTGTTCTTAGAAGGAACTAGAAAGGGAGGCTTGTCAAGAGTGTGGCAATCTATTTCTCTATGGGCTTATCTGGTATCTTGGTGTTTCTGAGTGATAGACTGTGCGGGGGTGGGGAACCTGCAGCCTAGAGGCCACTTGTGGCCCTCTAGGTCATCTGGTGAGGCCCTTTGCCTGAATCCAAACTGCACAGAACAAATCTCCTCAATAAAAGGATTTGTTCTGTTAAATGGACTCATTCAAAAGCCTGCACCCAAGGACCTAGAAGGCCACATGTACCCTTGAGGCCATAGGTTCCCCACCGGGTGAATCTTCCTTCTTTCTCTTCGCTTTCTTCTCTCCCCTCCCCTCCATTCATGTCAGCCCTATTTGTCTGGTGTTCTTCTCTTACTCTCCCCTCCCTTGCCATTGTGCCCACTGGAACTCCTGTTCCATTTCTTAACTAACCACCCTTCATATTGATTTTGTGCCCTTCCCCTGGAAATTTCTCTGCACATGCAGAATTTTGCTTATTACTTACATGTGTGCATGTTACTTCCCTCCAATAAATACGAGGGCATAATGGTCTTGTATTCTAACATATCTCTCACTGTGCCTGGCACATAGCAGGTACTTAAATATTGGTTGGATTATACCAAACTGGATGAAAAGCACTGGTTACCCAGGAAATGGCACTATTTGGTTATTGAAATATTCTGATTAATAAAGACTTACCACATATATTGGAAACAGATTAGCTTTTCTATAAACATCAGAATATAATGAATGAATTTAAGAAGGAAAACTTGACTGAATCTACCCAGCTGTGGGGGCACAGGAGGTCCTTGAGGTTTGGCAGGGCCCCAAGGCCCTCTTTCTGAATATCACCTCTCATTGGACCAGGAGTTATGCTTACATCACAGACTGACTTAGTGCTCCTGATTCCCCATAATGGGAAAATGTAAGTTCCACGGCAAGTTGCTGGGAGAGGGGAGACAGAGGAAAAGTAGAAGGGATTGTTCCCTCACTTCCTTCAGTATTTTCCACTGCAGAGGACAGAATAGACTTTATGGTGACAATGAACCATCAGAGACCACAAATTATTCTTCCCTAAACTATTCCTCCAGATACTTTTATGACTTCAACCCTTCCCATCCTTCATTAAGAGACTTAAATTCTAAACTTGAGCTTCTAGTAATGTGTTTCTTACTTTGCCTATGTCATAGAACATCTTTTGAATATTGCCCTCCCAACTCCCAGACTCATCCTGGGCAAGCCAGGGATTATGCAGCTAAAGAGAGAGAAAAGTAGAGACAAAGAGAGGCAGAGATATAGGGAAAAAGGGATAGAAAAGGGTACAACAGAGCTGGAGAAAACAGAGGGATGGAGAGAGACAGAAAAATCAATAAAGAATAAAAGGCAGAAATAAAGAGAGAAGACAGGCTGATGGAGAATACAGTAAGAGACAGACTCAGAGAGAGATGCAGAGAGATGGAGAGAAACACCTCCAGGATACAGGATCATTGCTATAGAGCTGAAAGGAAAATTTCTTTGGCTCTAAAATGAAATTTAGATATTCTCCTTGCACATTGTCTTCTGTCCTTGACCCCCACCCTTACGTCAAAGTTTCTTTTGTTAGGGAGCAAAGAATTTTCTTCTGTCTGCCTTTGAGAGAATGCCAGCTGTCTCCCTATTTGCTTGGCTTTAATCTCTCAATAGAAGAAGTCCCTCTCTGCAGTTTCCCCGCAGCTGGGGGTACTGCTAGAAGGAATTCTGGGAAGGAGAGAGGCCTTTTATGTGTCCTTGGCCCCGGGGCCATGTGGATTGTCTCAGCTATTGAGTTTGTAAGGAAAGATCAGAAAATATCCACTCTGAAAGCTGTCTTACCTTCAGTACTCAATTCAATAAGCATTTGTTTCTCTCTCTCTGTGTCACTGGCACTGTGTTGGCTACTACAGGATTGGACTATACTGGAGGTGGAGTCCTGAGGCTGAGAAGGATAAAAATGTATGTCAATCATTGGCACTCAGACTGTTTCTGTTGAGCCTCTTGAACATCAAAGAGGAGGATGGTCCTATAGCCCTTTATCCTAGATCTAGACCAATTGGCTCTTAGGAGCTCTCTGCAATAGAGATGACTCTATACAGTGAACACTGAATAGAGACTTCAGGGTCCTGACTTCTCATGAAGATTCTTCTCCTTACTACATGACTTTGGGCAGATTCCTTGTCTCTGGGTCCCAATTTCAGTCTCTAAAATGAGATAGTAGTAGGTTTCTATTAGTGACAATGAATTTAACTTTTAGTAAACAATCGGTCAATAAATATTTTATTAAGTACCTCCTACCAGACACTGTACTACTTTCTGGGAATATATACATGAAAATAGGAAGATAGTCCCTGACCTCAATGACTTTATTATCTAATGGTTGAAGACAGCATACAAAGCAAGCAAGAAGGGGAGAAAGATGAGTGAGGAGTGGAGGGGTTAGGGGTAGGGGTATGATCAAAAAGTCCAGGGAAATGCAGCTGGATGGTAAATGAAGTGATAGCTGACCTGAGCACCCTTCTTAATTAGAGGTTCTGGGAGGAGAGGTCCCTACCCCCAGACAAAGGTATGATTATGATTTCTCTTTGTTTTATAGATGTGGGAGATATGGAAGATGCCCTGACTTACAGATGAGAATTCTGAAGACCAGAAAGGTCTTCAGACACAGGAAGTCAGAAACAATTCTTGAGGACTCCTTTTATATTCAGTACTGTACAGGGCACTGGCAGAAAGAGATTGACAGTAACAAAAGAAACACGGGAATCAGTTCCTACCCTTCAGAAGTTAATGGCCCTATTGAGGATACACCAATATGTGTCCAGGAAAAAGTCAGTGAACAGTACAAAATCAATGTACAATGAGAACCAAATGAATGGCCCCTTGTTATAGTTCAAAGAAAGGAGTGAGGAATCCTTGATAAGACTGACAGGAGAACTCACTGATGACCATCTTCAATAGTCTCAAGAGTTCAAGAAGGACATCATTTCTTCTACTTGACCTCAGAGGGCAGAACTAGGAGTGATGGATAGAAACTGAAAAGAAGCAGGTTTAGACTTGATATAGTTAAAAAAGAACAAAAAAACCCACACCACTTTTTAACAACTGGAGCTACCCAAAGGTAGAAGAGACTGTCTTTGAGGTTAGTGAGCTCCTTCTGTTTGGTGGTTTTCAATCAAAAGGTAGATGCCACCTCCTGAGGATGTTTTAGACCGGATTCTTCTTCAGGTATGGATTGGACTAGATGGCTTCAAAGGTCCACTCCAAATTAAAGAATCTTTGGAAATACTACTTTGAAAATTCCTCTGAGATCTGTGTTAAACAGTCACCTTAAGCAGACTTATGGAGGAGAAGAATGAACAGAGGAAGGGGTTATGGGGAATTGCTGGCACAATTCCTCTACTAGCCTGGAGAAGGAAGGGGGAAACTGGTCCAAGGCAGCCTTTTACTTCTCTCTTAAAGTCAATCAGTAACTATACCAATGTTCCTCCTATTCACCTGCTTCCTCTCAATTACTGTGTAAGCCATCTTAGCATCTGTTTTTTTTTTAAGATTCTTTTTTTAAATTATTTTTAAAAATTAATTAATTTATTTGTTTTCAGTTTTCTACAATCATTTCCATAAATCTTAGATTTTCTCTCCCTTTCTCCCCTTTCCCTTCCCACTCCTGCCCCCCTCCCTCCCTCAGACAGTGTGCAATCTTATATGGGTTCTACATATACATTCTTACTAAATACATTTCCACCTTAGTCATGTTTGTATGGAAGAATTAAAATGAATGGAAGAAACCATGACAAAAGCCAAAACAAAACAAAACACAAGAGAAAATAGTCTGCTTCATTCTACGATCAAACTCCATAGTTCTTTCTCTGGATGTGGATGGCATTTTCCCTCAAGAGTTCATTGAGGCGGGGCGGAGCCAAGATGGCGGAGTAGAAAGACTCACATTTGCTAGCTCCGAATCCACAGCCCATAGATTTCCGGTAAAAAGAACTCCTGACAAATTCTGGAACAGTGGAAGCCACGCAGCAACACAGTGAAGGAGATTTCTGCTGCAGAGAGCCCTGAAAAACCGACCGCAAAGGTACCCCAGACGGGAGCGGAGCCCTGTCCTGCAGAGCACTCCCCTCCCCAGCCCCGGCCGCAGAGCTCTGCCCGGCCACGTGGCACTGAGAGGAGCTAGCAGACCCAAGCAGGCTGCAGAGACCTGAATCACCGGGCAGCCACGAAGGTCCCTCCACCCACAGATGCACAGGTCAGTGAGAGAGACGGGCTGAGAGGGGAGCGGGGTATCTCCAGGACTCGGACCCCCTCAGGAGGCTGCGGCCACC
>CM053769.1:310787470-310816270 GCA_028658325.1 Potorous gilbertii | reverse complement strand
CATTCCCCAATTGATGGGCATCCCCTTGATTTCCAGTTCTTGACCACCACAAAGAGAGCTGCTATCAATATTTTTGTACATGTGGGACCCTTTCCCACTTTTATGATCTATTTAGGATACAGTCCTAGAAGTGATATTGTTGGGTCAAAAAGGTATGCATATTTTTGCAGCTCTTTCGGCATAGTTCCAAATTGCTCTCCAGAATGGTTGGATCAGCTCACAGCTCCACCAACAACAAATTCGTGTTCCAACTCTCATGTCTTCTCCAACATGTATCATCTTCCCATCTTACTGTCTCTTAATCTTCATTATTTTTTTGATTCATCTGACTATTAAAATACTTTCCTAGCAGGTATTCTTGCCTCCATTCTTCCCCTTTCTAATCTAGCCTTCAAATGCTTCCAAATTCATCTTTCTTATAAATAGATCTGGTCACCACAGTGCTCTACTCAGAAATCTTCAGTACCTCAGTATGCCTAGAGATTCAAATACTAACTCTTTTTTTTCCTGGATATTCAAGGCTTTCCACAATCTACTGGTATCTATTGGTAACCTTGCCAATCTTTTGTTGTTTAGTCATTTTTTTAGTCATGTCTAACCCTTCAAGATTCCACTTGGGGTATTCTTCGCAAAAATGCTGGAGTGGCAGATGTGGAAACTGAAACAAACAGGTTAAAGAAACTTGTTGAGGACTACACAACCAGTAAGTATCTAATGACAGATTTGAACTCAGGAAAGATGAGTCTTCCTGAGTCTTGGACTGGCATTCTATCCTCTGTGCCACCTAGCTGCCCTATCTCATGGCAGGCTTTATCATATTACCTCATTATATATTTTATATGTGAGACTGATACCTTCATGTATCTCAAGTGCTTCCAGAGTTTTCTTGGTTATACCATTCCCTTCATTTGCAATTTCCCTGTCTTTTCTTTTGTTGAAAAAATGAAATGAACCTAGAGTTTGGAGCAAGATTTTCTTGGAGTTGTTGCATCATGAGATTTTAGAGTTGGAAGATACTTTAGATATTGTCTAGTTAAACCTTCTCACTTTACAGAGAAGGAAACTGGGGCCCAGAAAAGTTATATGACTTACCCAAGATCACACAATGGAAAAGCTGAATTCACACTCAGATGCAATGACTCCTAATCCCTTTCTCTTTCTATTATGTAACTTTGTCATATAACACAAGAAGGCCTGGGGTCTGACTAAACATTCCAGGGTTACTTTAGTTTACAAGACCCTTAGGTCCCCAATATCCACCTGATTTATCTGGTCCTAGTGTCTAAAATTACACTATGGGCAACATATTCCTTTGGGTTAAACATTGCCCTCTCTTTGCTGGCATGTTTTTTAAGTATATATTCCCATGGGAAGAGAGAGAAGGGACACACCAAGATACAAGGCCTTTGCTGTGAATGAGTATATGAGCTTCCTAAGGGCAGAGAAGACATGAGGCAGAGTGGGAGGAGGAGAAGCTGCTCCAGAGAAATGGTGTGAGGACCTTTCTCAAGATCTCTTTGTTTTCCTTTTCTTGAAAAGGGTACCTCCATCCTGGCTTGACTGTAGAGCTCCCTGTGTCAGAATCTAGATAGATGCATGAATTGACAATTCTGGAATGAAACGACTCAGGATTAAAACATGATTAAATGAAACTAGGCCCAGGAAAACTATGCTGAGTGTGTTTATATTTCCCAGATCAAAACTTAGCAAAACATGATCTAGTCAAAGCTTCTGGGCCCAAAGTTTCCATATTAAACTAAACTGGTCTGTGAAAAAAATTATCTAAGCATTCTACAATGGTTTTTTTTAATGCATCTATCTAATTGTGCATGTAGAAAAGAAACAAATGTTTTCAAGGCCAGAAAGACTAAGGGAGGAAGAGATATAATAAAACAAAAAACATTTCTGTATGTATCCCTCCTAGGGTAAGGCAAAGGGCAACAATGATATCTATGTATTGTGGACTTTGTTTAAAATCTGTCCCCTACAGAGAAGAGATATTTTTGCTACTACTATGCCTTATTTTGGCAAGGTCCATTTTATGTTGTGGTAGTTTTTCCTTTAGAAAACTTAGAGAAGAGTTCTAAGGATGCTTACTAATCCCTCATCCCAACTTTTTTGTTTTCCTTTTAAATTTATTTATTTTAAATTTTCAACATTCATTTCCACAAAATTTTGAGTTCCAAATTTTCTCCCCATCTCTCCCCTCCCCCTCAAAAGTGCCAAGCATTCTAATTACCCCTAACACCAATCTGTCCTCAGTTCTAACATCCCTCCCTTCCCTTATTGCCATCTTCTCTTTTGTCCTGTAGGGCAAGATAAATTTCTATACCCCAGTACTTGTATCTCTTGTTTCCCAGTTGTATGCAAGAGCAGTACTCAACAGTTGTTTCTAAAACTTTGAGTTCCAACTTCTTCTCCTTCCTCCCTCCCCACTCATCCCCATTGGGATGGCAAGTAATTCAATATAGGCTATATATGTGTAGTTTGGCAAATCACTTCCATAATAGTCATGTAGTGTAAGACAAATTATATTTCCCTCTATCCTATACTGCCCCCCATTTCTTCTATTCTGTCTTTTGACCTTGTCCCTGCCCAAGAGTATTGATTTCTAATTGCTCCCTCCTCCCATTGCTCTTCCTTCCATCATCCCCCCAACCCTGCTTATGCCCTTCTCCCCCCACTTTCCTGTATTGTAAGACAGATTTTCATACCAAAATGAATGTGCATTTTATTCCTTCCTTGAGTCAAATGTGATGAGAGTAAGCGTCACGTTTTCCCTCTCACCTCCTCCCATTTTTCCCTCCATTGAAAAGGATGTTTCTTGCCTCTTTTATGAGAGATAATTTGCCCCATTCCATTACTTCCTTTCTCCTCCCAGTACATTCCTCTTTTACTCTTTAATGTCATTTTTTTAGATATGATCCCTTCCTATTAAACTCACCCTCTGTGTGTGTGTGTGTGTGTATGTGTGTGTGTGTATAATCCCATCAACTACCCAGATACTGAAAAAAGTTTCAAGAGTTGCAAATATTGTCTTTCCATGTAGGAATGTAAACAATTCAGCTTTAGTAAGTCTCTTATGATTTCTCTTTCCTGTTTACCTTTTCATGATTCTCTTGATTCTTGTGTTTGAAAGTCAAATTTTCTTTTCAGCTCTGGTCTTTTCATCAAGAATGTTTGAAAGTCCTTTATTTCACTGAAAGACCATTTTTCCCCCTGAAGTATTATACTCAGTTTTGCTGGGTAGGTGATTTTTGGTTTTAGTCCTAGTTTCTTTGACTTCTGGAATATTATATTCCATGCTTTTCAATCCCTTAATGTAGAAGCTGCTAGATCCTGAGTTATCCTGATTGTATTTCCACAATACTCAAATTATTTCTTTCTAGCTGCTTGTAATATTTTCTCCTTGACCTGGTAACTCTGGAATTTGGCTACAGTGTTCCTAGGAGTTTCTCTTTTTGGATCTCTTTCAGGAAGGGATCTACGGATTTTTTCAATATTTATTTTGCCCTCTGGTTCTAGAATATCAGGACAGTTTTCCTTGATAATTTCATGAAAGATGATGTCTAGACTCTTTTTTGGTCATGGCTTTCAGGTAGTCCCATAATTTTACAATTGTCTCTCCTGGATCTATTTTCCAGATCAGTTGTTTTTCTAATATTTCACATTATCTTCCATTTTGTCATTCTTTTGGTTTTGTTTTGTGATTTCTTGGTTTCTTGTAAAGTCATTAGCTTCCATCTGTTCCATTCTAATTTTTAAAGAACTATTTTCTTCAGTGAGCTTTTGAACCTCCTTTTCCATTTGGCTAATTCTGCTTTTTAAAGCATTCTTCTCCTCATTGGCTTTCTGAACCTCTTTTGCCCATTAAGTTAGCCTATTTTCAAAGGCATTTTTTTCCTTCAGCATTTTTTGGGGTCTCCTTTAGCAAATTGTTGATTCACTTTTCATGATTTTCTTGCATCACTCTCATTTCTCTTCCCAATTTTTCCTCCACCTCTCTTACTTGATTTTCAAAATCCTTTTTGAGCTCTTCCATGGCCTGAGACCATTGGATATTTATTTTGAATGTTTCGGATACAGAAACCTAGACTTTTATGTCTTTCCCTGATGGTAAGCATTGTTCTTCCTCAATGGAAAGGATGGGAGAAGATATCTATTCACCAAGAAAATAATCTTCTATAGTCTTATTTTTTTCCTTTTTTGGGTATTTTCCCAACCAGTTACTTGACTTTTGGGTCCTTTGTCAAGAGTAATATATACTCTGGGGATCTGTAAGATCTCAGTTCCTCCAAAGTGGCTCAATCTAGTGTGTACACTGGTCTGGGAGGAACAAGAAACTTTTGTGCCCAGAAACTGTGAATAGTAGTTTCCTCTCCACAACCACCTGGCCTCCAGTTCCACCAAGCCAGCACTGGGGGCTGAGATTCAGATAAGCTGCTCAATATCCCCAGGGACTTTCAATGGGGGCAGGGCTGCCACACAGGGCTCAGGTAAGGATCAACTGCTCAGTTCCCCTAGGGGTTTTACAATTCAACAATAGATGCAGGCTGCTGTGGGAGCTTATGCTGTCTGATGTGGCCTCTGCCACTGCCACCTGAGGCCAGAGCTATGGGAAAACCCTGCTCCCTTCTTGGCCAGCTGAAAAAACTCTCTCACTGACCTTTGGTGCCTGTGGATTGAGGGATCTGCAAACTGCTGCTACTGTGCTCCCAAGGCCTGCTCATGTCCACCTCCCAGTGCAGTGCTGTGACCAAGACCGGGCTAAACTCTGAGTCTGGTGAGACAGACCTTTCCTATTGACCTTTCAGGTCACTCTGGGCTGGAAATCTCCTTCACTCCATTGTTCCATGGCTTCTGCTGCTCTAGAATTTGTTGTGAGTCTTTCTTTACAGATATTTTACGGGCTGTAGGGGACAAGATAGTGTATGTGCATCTTTCTACTCTGCCATCTTGGCTCCACCCCACCATCCCAACTTTTGCCTAACATTCTCTCCCTCTTTGAGAGGGTTTAGAATAGAGTTTCTTAGCCTAGGGTTTATAGTCAGATTTCAGGGGATCTGGGAATGGCAACAGGATGGGGAAAATGCCTCTACATTTTCACTAACCTCTAATTGAAATGTAATATTTCCTTTAATGATTTAAAAACATTATGCTGAGAATGGATCCATAGGCTTCTCCAGACTACCAAAGGGGTCCATGGCACAAGAGTTAATCCCTGGTTTGGCATCACAAAAAACTCTAATGCTCATTCTGTCTGCAGGAGCTCCAGTGTGCCCCTTAGCAAGAATAGTCCAACAGGCCCCCTAGAAAGGCACTGTTGCTCTGCAGCATCTTCCCTGAGCTTCTTTCCCTATCCACACACCCTCCTTCTTTGCTCGTGGTGTTCTATCTCTTTACAACTGAGTCTGTCTTTTCCTTCTCTTAAACCTTAGCCCTGTTTATCTCCCTTTATCTTCTCTGCAAAATAGGTGATTTTGACAGACTCTTAGAAATTTTTAAAGTTGAGTTCCAAAAACAAGGGAATTTTTTCTTAGAATCATGCTTCCATGGAAGGGACCTGTTAGTCCCTTGATGAATAATAATTTGCATAATTGTGAACTAAAATTTCCCCAATATGATCAATATACATTTTAACTCCATTTGCTCAATACAATTACATATGCATTGTCAGAGCAAGAGCTTCAACAGTAAGAGTTGTCAGGTACAATCAACACCTTTGTCCATATCAGGTATAAAAATACTGATGGTATATGTGTTCCAAAAGCACAAAAGTCCAAGAGAGGAACCCTGTTTACAGAGGCCAAGGGTATTCATCATCTTGGGCATCTTAATGGGGCCCTGTGAATATAAGAATCTGAGCCTGGTTCTTAACAGCTTCTCTGGAAAGAAAAATAACCTTGCTACCATGGATACTTAATAATTCAGATGTTGAAGGTCTGAACTTATCTCCCTTGATAGAATGATAGGACTATATCAGTATCTGTTTCTGGCAATATTGGGAAGTATAACAGTAAGGACATACACAGGACGGCCTACAGTACAGGTTCTTAGATCTGCTTTTCTAAAAGGAAAGCAACGTTTCAGGGGTCAGCAATCTACTTTAATCAAGAACATATATCGTTCATTTAGTTCAGGGGAAAAAGTCAGCACCCTGAACTTCAGAGAAAATATAAACAGAAATAAAGGCCAATAGGCAGGGCTTCCAACTGTCTGACCATAAGCAATACATATATCACAAATCAACAAACAGATCCAGTTGGATCTAACCATTACATACATACATAGTTACCAGAGAGAGAAACAGAAACATCTGGGTTTTCAAAGCCAGAGGATTCCTTAATAGCTACCCAAAGTCTCATCTGGCCAAACGAGCACTTTCAATGAGTAAGCCCCAAAATAAAACCTTACTTCAGAGTATTTACACACTTTTCTGAGCAGGAGGTATACCCTATGACCCAATGTCTCAGTAGAAATTAACAAAAGGTATTGATTCCTATTAATGGGTGAAGAAGATCTTTAACTCTTCCTGCCTCCCCACCCCACCCCCATCCCCCACCATTAACATTACAGGAAGATGAACTGCTGGACCAGAAAAAGGAAGTAAGTATTTGGAAGTAGAAACCTGGTCATGGCTTCATTAAGGCAAGACCGGAAAAGATATTAATTCTTGGACCTGTTCTTGATGACTATGAGCTGATAATAAGGAATAGAATTGAAAAGAGAATCCCAGGTATTTATCTCTTTCCCCTAAGCTTTTCTCTCCCTTCCCTTCTCTTCCTCTCTCCTCTTCTTTTCTTTCCCCTCCTCCCTTCCCCCCACATCTCTGCTCCTTTCACCTCTCCTTCCCTCCCTTTGCTTCCCTTCCTTCCTTTTCCCTTCCCCTCCCTTCCTCTTCTCTCCTCATCTTTCTCTTTTCTTCTCCTTTTCTCTCCTCTCCTCTCTCTCCCTTTCCCTTCACTCCTTCCCAGAATTCCCTTCTCCTCCCCTCTTCTCTCTTCCTTTCAGCTTATATCTACTCTGCTCTTATCTCCCTTCATTCCCCTCCCTGCTCTCCTGGCTCTGGAATTGGTATAGGCTCCTGCAAATCTAAGTCCCCTGCTGGCCCTTCATGGAGGACACAATGAAAGCTACTGGGCATGTTCCCTTCTCACTTGTGTGACAGACACTCTTTTAGAGCCTCAGGGCTCTCATTCTGAGCATCCCATCTCAATGGACCATTAGCTACAATGGACTGACTACTCACTGTGAGTCTCTCAGTGGGCTGTATTTGCCTACAAATGTGCACTGTTGTTCTTGGAGTGGAAACATTGAACTGTCAGGTAAAATTTACTGGCAAAAGAGTTAAATCTTCATTTCCTGCTGGAAAGAAAAACATTCTCTCTCTCTCTCTCTCAAAGTCCAAAGAGGACAACTTGTTCTCAACTTCCTTTTCTTCCCCCACTCCCTGTCGTTTATTCCCTGGGTTTCTCCCAGGATTCATTATTTAACTTCCCTTCAACTGCTGAAAGCCAGATGATTGATTCCGTTCACCTAGTAACTTCCTTCACTCTGGAATGATGATGACACACTTCTGGGCTTCCCATTTCAGTTTCATTTGGCTCCCTTCAGTCCTTGTGCTAGACACAAGTGGGAACACAGTGCTCCCCACCTCAGGGCCATACGATGGAGGAGGCTGAGGTTGGGAGAGCAGGACTGAGGGGGAGGGAAGAAAAATGAGGAATGGAGAAGCGAGAGATAGGAAGAAACTGACACAGTGAAAGAAATACAGATGGAAAAAGCATGAAGGGCAAAAATCATGAGAGAGAGCCAAGGAGAAAAATTAAGACAGAATGAGTGGTAAAGTAAAAAAGACAAAAATAGAGAGACAGAGAGGGAAAGGTAAAGAGACATCAATAGAGAGCTATTCTTTACCATGAGACAAACTTGGGAAGATTTACCCTGGTTTCCCACTCCTTAAAATTTCAGTCTCTAGGGGGGAAAAGCCACTTTTCCTTTGTCGATATTTCAGAGAGATCACAGAATCATGCCCATCTCTCCATCTTTGCTCTTCCAGCTTTCTAAGTTTTACTGAACAAGACAAGAGGGAGACTTTTCTCTTGCTCAGAAGCCCCCAAGTTCACATAGACCCTCTCAGCTTGCCAGCTTTGACTCAAAGACCCTGAGGGATCTTCTGTGGCAGTTGCCTCACTTTCAGATCCAGGAGTATTTGTTAAGAAAGCAGGCTTATAGATTTAGAAGAGGGAAGGTCATCCGGTCCAATATTCTTATTTTGCAAATGAGGAAACTGAAGCCCCGAGAGGTTAAGTTACCTGCCATACAGGTAGTAAGAGTTAGAGGTAGGATTTGAACCCAGATTCTCTGGTTCCATGGCACTTTTACTATGCCTCCCCTCCATACTATGACTAGCTCTGCATTGACTTGGGTGTTGTTGAGAAATTGATTTAGCTCAATCTTTGAGATCATGTAGGTCTATCCCAGGTTGATGGAAGTAGCACTCTTCCACACTGCATCCTCTGCCATTCTTGCCCATCATCTCTTTCTGCAAATCCTCTCAAACTTATGTAGGCCTTCCTCTGGTTCTTTTAATATCCAGAGGGTACCAGGGCAGCTCTCAGGATAACTATGAAATGTCCCTCACTCTAGGCTACATCATATGCTTGCCTCCTTTTCTGTCTACCAATAGACTGAAAAACAGCTTTTGAGCCCCTTCTCCTGCTGCTGCTTAAACTTTTTTATACCCACAGGGGTCTCTTCATCACTTTATGGGCCACTTAAAATTTTGATTCCTCTGACATCATACAGTATCACCAGAAGAATGCTGATTTTAACAAAAGATGGGTTATTTCCTGGATCGTTGAAAGAGCTACACTGTTCTTCCAAGCTCTCCAGTCCAAATTTTTTCTGCTTCTCAATTCTGGGCATTGTCAGTCTAAAGCATTTGTCTAAATATACGTGGAAAAAATTGTGTGTGTATATGTATGTATATGTGTATGTGTGTATATATGTGTCTATATCCATATATACACAATACATACATATGTGCATACACCTATACATATCCATCCATTCATCCATGTGTGTGAGTATGTGTGTGTGTATGTGTGTGTGTGTGTGTGTGTGTGAAAGGGGAACAATTCAGTAGACCAGCATGGCTAGAATTTAGGGCATGTAAATATGGGAATAATATGCAATCATCTTGGAAAGTTACTCTGGAGCCAAGCTTTATCATGCTTTAAAATGCCAACCAGATGAATTTGTACTTTAATCTTTGGGGCAATAGGAAATCACTATAGGTTTTTGAGCAAAGGAATGACATGATCAAATGTGTGCTTTAAGACTATCACTTTGGAAGCCATTTGGACCTGACTTGAGGCCAAGAAACCAATTAGGAGATTATTATAATAGTCTAGCAAAAGTTGTGGTAGTCAAGTGATCAAAACTTGCCAATGGATTGAACATAAGGGGGATAAGGACAGGATGGAGTTGAGGATATTTGTGAGGTTGAGAACCCAAGGGACTTGAAAGGATGGTGGAGCCCTCAACAGAAATAGAGAAATTAAGAAGAGGGATGTGTCCTGAGCAAAGATAATAAATTTTATTTTGAATATGTTAAGTTTGAGATTCCGAAATGGCCAATAGGCAGTCAGTAATGTTGGACCAAAATTCAGGAGAAAGACTAGGAACAGATACATAGATCTGTAAGTCGGATGCATAGAAAGTAAATGGGAGCCATGTAACCTGACACTTCTGACCTACACTGTTATGCATATCAGTAGTTCCTGCTGAAGTCAGGTGACAGATGGACATAGAAGTCACTCTCATCCCTGAGGACTCATGGGGCCACAATCAGAGATTAGGAGCCTAAGCTTGGTTTTACACTGGGCCCTTATCAGGAAAAAATGAATTCCAAGCCTATCATACAAAAGGAATCTTGGAATGGGATAGTCAGAAGTGTTCCCCGCAAAAGAAAGAAGATACAACAGAATCCACTTTCTGGTAACCTTGGGTCCCACTGGGCTGTACTAATTGGCTAGCCAGGAACTGGAAAGGAGACCTGAGGTCATGTAGCACGTACTCTGTTCTCTGCACATAGACCCTCCCGTGTGGAAGGCAGGATCGGGCAGCCCAGAGATCTGCACGCAGCCCCCCTGAGTTCCAGGAAATACACTAGTGCACCTAGTGCACAGAGCATGAGTCAGCACAACCCTAGGGCTGTGTGCAGGAGTCTGACCTTGGGCAGAGAGGAGGAGGAGGAAAGGGGGCGGGGCCTTTGCACTCACTCTCCTAGTCCTTCTGCTTTAAATGGGAGCATCTGGTTGTTTTCTCCATGACATCTGTTTCCCATCCATCCTTCTCCGGTGAGAACTGCATGCTGACATCTACCTGCTAGACATGGACCCCAACTGTGACTGCGTGAGCGGTAAGGGACTCCTGGGTTCTGGAAACACCCACTGGAAAACCATGCTCTGCCTGAGCTGGAACAGCTGGGATGGGGATGGGACTGAGGACTGAGATGGGAAGAGGCTATGGGCATGGGGAAGGAGACTGATTTTGTTTTAAAATGAAGTAAAAGAAAACTTTACTTCCTTTCCCCATTTCAGCTTCGCAGAGCTAAAACTCTGAGTCACAAATGTGCTTAACAGTCCAGGGACAGGAATAGATGTGAGAAGGGCTCCCTCTTTTGATCAAGGGACAGACTTTAGGGTCCCTTCCAGAAATGTGCTCCCAGAGGAGCAGAAGGGAAGGGTGTGGTCAGGGCTATAATGTCAGATGAGGGGCTCTCCCCGACTGTAGGAGTTTAGTATCAGGGTTTGTGTCTGTGCCCTTGCTGGTGGGAGTCTATCCAGGTTTTCATTATGGTGAGCCTGGGAAGATCTCAGGTCTAGTCCCTCTTCTGGGTGACCCTGGGGATCAAGGATGGGGAATGGGGAATTAGAGGGAAAGGAGAATCCCTGACCTGCGTCTGCTAGCCCTAAGCTTGCCCAGGGCTCTGGGCTTTTTCTCTGCTCACTCACCTTCCTTCTTTCTTTTTCTTTCCCTCCAGGTGACTCCTGTACCTGTGCAGGTTCCTGCACATGTAAAGCCTGCCGATGTACCTCCTGCAAGAAAAGTGAGTGAGAAAGAATATATGTGTGGGAGAGTGAGGCAGAGTGCAGGTACAGAAACTTTCTGTGGCCTAAATTAACCTGTCCTGGCCTGTTATGACAGAGAGACATTTGGATATTTTGGAGTTGGATGAGTGGGATTGAGGGTGGTGCTCTTTTCCTACAGAAGTAAAAATCCTTTTAATTTCCCATTAGGAGATTTAATAATATAGCATCTTTCTATTACTTCTTAGATTCCCTAGGCCTTGGCCCTCCCAGGATCTCCTCATACTCACTTCCCATCTTTCCTTCTCAGGCTGCTGCTCCTGATGCCCAGCAGGATGTGCCAAGTGTGCCCAGGGCTGTGTCTGCAAAGCCCCCCAGACTGAGAGTTGTAACTGCTGCCCCTGATGCTCCTGTCTTCCTGTGACTGTAAATAGAAGAACTTGTATACACCTAACTTTTCATATACTTTGGACATATTTTTCTCTTTTTTTTCCTACAAAATGTCTGAATCAACAAGCATTTATTAAGCACTCAATATGACAATAAACTCACTGAACCCTCTTTTATCTATGGTCCCAGTTGTGTCTTTTTGGGGGTGGAATAAGGAACACAGAGTTTTGACTCTGCGGACAGAAATGATTTGGAGACCTCAGTTGGGGTAGAAATACTGTCAGCCAAAGATTCAAAGAATCCTGTAACTAGGAGGCACTTGAGAGATAGTGTAGTGAACACTGCCATTTGACAGAAGAGGAAATATAGGGCCAGCAAGTAACTTAGCCAAGATCACTTGGACAGCTAGATACTAGACTCCTTAGGTTTGTTGACCTAGCCCATGACTCCTTTTAGTATAAACTTCATTGCTTCAATTCACATGGGAGAGAGCAGCCTAGACTTCAGCATTTGATATTTTGAGTTGACTTCTAGTCTCCAACCATGAATCATGTCACATTTATGTGTGTATATGGGATGCATATCTATATGGATGTGTTTGTGTATATATACAGTCTATTCCAAAAGTCTTTGTTCAGTTTCAAGCTATTAAAGTGTCTTAGTGCAGTTTCAATGCACTAAGACTTTTGGGACACCTTATATAATATATATTATATTAATCCTCTATCACCTCTCTTTTGCAAACATAGCTGTGTGATTCTCTAAAAGTTATTCCTCTGTGCATCCGTTTCCTTGCTGGTAGTAGTTATAATAGCACCTACTTCACTGAGTTATCATGAATTCAAATCAGTTAACAAATATTAAATAATTAGCAACATGTGCCAGGAACATGGGGAAATACAAGAAGATGTGCAAGAAATACAAAATGGGGGAATACAAGAACAAAGAATGACCCAGAGGAGACAACAAGTACATATTTCTATGTTTATGTCCCTGTCTATAGATACACACACACATATATATGCATATATATATGTATATATACATATAGAATAAAGAGATTAAATACAAACACACCCAGGGAATTAAATACAAGGTTATTGGGGTAACAGAGCACTAGTAATTGGAGGATCAAGCAGGGCTTCATGTAGAAGGTGATGTTAGATCTTTATCTCAAAGGAAGAAGGTTTTCAATGAGATATATCAGGTATTTACATATATTAGACAATATGTGTAAATTACCCAAATGCCAGTTGTTATTACTGTCACTGAACTCTTAGACATCAATCAATAAACATCTTTGAAGCACCTACTCCATACTAGGCATTGTGTAAGTTGTCGGTCCTTTGTTCTCTAAGATGACCAATGACATCATGAGCAAAATGTCTTGATTTACCTGTAAATTGGATGTGAATGAAGCAAACTATGCAAAATCATCAGCCTCACTCTTTCCTCCAAAATCCTCAGAGTCCAGTGGCAAGACAAAGGTCATATACTAGGCAAATATACCAAATGTACCATATGCAGCATTAGAATACAATACCATATATAGCATTAGAGTACTAAGGACATTTAGAATGGAAACTCTCCTTGGACACAAACAGATCTCACTGATGTAAGTTTGATGCGTTTTCTAAGCATGCTCTGTCCCATGAGAGCCTTGATAATTCATATTTCATGGGGGGAAAAAAAGTAAGACCATTTGAGGACAGCTCCCTCTTCTCCCCTCCTCCTAACCTCACATCACGCATGGGACTTCCACTACTGTCTCTTCCTTTACTCCTGTCTTATGTGAAGGAGTGGCCCTTCTCTGTGCCAAGGCATACTCCTCTCCAGGTATAAGTGATTTCACTTCATCCCCTTTTCTCCAGAACATTATGCTCTCTGTTACCCCAGTTCTCATTTCCCTTTAGTCTCGGTCTCTCTACTGTCTTCTTCCTTACTTCCTAACAACACACTCATGTCTCCATCTTTAAAACAAGCTTCCCTTGATCCATCCATCACTACTGTCTCTCTTCCTTTTATTTCCTCTCCCTTTCATAGCTAACTGGTGTGTGAAAGCCATCTATAATCAGTGCCTCCACTTTTCTTCTTACTCTCTTCTAAACCTTCCTTAATCTGGCTCCTGATCTTATTATTTAACTCAAACGCCCCTCTCCAGTTACTAGATGCCAAATCTAATGACCTTTCCCGGACCTCATCCTTCCTGACCACTCTACAGTCTTACCTTCTTCTCCTGGATACTCTCTCCTCTCCAGGTTCTGATTCTCCTATTACCTCTCTGACTGCTCTTTCTCAGACTCTCTTCCTGGGTCTTCCTCTAAGTCTCGCCCACCCATCATCAGTATCCTCCAAGGCTCTAGTATGAATCTTCTTCTTCTATATTATTTCACTTAGTGATGTCAGCTCCTGTGGTTTCAGCTATCACCTCTATGCAAAGACTCTCAGGTTTCCTTATGCAGCCTTAGTCTCTCTCTTGACCATTAGTCTAGCATCAACAACTGCCTATTAGACATCTTAAAGCAGATGTCCTATTTGTAACTTATCATGTCCTAAATTAAATTCATTGTCTTTACCCCCAAACTCTTGCCTCTTCTGAACTTACCAATTACTGTTGAGGGTACCTCCATCCTCCCAGTTAACCAGGTATTACAACCTTGGATTTAATACTTCAAATCCAAACTGGTACCATTGAAACATGTTACTTCATAATACCCCTAGCTGCCAAAGTGACTTTCCTAAAGTGCAGAACTGACCATGTGAATCCTCTGCTCAATTGACTCCAATGGTTCCTTGCTACCTCTTTCACTTTCCTGCCCCTCTAGTTTTCTTACATTTTTCTTCCCTCCATCCATTCTATAATCCTGCAGCACCTACATCCTTGAGGTTCTTCCCATAGGATTGTCCACATCCTAGTGTTATGTCTTTTCACTGACTGTCCCATCTGCCTCAAATGCTTTACCTCATTACCACCATTTTCAGGTTTTTTTTTGTTTCCTCCAAGACTCACTCAACTTCCGCCTGCTGTGGAATTTCTTAATTCCCCTCACCTCCATTCTCAATTCCTTCTTTGAGATTATCTCCTATTGAAACCTTAGAGACCTTGACAAATATAGTTGTTTGCCTGTTGCCTCTCCCATGGGAATGTGAGCTTTGTGAGGGCAAAGTCTTTCTTTGTATCTCCTTTGCATAGCACATAACAAACACTTAATAAATGCTTGTTGACTGTCTGATAGACAGACCTTAATGCACTCAATTTTCTAAAGCAGAAAACATGAGCTGCAAGGCAAGCTTTTGGGCAAAGAGGCAATAATATTATTACATCACTTCATTCATCTTTTCCAACCGCAGAAGAAGGTACACACCCTGGTAAAAGGAATGGTCCAGGAATGTATCCACCCTGTTTTCCTCTCAGTGTGTTTTCTCTTTTCCCCTTAATTCCTTTGGCTTCTTCCACCATTTATTACTGAACTTGATGTCTGAAATCTTAAATTCCAGGAATATTATAGGGTTTTCCCTTCATTTTCACTGTGGCATGTCAATGATTTAATTCTGGACATTCCTGAGACAGTTTTCAACAGTTCCATTACTGTGTAGGATTAGGAATATATGTGCTACTAACCATACTGCAATAGAAAGAGAGAAAGCCAGCAAGGGTCAAAGAATGAAACTAAAATGGGATAGAAAAATGAGGAAGAATGAGAAAGAAACATGGCAAAGAAGGAGAAACAAAAATGAGAGATAGAGATAGGAAAAGACAAATAGAGACAGAAGAGTAAGAGAGAAATACGTAAAGGCAGACTGAGAAAGAGTGAAAGACAGAAAGAGACTATCGTTCCAGTCAGCTGAATTTGGAGAAATGTGTCCCCATTTCTCATTCCTCAAATCATCAGTATCTAGAAAAAAACAATCTTTTTTTCTGCCTGCATTTAAGAGAGAAGTAAATGGTCTCATCTTTGATTGATATCAGTCATTAACTTAAACAGTCCACATACAGTGGAATCATTGCTAAAGATAAACTGAGCAGGGAAGGAGTCAGGGTGATATAATGGACCAGAAGCAGGAAGACTTGAGTTCAAATCCAACTTCAGGTACTTATTAGCTATATGACCCTGGGTAAGTCATTTAATGCCTACCTGCCTCAGTTTCTTAATCTGTAAAATGAAGATAAAAATATCACCCATATTTAGTGACTTTATCTTTTACACGTGATAAAGAAATCCAGGAAGCAACAAGCCACATCATAGCTCAATGAGGTTCATTGAAGACTATTAGTTTTAGTAGAGATCTCAGGAAGTCTGGAGCTAAAAGGAGATGCTCCTCAGGTCTGTGACAGGAGCTGAATTTCCATCTGTCTTAAAGCCTTCCTGCTCAGATCAGCTGGGTGAGGGAGAGAGAGGTAGTAATTCTCTGATGGATAATATGAGTTGCAGTACCAAATAAGGCAGTAGGGGATGGCTAAACTCTGGGAGCGGGAGGGGATGGAGGGGGAGAAATAAGGAATAAGAAGATTGGATAGGGAAGAGCAGGCCAAGTTATAAAGGGTTTTTAAAGACAGAGGATTTTATATTGGATCCTGGGGGTAATAGGGAGCCACTGGAGTTGATTGAATATGGTGGTAGGTGTGGGGACAGAATAGTTAAACCTGCACTTGAAGAAGATTAATTTGACAACTGAGTGGATGATGGACAGGAGTTAAGAGAAACTTGAGGCAGGCAGGCACAGCAGCAAGCTATGAAAGATTCCAGGCATGAGGTAATGAGGGCCTGCTTCAGAGTAGTGCCCTTATCAGTGGAGAGAAGGGGAATATAGGAAAGATCTTACAAAAATGGAGAAAACATGATTTGATCAATGATTGGATATTAGAGAATGAGAGAGAATAAAGGGTCAGGGATGATATCTGGGTTGTGAGCCTGGGTGATGAGGAACATGGTGCTCCCCTCAATAGTAATAGGGAAGTTAGAAAGAGGAATGTTTATCTTCAAATTCTCAGGGCTATAGGTACTTAATAAATGTTTGTTAATTGATTAGTTGATTGATATGCAGAAAAGTCCCAACTCTGATGCACTGCAGAATTAGTTCAGATTCTCAGGTCCCAGATATTCTAGGTCAGTGACTAATTAGATGAGAAAGCCAGTTTAGGATGAAAATGGTCTCAGCATGCAGAAATCTGTTATCTATAGTCCTGGAATTAGGGTGCCATGAAAGAAACCACTTTAAGATTACAGATGTCCATTATTATAATTTGAGAAGCAAGAAGAGGTTCTCCAGGAGTTTAAGGGTCAAGGCAAAATAGTGAATTTGCAGCGGTAAGCTAGAAATAAACTTTCAAAGTATCCTAATGTCATCTTTATCTCCTAAAAAAGTTCAAGTCCCTATCTCTATCTAAATTATTTCTATTGCAAAAGAGAATGACCTTGAGACCTTTTTATTTCTTTCCTTTTAAAATTTATTTTCAGCTTTCAACATTCACTTCCACAAAATTTTGAATTTCAAATGTTTTCCTCATCTCCCCGCTCTCCCCACCCCAAGAAAGCGTCTATTCTGATTATCTCTTCCTCTAATCTGCCCTTCCTTCTATCACGGTCCCCACATTCCCCTCTCTCCTATTTTCCTGTAAGACAAGAAAGATTTCTAAATCCCATTGTTTATATATTTTATTTCCTACTTGCATGAAAAAACAATTTTAACATTCATTTTTAAAACTTTGAGTTTCACATTCTCTCCCATTGCCCCTCCTTATTCCCCTTCATTGAGAAGGCAAGTAATTCGATATGGGTTATACATGTGTAGTCATGCAAATCTCTTCCATAACAGTCATATTATGAAAGACTAACTACATTTTCCTCTATCCTGTCCCACCCTCCATTTATTCTATTCTCTCCTTTGACCTGTCCCTCTACCAAAGTGTTTGCTTCTAAGTACCTCTCCCCCCAATCTGCTGTCCCTTCTATTATCCCCCCTCTCTTATCCCCTTCCCCACTGTTTTCCTGTAGGGTAAGATAAACTTCCATAGCCCACTGAGTGTGTGTGATTCCCTCCTGAAATCAAATCCAACGAAAGGAAAGCTCACTTATTCGCTATCACCTTCCCCTTCTTTCCCTCCATTGTAAAAGTTCTTTCTTTCCTCTTTTATGTGAGATGATTTACTACATTCTACCTCTCCCTTTCTCTTTCTCCTAGTACATTCCTCTCAGCACTTAATTTTCTTTTTTAGATAACATTCCTTCATATATAAGCTTATATATAAATTATTGATATAATTTCATCTCCTCTAAGAATATGTCTATTTGTTAGATATAGGTCAAGGATCTTCAATTTAGAGTACTTATAGCAGCTATACTTAGAGAGGATGATTAAAAATCCAACCCCTTTCTGCTATTTTTTAGGCAGTTAGATGACACTATGACAAGTGTTCTGAGCCTGGAGTCAGAAAAGTCCTGAGTTCAAACGACCTCAGAAATGTATTGGCTATATAACCTTGGGCAAGTCATATCACTTCTGTTTGCCTCAGTTTCCTGCTCTAAAAGTAGAACCTACCTCCCAGGGTGATGGTGTGGATTAAATGAAATAATATCTGTAAATACTTAGTACAGTGACTAGCAAACAAATATGACACACACCATATAAATATTAACTATTATTTTGGGGGCAACTAGGTGGTGCAGTAGATAGAGCACCATGGTTAAAGTAAATAAGACTCATCTTCCTAAGTTTAAAGTTGGCCTCAGATACTTACTAGCTGTGTGACCCTGGGTAAGTCACTTAATTCTATTTGCTTCAATTTCCTCATCTGTAAAATGAACTGGAAAAGGAAATGACAAACCACACCAATATTTTTGCCAAGAAAATCCCAAATGGGGTCACAAAGAGTCAAACTCGAGTGAAACAACTGAACAACAATTATTATTACTTCATGGAGGTGTGTGTGTGTGTGTGTGTGTGTGTGTGTGTGTGTAGGGTGAAGCAAGTCATAGCACCCCTCTCCCAATCCAGCCCCCAGGGCTTTACTCTCTAGTCCCAAAATCTTTCTTCTGTTAAGTGCTTGTAGTTAACTACACACCCACCTTCCCCTATCCAGGCTCAGATCTCTTCTACATATTAGCCAATGCTTTTTCAAAACTCTCTTTACTATGGAATTTTTCCTATCCAGACTCAGATCTCTTCTATGTATTAGCCAATGTTTTTTGCACAACTCTCTTTACTATGTAATTATAAACTATTGTACTATCTTGCATTGTAGGCATTCCATTGATCTTAGCATGTTAGAATTCAAAGGGTCATAGTTTACAGATAATTTTGTTGCCATGTCATATTCCACCACTAGTTTCTAAGCACCATAAGCTTAGAGATTGTGGTTATTTTTCTCTATATTCACCACCTCCCTGAGGACAGGGCCATTCCTTTAACAAGCACGTACTCAGTAAATTCCTGTTGCAAAAATAATTTAATGCCAGTTTCTCCAGAAGCAAGGAATCCAGGGGAGACTGGATAGATCAGAAGACAGGGATTCTTAACCTGGTGTTTGTGTACTTGTTTTCAAAAACTATTTTGATAACTATGGTCCAGTACAATTAGTTTCCTTTGTATTTTATTCATTTAAGAACCTTATTCTGAAAAGAGGTTGAAAGGCTTCCTGAGACTTCAAAGAGGGTCTAAGAAAAGGTTAAGATCCCCTGGATTAGGTTTCTCTCTGAGGTGTCTCTCAACTATTAGATCCTATGACACTCTGCTCAAAAGAGCAGCATTAATCTGTGTCCCAGATTTGAGAATGGAGGAGTAGTAGTAACCTGATGAGAGAATACTGACCAAGGATGAGAAACTCACTTAAATGAGATAAAATACAAACCAAGAAAGGCACTGGCCCCAAACTGGCTTTGAACATATCTTCCCAGTTCTCCCTAAGAGCAGAGGTTCTTAATTTTTTTGGTGTCATGGCTCTCTTCTCAAATATATTTTAATATTTTTTAAAAATTGATGATGGGAACAAATGTTAAATTCCAGTTAAAGGTTCATGAATAGAAAGGTATAATTTTTTTTTCTCCATCCAGGTTCAAAGATCACTGGAATCTTGATGGACAAACCTTAGAACTCTTGATCTAAGAAGATTCCTTACCTATTCCAGGAATTTCAAAATTATTCCTAAGGAAATGTGAGTATATAATGGAAAAGAAGGAGACTTCAACGCTGGAAGACCTAGGGGAACAATCAGAGGACAGGGCTTTGCCTGGGGTCTCTAGAAAGAAAAATGAACTCTATGCCAAACATGCTTGAGAACCATGGGAATAGAAAAGTCTGGACTTATCTCCACTGATAGAAAGGACACAAGGGACCTTTATAGTAAGCTTGGGTTTCATGTAAGAGCTGGAATTGTGAGAATGTGGGTATCAGAGACTGGTTAGACTGAATGACTATTCAGGAATGGGGTGGGGGGAAGCATGACCTCTCTTCTCTGCACACAGTCCCTGTTGTGTGGGAGGTAGGATCTGGTGCCCAGAGATTTGCACCCAGCACTCCTGGACTTTGGAAATGTACTCCTGAGGCACTCAACGTGCATGAGTCAGCACAACACTAGGACTGTGTGCAGGAGGCTGGCCTGGGGAGGGGGGAGGAGCAGGCGGAGGAGAAAAGGGCCAAGGCTTTGCACTCATTCTCCTCCTGCTTTCACTATAAATGAGAAGACACGATTCCGTCCTTCACAGCATCTTTCTCCTATTCATCCTCCTGTGAGAACCGCGTGCCTGACATCTACCTGCCAGCCATGGACCCCAACTGCAACTGTGAGAATGGTAAGGCCCTCCTGGGTCCTGGAAACATCTGCGGAGCTAGGGTCTTCTCTCTGTGCTGGGCTTGATTTGGGAGGATGGTTATGGGCTAAGATGGAAAGAGGCTAGGGGCATGGAGAGGATTGTGGTTTCTTTTTAAAATAAGTAATAAAAGTTTTGTTTTCTTCCTAAAGCCAAATCTCTGAGCCATAAATATATGCTTAACAGTCTGAGCCCCAGGATTAGGAGTAGATTTGGGAAGGGCTTTTTTGCACAGATAGCAGACTTTAGCAGCTTTTGGTCCCTGTAGCTCAAGGGTAATGGTGTTTGGGGTAACGGAGTATCAGGTGAGGGGCTCTCAATAATGGGGCATAGTTATGATCAGGGTTTGGACTTGTTTCCTTCCTGATGGGAGGAGATGCTTTTCCAGAGAAAGCCACAGGGACACCTTGTTCGGTGCTGCATTAAGGAAAGCCTGGGGAGATCTCAAGTCTGGTTCTTGGTAGCCCTGGAAGCAGGGGATCAAGGCAGGAGACTGGAGAATGAAAGATAAAGAAGAATCACAGATTTGTGCCTGCTACCCCTAAGCATCTCCAGAACTCTGGACTATTTCTAGGCTCACTTTCCTACTTTCCTTTTCTCTCTCTCCAGGTGACTCTTGCACCTGTGCAGGCTCCTGCAAATGTAAATCCTGCCGATGCAAATCCTGCAAGAAAAGTAAGTGGAATAGGAAATGTGGGGAGGGGGGTAAGGGTTAGGAGTTGGTACAGAGATTTTCTGTGGCTGAAACTGCCCTGTCCTTAACTACCATGATAGAGAGAGGCTTGAGTAGCCACTCAGGAGGTCCAAAAGGTGGGATTTTAGGTGGTGCTCTTTTCCTGTGGATATAAAATCTCTTTAGTTTCCCATTAGGGGACTTGATAACACAACATTCTTCCATTTTTTTTTCTGAGCTGCATCCCTATGGCTGGGCCCTTCCAAGATCTCCTCATGCTCACCTGCTACCTTTCCTTTTCAGGCTGCTGCTCCTGCTGCCCAGCAGGATGTGCCAAGTGTGCCCAGGGCTGTGTCTGCAAAGCCCCCCAGACTGAGAGTTGCAGCTGCTGCCCCTGATGCTCCTGTCTCCCTGTGCCTGGAGATGGAGGAATTTGTACAGATCTGACTTTTTAGAAACCCAGATGTGTTTTCTACACTTTTTCCTTTCTATGGAATAAAAATAAAGTCACTAAATGATTTTTGTCTCTGGTCCTGTTGTATGTGGGTATTAAAAAGGCCAGTATACCTCAGCCCTATGGTCAGAACAGCTTTGGAGGCCTCCTTCAGGTGGAATGTTCTATACAATCTTGTCACTCACTGATCTCTAGAATGTTAGAACAGGAAGGAAGCTTAGAGGCTCCGTAGTCTAACACTGTCATTTTGCTGTATACAGAAGAAAACTGAGCCCTAGGGGAAGTTACCCACCTGAGATCAGTGAGTATCAGAGCTTGGACTCCAATCCACAGAATTCAGTGGTGCTTCTACTCCAACACACTGCTTTAATGAATATGTTTTTGATAGAGATTTAGAATTCCCTCAATTCAAAAAGTGAATGGAGACTGAAACCTGGGGCTACCAACTCCTCATTCTCAGTCTTCTTTCCTCAAGTCATGATGCTTTGCCTTCTGCTACAAAAAGCCTTGATCTTGGGCCCTTTGCAGACAAATCATTAGGTTCCTATAATCATCAGAGGATGAGGAAACCTAGTTCAGTGACAAGGACAGATCATTCCACAGAAATACTTTTCAGTTTATTGTTCAGTCATTTCAATTAAGCCTGATTCTAACCAATCCCATTGAGGTTTTCCTGGCAAAAGATACTGGAATGGTTTATCATTTCCTTCTCCTGCTCATTTTACAGAAGAAGAAACCAAGGCAGGCAGGATTAAGTGCCCAGGGTCATACAGCTAGTAAGTGTCTGAAGCTGGATTTACTTATGGGAAATCCTAAGGATAGTTGGATCCTTGGGAGAGAACTCTAACCTCCTCGTGGGAACAAATGAGATCATGGGTAACAGGACACTTCAGAAAGTTGATAGTAATATATTTATATGAGGTATAACTATTGTTATGTTATCATCAATAAACATTATCAGGCATCTTGCCCAGTATAAACATCACAAATATATAGGCCTATTAAACAATTTCAAAATCACAGTTTTCACAGTTTCCTGTATCCTTTTTTATTTAACCCATAACATAAATTAGTGCCAAGTACTAACCACACAATGACAAAGGCTGCAACAATCGCTACTCACCAGGAGCTTAAACACTAATGGTGGAGAACTTACAAGAATAATTTTTTGGAACTGCACAGATCTTACGGTTGAGAAGAATAGAAAAGGATTGGAATAGGACCCAAGACACTTATTACCTGATAAATTAATCAAACAATCATTTACCAATTATTAACAGTTTTCAATGTGCTGGGTACCAGATTTAATAGGAGCATACTAGATAAATACAGAGGAGATGGAAGGGAACCTTAGAAGGGATGGCACTAGCAGCTGAGGGGACCAGAAAAGCCTTCCTCAAGAAGATGGTGCTTGATCAGAATCTTAAAGGAAGCCAAGGATTCTATGAGTCAGAAATTAGGAGAGAAGGTATCCTAGGTAGCCCTGGGAGTAGTCAACATAAATGCATGGAGATGGGAGATGGTGTACTGTGAAAGAAGGATGGTTTGGCAACATTGTGGGACTAATGGAGGGGAGTGGAATGTAAGATGACTGGAAAGGTAGGAAGGGGCCAGGTTGTAGAGACTTCAAATACCAAACAAAGGACTTTATATTTGATTTTAGAAGTAACAGACAGCCACTGGAGTTTATTGAGTAAAGAGGACCTATACTTTAGGAATTGGATTGGAGAGGGGCAAGAAAATTAGTTTGAACACTACTGTCCCTCAGACTTCCTCCCTCACTATGTCTTCATTCATGCCATTTTCTGATGACAAGATGGCCCTTTTCCTTGCCAAGAACAACATGCATCTTTCATCCCATTCAGCAAATTACCTCTCATTCATCCCTACTCTCTCTGTAGTTTTCAGTCACTTGCTATCTACTATCTTCTGCCCTGTTGCCTACAGATGCTCGCATCTCTCCTCCACCCTCAAAAACACCTTGTTTGGACCAACCATCCCTTCTAGCTGTCATCCTATATCTTTCCTTCCCTTGTCTGTTAAACTCCTTTAAAAGACTGCTTATATTCTCTCCTCTCATTCCCTTCTAAACCCTCTATAATCTGGTTGATGACATCATTCTATTAAAACTACTCTTTCCAAAGTTACTGATGATACCTTAATTCCAAATCAACCTTCATCCCTCTCGACCTCTCTGTGGCATTTGATTCTGTTGATCACCTTGTCCTCCTAGATCAGGGATGGGGAACCTGCGGCCTCCAGGCCACATGTGGCCCTCTAGCTCCTCAAGTGTGGCCCTTTGACTGAATACAAACTTTACAGAATAAATCCCCTTATTCATAAAAGGATTTGTTTGGTAAAACTTGGACTGAGTCAAAAGTCTGCAGTCAAGCCTATATGTGGCCTCGAGGCTGCAGGTTCTCCATCCCTGTCCTAGGAACCTTTTCCTCTGAGTTTTCATAGCTCTGATCTCTCTTGACCCTTCTTTTTCCTCTCTGTAAATCCCTTCTCAGACTCCTTTGCTGACCAAACTCATTAACTTCCACCCCCACCTCAACCCTCAAGCCTTCCTCTCTTCTGAACTACCACCACCCAGGTCTGAAACTTCAGTGTCATCTCCAGCTCCTCTCTCTCATTCACCCCATACTTCCAAACAGTTGCTAAATCTTGTAGTATCTTTCTTTTCAATATCTCTCCCAAACATCCCAACACAATAAAGACAATAACCTTGCAATAATTCTAATTGGTCTCCCTGATTCAAGTCTCTTCCCACTCCAATCCATCCTCTACACAGTTGTCAAAGTGATTTTCTTAGTACAGATCAGGGCTGCTCCCTCTGCCCATTAAACTCCAATGGCTCCCTATTAAAATCAAATAGAAATTCTTTTGTTTGGCATTTAAAACTCTTTACAGTCTGGACCCAGACTTGCACTTGACTCCTCTTTACATGCTCCAGATGCCAGCCTCCATGCTATTCTTCAAATGGGATGGCCCCTCTCCTATGTCTTTGCTATCCCCCATACCAAGAATGATCTCTCTCTTCATTTCTGTCTCCTGACTACCCTGACAACTTTCAGAATGTGGCTGGAATGTTACCTCCCATTGGAAGCCTTCCCTCATTCCCCCAACCTCTTGAGTTATACAGTTCCTTTCCTTCTAATCTGTATTTATCTTGTACGTTATCATAGACCTTATGTCTCCCATTAGTATGTAAGTTCCTTCAGGGCAGGGACTGCTTTTGTGTTTTTTTTTCCTTTGCTCCTCCGAGATAAGCACCGAACCTGTCACGTAGTCAGAGTCTAAGGAATGTTTGTTGTTTGAATGATTCCTTTCTTCCTTCTTTTCCTTCAAATTCACCCTTAAACTACTTCATAGTCAGTTAGACCAACCTACATGACAGTAGGAAAGCACCAGCCACTGCCTGGTTCCATGGTTTCCTCACTTTGTGAGGGGTAGGAGGAGTCTGCTCTAGACTCTCCTTTACGCAGGTCCCCCCTACAGTAGCAAAAATAACAATATGGGCTTTCATTTTTCTTGGGACAAAGAGGAAGTTGAAAAGTGAGGGCCAAAGCACTAGTGTGTTCAAAGAATGGAGAGTTTGGGCTAATCACATATCTTAGTTAGTTGAGAATTACTACATATGCCTAATATTTATTTAAGATTAGAAGGATGACCCATGATTGTGTTGGGATAGTCTTATGCTGAAAAAAATGACAAAAAGTCAGTGTGGCTTTGCAGCTTAGCTGGCCTCACATTCAGGAAAACTTTTGGGTCCCAGTTCCACACTGGACAAGTCATTTACTGTCCACACTGAGGAGTTTTACTCAAGAAGTTCATAATACTAATGAAGTCTTAGATATGGTTTAAAAAAGACTAATGGAGACAAATAAGAGAAACTTAGGTAGAATAATATGAACTGGTAGAATCAAGAGAACAATTCACATGGATGACCATATAATGGAAGAAAAAAAATCACTGAAAAATGTCAGGACTTTGATCAATGTGACCTATCCTAATTTTAGAGATCAGTGGAATAGTACTTCCTCTCTCTCATCAGAGAGGTATATACTACAGGAACTACAGGAACAGACTGAGTTACACATATTTTCAGATATGGCCATCATGTTTATTTGTTTTGCTGACATATATTTTTTTGTTACAAGAGAGAATCCCTAGGGGTGGGGGAAGACAGGAATCTTTGGGATGTGAAAATGGTTTAGGGAAAAAAAAAAGCATTAATAAAACATTTAAAAAAAAGAAAAAAAGACACCTTCCATCTCCTCTTCCCCCAGCCCTAACAAGAACACAGAATGAAAATTGTATTGAACGCAATCCCATCTGGCGTTGGAATTGAAGAAGGCACTTTGGAGTTGGCAGAGCATGAAGGTCCCAATTCTTAGCATGACATCTCACTGGACTGTGTGAGCGAAGCTTACATACAGAAAAATCTGAATGTTCCAGATTTCCTGCAGTGAAAAACATTAGCTTGAAGGAAAGCTTCCTGGCAAAAAGGAAAGGCTATTACTCTATTACTTCCTACAACATTTCCAGCTGCAAAAGACATACTCTGTAATGAAAGCAAAGGTCAGAAAGCACAAGGCATTGTCACTTGACTTTTCTTCCTGCCCCCCTCTCCCTCCTGTCCCCTTCCTTAATTCCCTGGGCTTCTCGTATTGTTTATTATATAACATGGACCCTAAATATCAACTTCCAGCGATGTGTGCTCCCCTCTCACCATGGCATGCTAATGACCCAACTAGGCATTTCTTAATTCCTTTAATGTAAAGGCAAGGATTGTGTGTGTTGTTTGTCCTTCATTTTCAAAGAGGATGAATGACATCATGACATTGGGGACAGGCAGTGTGTTTGGCTGGGGCTGATCAGATCACTACAAGCTTGGAAGGCTCTACCACAGGTCAGGCATAAGGGAACATTTGCAGTGAAGATGACTCCAGATTTTCTTTGTGCTACTGGGATTCTGCTTTGCTCATAGAGCACAGAGCCTTCTTTGATGAAGGCACACCATGCTGGGTAGTCCTGTGCCAGTGTCTCCCATGTCTCACAATTGATACTAAACTTCTTCAAAGAGACCTTGAGAATGGGAGAGGATGGGAATGCAAAAGTCAGAGACAGGGAGTCAAAGACAGAGATCAGGAGAGGCAGAGTGAGAGACATAGAAAGAAAGAATAAGAGAGAAAGGGAAAAACAGACATAGATTTTTAAAAGAGTGACTGAGATACATAGAAAGAAAAAATACAAAGAGACATAGAGTGAAAAATACAAAAGATATAAAGAGACAGAGTAGGATAGATAAAGCTACTCATTTATGAAATAAATTTGGAAGTACATTTCCTATTTCTTAAGTCTTTAATTTCTATGGAAGGAAGAACTTTTCCTCTAGTATCATTTCAAATGTCAGTGGTCACCATCTCTGCTTGCTATTAACCTTTCAATAGAGAAGTCCATCTCTGGGGTCTCCCTAGACTGGGACCATTTGTTGAAAAGAGGCTGCTCAGGGAAGGATGAATTTCCCTAGTTCAAAATATCAAGAAGCACAAACTCTCTCAGCTTTCTGGTTCTAACCAAAAACCCTAAAGTGCCTTCTTTTGAAGCAGTCCCATTTTTTAGGCCAAGTGTATTTGTCAAGATCCTGTTGGGTACATGTATTCCATTAGATTGTAAACCCCTTGAGGGCAGTTACTGTCTTCTGCCTTTTTGGATCCTTGGCACTTAACACAGTCCGTGGCCCATAGTGGGTATTTAGCAAATGTTTATTGATTGAATGACTAACACTGTGTTAATTACTGTGAGGAAACTAACATAGGTATAAATTTGAGTGCTCTCACACTTTCTCATCTTGCATGATTGCTGTTCATATCTTTCTGTAAGTCCTCAAAGGAGGGTACATCGAGTGCTATGGAAGCCTTCCCTTTATTCTTCTGACCATTCTGAGGCAGGTAACTCTGAGTAACTCTAAGGCTCTTACTCCTGCTTCGTGCTCAGACATCCTACATTTCTAGTATACTCTATTTTCAGCTCCAGATTCTTTCCCTCCCCCAATCCCTTCCCTACTCTTTGAGAAGGCAAGAAATACAAAATCTATTACAAATATGAAGGCCTGCACTTTAGTCATGTTATGGAAAAAGAAAAGAAAAAGGAAGAGAAAAAGATACTCTTCATTCTGAATTCTGAGTTCATCAGTTCTCCATCTGGAGACAGAATTTTTCATCACGAATCCTTTGGAACTGTGGTAGGTCATTGTGTTGACCAGAGTTACTAAGTCTTTCATAATTAGTTATTTTTACAATATTGCTATTGACCATGTCATTGTTCTTCTGGTTCTGCTCACTTCACTTTGCATCAGTCCACATAAGTCTTCCCAGGTCTTCTTTCTGAAACCATCCCTTTATCATTTCATACACCACAATTGTATTCTATCATATTAATATACCACAACTTGTTCTGCCCTTCCTCAACTGATAGACATCCCCTTAGTTTCCAATTCTTGGTCACCACAAAAAGAACTACTATGGATATTTGTGTGTGTGTGTGCGCACATGTATGTGTGTGTATATTATGTATATATATATTTCCTTTTTCTTTGATCTCTTTGGAATATAGACTTAGTATAGTATCTCTGGGTCAGAGGCATACACACCGTTTATTTGCTTTGGGGGCATATAGCCAAATCCAGAATGGCTGGGCTAGTTCACAGCTCCACCAACAGGGCATTAGTTTCTCTATGTTCTCACATCCCCTCCAGCATTTGTCATTTTCCTTTTCTGTCATCTTAGCCAATCTGATAGATGTGAGATGATACCTCAGAGTTATTTTCATTTTCATTTCTCTGATTATTAGTGAGATGGAATACTTTTTCATATGAGATAAGAGCTTTAAGTTCTTGCTCTGAAAACTGCCTTTTCACGTCCTTTGACTATTTATCGATTGTGAGATTACTTTTATTCTTAAAAATTTGGCTTAGTTTCCCGTATATTTGAAACTTTTATCAGAAAAACTTGTTAATTTTAGCTGAATGATGTTATTTGTTCAAAAACTTTTGAACTTTATCTAATCAAGATTATCCTTTTTAACCTCCTGTGAAGCTCTCTGTCTCTCATTTGGTCATGAATTCTTTCTCTGTCTGACTGGTAATTTCTTCCATTCTCTGCTAATTTGCTTATGTCACCCTTTACGTCAAAATCATGTGGCCAATTTCAGCTTACTTTGGTATATAGTGGCAAGTTAGCTTTTATTCAGAGAGGAAAGAAAGGAAGGAAACAAGCAGTTATACAGTGTCTACCATGTGCCAGGAACTGTGCTAAGAGCTGTACAATATTATCTCATGTGATCCTCACAACAACCCTAGAAGGGAGGAGCTCT
>CM053769.1:310761902-310787370 GCA_028658325.1 Potorous gilbertii | reverse complement strand
AGGATGAGGCAATTAGGGTTAAGTGACTTGCTCAAAGTCACACAGCTAGTGAGTGTCACATGTCTGAGGTGATATTTGAACTCAGGTCCTCCTGATTCCTGCTGGTGCTCTAACCACTGCATCACCCAGCTGCTCCAAGGGACAGGAATATGACAAAGCAGATAGATAAGATTATGACATGGGTCTAACTTTGTATTTGTGCCTTTCCTTCTCCCACATATTTACATGGGAGAGTAGAAAGGATTCTGAGTTTTTTTTAAAAACAGGGGAACCCAGACCCATAATGTTGCTTGACAGTTATTGGGTATAAGGCTTTACATGCATGATCAGATAGTCTCCAGGAATTACTATTAGAAAGTGTAAAGAATACTCACTATGAACTAGAGTGAGGTTATCCATGGAGAAGCGAGGACCAGGAAGTAAAAATAAGCCTGAGAGTTTTAACTAGAGACCTTTGCTTTGTATCCTAATAAGTTATTATACAATATGAGCCAAAAAAACCCAAAAAACCAAAAAAGAAAATCTCCCAGTGTAAATGAATTCCAAACAGTACTCTTCAAAGGAACAGTGAGGCCACTCCTTTCTCCCCTACTTTAGCCCCATATTTTTAAAATATTTTATCATTTTTATTTTTAAAGTGACAAGTATTTTCTAATTCATCTGTCCCCTATTGAACAATTAAAAAAAAGAAAAACAAACCCCTCACTACTTATAGTTCAGAAAAGCAAATTCCCACATTAGTCATGTCCAAATATATATGTCTCTTTGTGCATTTTAAGTTCTTCACCTCTCTATCAGAAGGTGAGCAGCATATTTCGTTTTTATCCCATCAGACTTGTGGGTTTGTCATGGTATTGATCAGAATTCTAAAGTCTTCCGAAGTTGTTTTTTTACATAATATTGTTCTCATTATATAAACTGTTCTAGTTCTGCTCACTCCAACCTGCATCAGTTCATAAAAGTCTTCTCATTTTATTCTAAAATGGTACTTTTTAAAATGTATGAGACTTGTGTTCCATGACCCTGGGATCAACAAGATGGAAGACCAAATATTTTCTCCAATCCTTACGACCTCTCAGCCTCCAAAATGGAAATTATAAGCCAGAGATAAGGGTATTTCAGCTATGGCCATGGTCCAGGATACCAAGAACCCAAAACTTGAATCCACTGTGGCAAGTCTCATCAAAGAAACACAAAAGAGGGTAACTGATAAGATTACAAGTGATTACAGTGAAGGACAATCCTAAAGAAGAGAAACAAAAAGCAATGATATTAAAAGAAAGCACTATTTCCACACAAACAAAGCATGATAAATTAGAAGACAGAATGAGTAGAGATAACTTAAGGGTTATATGTTTCCCAGAAAATACAAGTCCAAAAGCATGATCATCAACTATAGCACAAGAAAACTGCCCATAACTTCTGAATACAGAAGCCAAGGTGACAACTGAAGGAATTCACAGATCACTTCCAGAAAAAAAAATCTTCAAAATTCATATATTGCAATTTGTCCAGCCATTCTCTAAAAGAAGGACAGCCCTTCTTGAGAATGAAGGATGGGCCCAGTACTGTGCTAAACACTTGGAAAGGCAGGAATGAGGAGTGTGTAAGAAATATAAGATATGATAACTGCCTTCAAAGTTTATCATTCTTGCCAATGGACACACAGAAAAAGAGATAATGAATAACATAAGGCAATGTGTGATAAGTGGCAAATATATGATACAAGGTGATGGGGAATTCAGAAAAAGGAACTAAGGTTGTTTATTATGGAGGACACTTAGAGGAAATATGATTGTTGACTTCAGGTATTTGAAGGCTGTCATTCAGGGGAGAGATTAGATTTGGTGTGCTTGACCACAGTGGATATAATTAAGAGTTATTGGTAGAAGTTTCAAAGAGCAAATAAAGGTTCAATGTCAGGAAAAACTGACTATTTAGCTGCCCAGGGGTGGAATGAGGTGCCTCTGGGGGTGGTGAGTTCTCACTCACGGGAGATCTTGAATCCAAGGTCAAATGATCACAATCGCTTATGTCTCTTAGAAGGCTAAATTTCCTTCAAAGTTCATCTCAGACCTTACTTTCTACATCAAACCCTTCCTTATTCCTTTTATCAACTAGCACCAGCTCCTGCCAAATTTTATTATATTTATTTCATATATATTTTGCATATACTTGAATATGCACATGCCATCTCCTCTAATAGAATGTAGGTTCCTTAAGGGTGGGGATTATTTCATTTTTGTTTTGGGATTCTCAGGGCTTACCACAGTCACAATTACATTAGTCATTTCCCAGCCATTTCTGAAGGATGCTGCCCATACTCTCTTCCATCTTAATCCTACCTCTTACCCTTCCTGGCTTTCTAGATCCCTTTCACGTTTTGTTTTCCCTTGAATGTAAGTTTCTTGAGGGTTCTCATTCTGAGCTTCTCTTCTCATGAACTGTGTGAGCTGTGTTCACATATAAATGTACATAATGCACTGCTTTGCCTAGAGTAGAAAATGGGAACCACAAGGCAAATTTACTGGTGAATGGATAGGAATATTCTTCCTTAACTTCTTTCAGTGTTCCTACTTGCTGATGACACATATTCTATGATGAAATAAAGTACAGTGAGTACAACTTGTTCTTGCTTGACTTTCCTCTGCTTCCCCCTGCCCCATTTATTTTGTTCCCTTGGCATCTTCAATCATTTATTACACAATCTGTGACCTAAATCCTAACTTCCACTAATGTATGTTTTTCACTCTCACTACGGTATATTTATGGCAAATTCTTGGACATCTTCAAGGAGGCTCCCTTCAGTTCTGTTATTATACTAAACCTATGTACTGCCAACCACAGATGAAGGAAAAAGAGAGATAGAGACAAAGAGAAAGAGAGGAGAAGAGAAAAAGAGAAGAAGGAGTAGGAGGAAGAGGAGGAGGAAGAGGAGAAGAAGAAGAAAAAGAGAAGAAAAAGAAGAAGAAAAGCAGGGAGAGAGGGAGGGAGACAGAAGACAGAGACAAAGAGACAGAGAGACACATACAGAAAGATGTAAGGAAGAAAATATATAGTTAGACCAGGTGAGAATGAAACAAAAAATATAAAAAGGCAGAGAGGAAATGAGACAGAGATAAAGAGCTATTCCTCTTCATGAGGCAACTGTGGGGAGACATTTTCATTTCCTATTCCCTGAATCTATCTTTTCTTTAAATTTCAGAGAATTCCAAATTGTCTCCGTCTTTCCTTTTATTAACCTTTCAAGGTTTCCCTAATCTGGGACCCTTACCTGATACAGGTGGAGCAGGGAAAGAGAGATTTTTTCCTGAATCAAAAATCCCAAGGTCAAACAGACTTCCTTAGTTTTTTGTCTTCTACTCAAAGATCCAGAAAGGCTTTCCTTGGCAGCTGTCTGCCTTCAATTCCAGGTGTATTTATTTCTTAAGGCCCTATGCTATGTTTAGCATGAAACTTTGATGAATAACCTTTCCCTGCTGTTGCCAAGAAGGATCATATGATCTTGGATTTGGAGTTGGAAGAGTCTTTAGAGGTCATTGAGTCCAACCACCTGACTTTATAAATAAGAACAGTGGAGATGAGAGACATTAAGTGACTTGCCCAGAAATACATAGGACAGGATTTGAATCCAGGCATTGCTGTTTCCAAGTCCAGTGTTCTAGACACTGTAAGTAAACATTCTCTGTTGACTATCTGATGATGGACAAGTGCCTCACTTGATTTTAATCCTAATCCTAACCTCAATAGAGAGTCCTAGCCCACATCAGAGAATTCCCCAAAACAGGGAAATGTCAGGCATGGGGCGGGGCGTGGAGCTGGGGAAAATGGTCCCAGGCAGCAGTAAGAATCACCACATAGGTGTAGCACATGTTCTTCTTTCTGCTTTCAAGATTTCTGTTGGGGAAACAAACACTGATCCTCTCCTGACCCATATTTTAAAATCTGACTCTTCCTCTTCCCTTACCTCTCACAGTCAGAATGCTTTTGATCCACCTCTGCAATAGTCCTAGCATTCTTCTCCCTCTGCTTTACTTTCTCTTATTCCACCTTAGTACAGATCCTCATTACCACCCAACTGGACTAGCGAAGTACTCTTCTAGCAAGTATTCCTGTCTCTCCCTTCCCCCTCTCCTAATGCATAACTGATGTAATATCAGATTCATCTTCTCCATCAAGACACGTGATCATGTCAATTTTCTGTTTTGAAATTCTTTTTTCTAGGCATTCAAAGACATTCTGGTACCATGCTACCTTTTTAGCCTTGTCTCATACTACTTATGATTATGTTGTTGTTGTGTTCATCCTTTCATTGTCAAAGAAGACCATGTCATCAGAGAAATGATGACATGACTTGCACTTGACTTTGTTTTGAGAGTCATCTGGGTCCAGTGACTATTCTAATCTAGAATAGCCCTGGAATGTCAAGATAGGTCTTAGGTTGTTTTGTGTTGTATGATTAAATTATGTAATGGAAAGAGCATTTGGAGCCATTCAATCTAAATCTGAATCCCAATTTTGCCACTTACTACTTAATTTTTTTGCTTTTCAGTTTCCTCACCTGTAACATGACTACATGCTTTAAAAATACTTTCCAACTCTAAAACCTATAATCCAACAACTCCAGAAAAGTCTTGTTTCTGGTTCTACTCCCTGAGTCCATTTCACTCTCCAACAACAACAACAAAAATCAACAACAAACCAGTATAGAGACAAATGTGAGCAAGAAAACTCATGGAGTGTTTGAGGAACACATAGTAGTCAGTTTGTCCAGGAATACGTGATCATAATCACAGGGAAGGGAAGGGAAGGGAAGGGAAGGGAAGGGATGGGAAGGGAAGGGAAGAGATGGGAAGGGAAAGGAATCTCCCTGGCTACTTCTTAAACAGGCCTATTCAATGGATGGGTGTTACCTCACCCTAAGTAAGTACCTGAATAGACCTTGGCCTAAAGGTCCCAAGGTCTCCCAGCGCATCCTAGGTCATCTCCAGTCATCCTGATGAATATCTGGTCACTGGATTCAGATGGCTCTGGAGGACAAGTGAGGCTGATGACCTGTATAGCCCTGCCTCCCTCAAAACAAAGTCAAGTGCAAGTCTTGTCATTATTTCTCTGATGGCATGGTCTTCTTTGGCAACAAAGGACAAACACAAATGTGTATGTACTCTGAGGCAGCTAGGTGCCACAGTGGATAGAGTGAGCCTGGAATCAGAAACACCGGAGTTCAAATCTGGCCTTAGATGTTTACTAGCTATGTGATCCTGAGTAAGTCACTTTGTTTGCCTCAGTTTCGTCATTTGTAAAATGAGCCAGAGACGGCAATGGGAAACAACTCTAGTACCCTTGCCAAGAAAATCCCATGGACAGTTATGTGATCCACTTAACCTATCTCTAGCTCAGTTTCTTCATTAGTAAATGAATGTGTGTACCTTTGCCAAGAAAATCCCATTGGCATACTATAATCTACTCAGTCATGAAGAACCAGAAATGATTGACTAACTGAACAACAACAATGAATGCATAATATGGGTCAAGGACCATTGAATTTCATCAGTGGGAAGTCCTTCTACCCATACAAAACACAGTGATAGTGTAACGGGAGCCTCCATGAGCACAGATCCCATCAGTTGGTTCACAGGGATCTTAATATGCAGAATTCTAAGGAGCAGATAGCATCTCTCTGCAAGTAGGAAACTAAGCATCTACATAATGATGTACAACCTTCAACAGACTGTGAAGAATGTGAGGACATTTTGTAGCTGGTTCCAGTTTTCTAGCTACATGGTTATGTAACTGTCAGTATCTTCAAAAAGGTTTGAGTCAGTTCTATCTGCTGCACTGATATCTGGGAGTTCATGGGGTTCAAACTTCAGAATAGGGTCATAGAACTGGAAGGGACTTCATGGTGTCCAGTGAAAGATTATGTTGTAAAGATTATGAGAGCTCCTGCCCCAACTAAGGGCACATGGTTCCCAAGAAAATGAGTTTGATTTTTTTCAGTTGTTCTTTTTCTGTTCTACATGAAGGAGGCAAGATTGGTTTAGGAGAGAGAAGACTGTAGGAGTAAGGCAGTCAGGATTCCAGGTTGGGTTTGGTAGGCAGTACAGCACTAATGGCCAACCAAGCAAGGAGAAATCTTCAGTGGCAATCTTTGGGATTCCAGCCCAGGATTTGTCTGACTGTTGTGTTACATCTTGTCAGGGGCTTGGTGGGACTAGTGCTATGAAGAATTTGATTTATGTTTTGAGACTATGCCCCAAGAGACCAAAGTGGTATAGGGGAAAGTATGCCCCAGAGGTTATTAGGGAAAGGTACATTTTTTATTTCTGTAATTATAAAGTAAATAACCCTTTAAAATATATATCTGATGTTAAGTGGTTAAAAGAAATTGGAATGATATTCATTAGTCCCTAACAAATGTGAACACAGTCAGGGGTGACTCAACTGAAGGCAACTCTCCTCTCTGTACAAGGGAACCCTAGAGGCAATGTAGCAGGCCTAGCTTTGGGAGAGAGGGCCAGGGAGCTTACTTATATCTTATAATAGTAACCATAACTATTATGGCTAGCATAGTTAACCCTAGAAGGTAGATGTTAATATTACCCCCATTTTACTAATGAAGAAACTGAGCTAGAGATAGGTTAAGTGGGTCACACAGCTGGTAAGCCTTTAAAGTAAGATTTAAACTCAATTTTTCCTAACTCCAAGTCCAATACTCTATCCACTGAGTCACTTAGCCGCCTCATAGACTGTGTAGCTGTCATTTAGTTATTTTCAACTCTTCATGACCCCATTTGGGGTTTTCTTGGCAGAGACACTAGAATGATTTGTCATTTTCTTCTCTAGATCATTTTACAGATGAGGCAAACAGGATTGTGACTTGCCCAGCTATTAAGTATCTGAGGCTAGATTTGAAATCATGAAGATGAGTCTTTTTGACTCCAGGTATCATTTGCTCCCACAAAAGTAGCCACTTGACACTAATTGTATGATATTGGGCAAATCACTTAACTCTGATTATGAAAGAGAGAAAGAAAGGAAAAATGTCTTTAATTTCTGGTAATGCTAAGAAGAAGAACTGGTTCAAGTAAAACAACAAATCTGACCTTCCTGTACTTTAGTGTCCTCATCTATCTACTGGAGTTCCCTGCCTTGCCTCTTCCCTTGTCCCTACCCAATAGGGCTTTTGTGGGAGCAAATGAAACCATATCTATTGAAGCACTTTGGAAAGTTAAAAGTCTCATTGGTAGGTGAGATGGTAGTCTTTTTGTCACTACTGCTATTATTGCCAATAACAGCCACAATAATAGTAACATGGCATTTCACTTTTCATTAGGTCAAGGGAACAGCATGGGGAGACTGGAAGGAACAAGGCAAAGGGCACTGGTTGTCCATTAGCTTTTCGGAATAGATTGTTTTCATTACTCAAACATTGTGGTTAATTGAAAGTTCTCATATATGCTATACACAAAGTTAGAATAGAGTGAAAGATACTTAGAACGAAAACTCTTCTGAACCTTCAAGGGTCATAGGAGAAGCTTCAGGTTTGGTGAGGCTCCTAGGTACCCTGAATATCACCATAGTTTCTCATTCTTGAGCATTCAAATCAGTGGGCAGAACAAAGAAAGCTTGGAGTTTGGAATAAAGATAGCTAGGGCTATCAACTTGGTCTTCCTAACTTACCTCCCTTCCCAACCTCTTATTTTATTTCTTGGGATTACCTCACTCTTCATTAGGCAACCTGTATCCTACATCTGAATTTTCAGTATTTCGTGTTGTTCATATTCATTTTGGTATGTAGTTGACAAAATTCTGCAATCCTCTTGTAGTTCATTCCTATTCTGTTATTACACAGTCATAGGAAGTTGTGCTATTAACCTGATCAAGGGGATGAAGAGAGAAAGAAGAAATGAAAGAGATAAACAGGGACAGAGATAGAGATGGGAAGAGTAAAAGAGACAGAGAGAAAAGGAATGAGACAGTGAGAGAGACAGAGTCATAGAAAACCTCAGATCAGGAATGAGAAACATATATAGAAAAGCAGAGCGTGAAAGACCCTGGGCAGATCTCTATAAAGAAAGAAGACTGAGAAGAGACAAAGAGTGGAAGAGACAAAAAGATGCAAAAAGACAACTGGAGTCAAATACAGGCAAAAGGAAAGTTGCATTCTCCCCCATGAGATCATTTTGGAGAGAGCTGTCTGCATTCCTTACTCTTCAGAGCTTCTACCTCTAAGCCGGGAAAATATCTTTCTATCTGTATTTGAGAAAGATGTCAGTGGTTTCCATCTTTGCTTATCAATAATTTCTCAGTTGAGAATTCTACCTCTCTGGTTTTCCTTCCCAGGTCATATTTCAGGAGATAATTTGTGCAGGAAATGAGAATGACTTTCCTCCGGGTCAGCAGCTCTCTGGGGCATAGATATTCTCTCAGCTTCCTAGCTTTCAGCAATTCAATTCAAGTGGTATTTATTAAGCACTATAGATCTGGTACTGATCTCAGGCACTAGGGATACAAACACAAACCTTATACCATATGAGGGAAACATAACTCAACTGCAGTTAAGTAAATGCAAACCACAGACAAAATAACTACAGAACGATTTGGGGGAAGTACCCAGAACTGGGAAGATTGAGAGAGATCTCTTGTAGGACGGGGCATTTGAGATGAACCTTGAAGGAAATGAGAGGTTCCAACAACTGGTGGCAAGATGGAGATCATTTTAGGTATAGGAGGTGTCCTATGCCAAGACATTAAAAGAGATAAAATGGGGAACATGTGAAGGTGAATATGCACAATTATCCAGAAGAGAATACCTGGAGCCAGATTGGGAAGGGCTTTAAATGCCAAACAGAAGAATTTGTCATTTAAAATGACAGGGAGCCAATGAAGTTTCTTGATCAAAGAAATAATCTAGTAATAGGTCTTATAATAATATATAATACAATAATATCTAATAATATAATAAGGCATAGGCCTTTGGAAAGTCAACTTGGTAGTTGTGTGGAAAATGGACTGAAGAAGGGAGAGGTCAGTCTGGAGGCCATTCATATAGTCCAGGTAAGGGATGATGAGTACAGCAACCAAGGTATGAACTGAAAGAAGAGGACATACTATAATTTGACCAAAAGACTGTGAAGTGCATTCTGTGTAGCTGCCTTGCTCTCAATGTTCAATTCAATGACCACTTGTTGAGCTCTTGTATGTTGCACCACGTGCTCCCAGGAATCTGCCTGGTGCTTGGTGCTAGAGGGACATTTCCTTTAATAGAATAGCCATCTCCTCAGTGTACGCACTGCCTTCACCAGTCCAGATTACAACCCCAAACTGCGCCTGCCATTCCCATCCATGTCTTTTTGGAAATTCTATTTATTTCAACAAATACTTAATAAACAATTATTATGTGCCAAATATTCTAGATGGATTCTGAGAATACAAAGTTTAAAGCATGATATGGTCCCTTTTTGACACAAAGTTAAAAACAAGACATTCCTCCAAAGAACTCATGATGGAAAATACTATCCTCCTCTAGAGAAAGAACCGATGGGGTATGAATGCAGATCAAAGCATACTATTTTCACTTTCTTTATTTCTCTTCATGGTTTTATTTTTCTTTTTGGTCTGTTTTCCTCTTTCACAACATGAATAATAAGGAAATATGTTTTACATGATTGCCCATATATAACATATCAAATTGCTTACTCTTTTAGGGAGGGGAAAGTGGAGAGAGGGAGGGAGAAAACATGGATCTCAAAATTTTCTTAAAAGGAATGTTAAAAATTGTCTTTATATGTAATTGAAAAATAAAATATTATTAAAAAATTTCTTAAAAATTACATTCCCTGTCTCTGAGCTTATGATTTATCATAATGAATAGAATATAGAGAGAGATGAGTCTAATAAAAGTAGAGTTAATGGGTAAAGGAGTGGTATAAAAAAGGAGCTGTCAGAAAATTAGAGAAAGGAAAATGTACTGCAGGTGATCATAGAATAACTATAGAATGTCTAGAACCTAGAGCTAAAATATTAGAGTTTTTCTTAGGTATATTACACCCCTAGACTACATACACTTTGAGGGCAGCAATTGTGTATATTTTCTTCTGTGCACAATACCTAGTGCAAGCCTCTTTACAGTAAATGTTCATTGAAAGAATAAATGTATATTTGTATTCCCCAGGAAGGATGAATCCAGAAGGGAAGCCTACTGTGGCAGAGGATAGACTGCATGGACTCTACCTTTGAGATCCTGTGATTCTGTGAGAAACAGTGATGAAAAGATAAGGACCAACCTACGACCCCAGGGCAAGATTGCTGACCACTGAGAGCAAAGTTTTGATTGCATTTTCATCAGATGATACTGGTCAGAGATGAGAAGCCCACTCAGAATGAAATTAAACCAGGAAAACCCACAGCACCAAACTGACTTGGAATAAGTCCTTCTAGCATCATGTAAACACACTGGTACCTGTTCCTGCATCTCCAAGCACTTCCTCTCACCTCCCTATTACTGTTCTCCTTCCACCTGCCTTCTATCCCCACAGGAACAACTCTCTCTACTACCCAGACTGTCTTCTCAAATGTATGTGACAGGTAAGCAGTTGCCAAATAAGTGAGGGGATTGATGGACTAGAGGAAACCATCATCCCTGAGGACTCTTTGGGAGCCCTCTTCTCATCTGGAGAGCATGGTTCTCCCCTAGGCTTTTGCAGAGGACACCTAATGAGGGAAATCATCTCCCTTCCAAGGGTTTCTAAGAGTTCTGGAAATGGGAGCATGTGAACTCATTTTTCCAAAGAAGGAAGGACACCAAGATTCATTTTCCAGAAACTTTGGGAACCAGGGGCTGGGCCTGGCTAATCATGAATAAAAGGCAAAACTGGCAGGGCCCCAGCATCTCCTCCCAGTTTTGCACATGGCCCTTCCTGTGTGGGAAGTGAGCTACACTCAGCACCTTGGGCTATAGGGAATCAACCCACAAGGCGAACTCTTAGCCAAGAGCCCATGACCCAGCCCTGTGGGGAGGAATGTGCAAAAGGCTAGCCAGACGTAACCAAAAGAAAGGAGTAAGCTGGACTTTTGCACTCATACTCATTATCCTTTCCTTCTTCTTATAAGTTCAATTACATTCAACAAATATTTATTAAATACTGACTATGCAAAGTATTCTTTGAACTACATACCCTTAGATAATGAAAAAGCAAAAACAAAGCAGTTCCTGGTTTCAAGGAGTTGGCATTGTACTGGGTATGGGGCTAGTGGTCAGGAATATACACCTTATGCAGAGACAAGCTAGGTGGTGCATGAGGCAGCTATGCGGGGCAGTGGATAGAGCACTGGGCCTCACTGTAAAATGAGGGGGTAGCACCAGATTGCTCGTAAAGTCCCTACCAAATATATATCCATGCGCCTATGAAATAGACCCTTACCATCCTGGCAGAGAAGTGAGGAACTACTAGAACAGAATATTGTATACATTGCTAGCTATGGCCTGTTTTTGCTTAATTGTTTTTCTTTGTCACAAGAAAGGGAATTCATCTGGAGGCAGAGGGGATTGAAATATCAGTGGTATAAGACAAATAGCATATAACTATACCCGTATATATGTCTAAAACTTGCTTTGTTTCTTTTTATTATAATTAGGGAACATCTTAATATGCATCTGAATCATTCTCATAAAGATTTTTATAGAGATGAGATGATAGGTATGCGAATTAGAAGAGAACCAGCAGAATTGGATTCACACAACTGTACAGATTTTTGATAATACTAAGTGGCTACCTAAAGAAAAACACCATCTTTTAACTCTAATATTTTTTCAGTTACTTCAACAACATTAAATGAGGCATAAAAACAGCCAACATTATGCTTGCTAAGTGTTCCCTACTATCATGGTGGCTGTACAGCACAGCGCCCAAGTGGAAGAGAGATTTCATTTAGATGGTGAGGTTCTCCAGATGGTCCAACTCACATAACATTCCCCTAATTGCATCAAGTCCTGGAATTCTACAGAGTCTACTGAAAGAGATCCACAATTACTTAAAAGAATTTGGCGTAACAATATAGACAAGAAAAATCAAGTGGATGAAGAATGTTTATTGTTCTGGTATGCAGCTGGTCCATCAGCACACACATCTTGTACAGACATCACAAATAGGCCTAGAACTGAGAAGAATTAAAAAAGCATCTGGATTGCATTTGAGAAATTGTATACTACTGCTCTGAAGGATCTCCAGCTGCCCCTGAAACAAAACTGCATCTTTCTGGCATCAATATTTTCCTGGTGATGCCATCTTACTATAAATCATAAAACCAAAAACTCAGATTGTGGGTGTCCCCAAAAGGGCAATAGTGGGTGTCAATGGATTGCACCATATTAAAATGATTTGTGTACAAGAAGTAGATTCAATGATATCATTCAGGAAATGCATACTTGGAAGAGACAGCCCTCTCTCACGCAACACAAAGTCAAGTGCAAGTCATGTTATTATTTCTCTGATGACATGGTCTTCTTCGGCAACAAAGGATGAATACACTTGGAAGAGGAAATGTTAGCCACAGTACAATAAATCAATGAATCAACAAGCATATATTAAGGCCTTTCTATGTGTTAAGCTTTGTGCTAGGCACTGAATATAAAAAGACCAAAACAAAACTATCCCCGTCTCCAAGAAATTTACTTTCTATCAGGGGAAATAATACGTACATGCATAAGTAAATGCAAAATCCACACAAAGTAAAGACAAGGTAATTTCATGAGGGAGACGCTAATATCTGGATCACATAGGGAAGTAATAAAAGTAGCATTTGACCTTGGATCCTAAGACATGGAGGAGAGGAAGGAGTGTAATCAAGTCATGGGGAACAGACTGTAAAAAGACACAGAGACAAGAAATGGAATATCATGTAAAGAGCAAGAAGGAGGTTGATTTGGCTGAATTGTAGAATGTATGAAGGACAATTAAAAAAAATTAAATTATAATTTTTTTTCTCAATTATATGTCCACAAAAATTTTTACATTTGTTTTTTTAAATTGTGAGTTCCAAATTCTCTCCCTTCCCCCTCCCCTCTCTCCTCCTTGAGAAGTCAACCAATGAAGGGGAATTTCTTTTAATAAATCTGAAAAGGTATATCAGATTGCTTGCTTTCTTAGGGAGGGGGGAGGGAAGAGAGGGAAGGAGAAAAACTTGGAACTTAAAATCTTACAAAAATGAGTGTGAAAACTATCTTTACGTGTAATTGGGGAAAAAATAAATTACTCTTAAATGAAAAAAATTAAGTCTGGAAAGGTAGACTTAGGAGACAGATTACAAAGTACTTTAAATGACAAGATGAGGAATTCATACTTATCCTACAGACAGGAGGAAGCTACTATGGCTTTTTGAACAGAGGGGTGACCAAGTCAGACATATGTTTTAGGAGCATCACTTTGGCATCTGTGTGGAGGATGGATTAGAAAGAGAAAAGACTGGAGCCTGGGAGAACAATGAAGAAGCAATAATGCAGTGAAAGGTCATGAATGTCTGAAGATAGTAACTCAAGTAGAGATAAGGGAATATATATTAGAGATGTCATGGAGGTAAGATTGGCAAGACTTAGCAATTGATTGGACATGGAAAAGAAAGAAGAATGAGAATTTAAAGGAGATTTTGAGGTGGCCAAGCTGAGCCCCTGGAAGGAAGGAAAGATCACTGATCAGATGGACAGTCTGAGGGCTGCACTGTTACCCATGGGATATTAGAAGATCTGGAAGGCATGTAGCATGTTTGGTGGCTCTTTTATGAGGGATTTGTGAAGGTTTGGACAAGGGTCATCCAAGATAAAGTGTTACAGATGAATTGTGATCTGAACCATGAGATGAGATCAGAGATCAGACAGGGAAAAATAAGAGAGACTTAGCACATACACCACTAAATTTTGCCAAACCATTAGGATTTAACAAGGAAAAGGTCTTATATGAACCAAAATAGTTTTAGAGCAACAACATTTGTGGTAGTAATGAATTGGAAAAAAGAAGAGACCTATCAACTGGGGAATAGCAAAGCAAGTTGTACATGAAGGTCATGGAATATAACTGTTTTAAGAAATGATGAATAGGATGAATACAGAGTAATGGGCAAACCACGTGAACTGATGCAAAGTGAAATGAACAGAATGAGGAAAATGTTATATAGGATGATTACAACAATATAAATGGAAAGAATGAAAAATGAGTTCTGGAAATTATAAATTTAAGTTTGGTTCCAAAGAATAGGTATGAGAAAGCACCTTGATGGAGCTACAGATGTGGAACAGTACATGTAATATAGACAGTTGATGTGTTGGTTGGTTTGCTGAACTATTTTCTCCCTCCTTTTTATTCTTTATTCTAAGAGAAGCCTCTCTGGAAAGAGAGAAGGAATACATTAGGGAATTTAGATGATGGAAAAAAACAAATATCCTCAATGGCAGTACTTTTCAAAATGGATCTAAGAGGATGCCTCCAGTGAAAACACAACAGAATCAAAAGCTATCTGTCTTTGGTAACAAAGGAAGTTAATGGGTTTTGGCAGAGCTTTCGGGTTCCCTTTCTAAACCTCTTATTGGACATCAAAAAAAGGGCTTAGCACAGTGAATCCCCTATAGCCTGACTATATATATACGTATATACATATATATATATACATATATATATATATATACATATATATATATATATTCCCTGACTCTGACAAGTTGGGGGAGGTGCAAGTAAAATGGAAGAGAAGGAGGCGAGAGTTCATCTTCTCATTTCCTTAAACATTTTTGGACACAGATGACATAATCATTTGCTGATGACCATAATTGTTCTCCCATGACTTCTCCTTTCTTCCTTTGGCATCTCTTAACATTCATTAAGCAACTGGTGTTCTAAATCTGAATTTCCAGAAACTTGTTTTTTTCACTTTTTCTACCACAAATGTATGACACAATCCTGGACTTTCCTAGGATAGTTGACTTCAGTTCTATTACACTTATATGGTTCATCAGCCAAAGAAAAGAGAGGAAAAGCAAGACAAACAGACACACAGAGAGAGACAAGACAGACAGAGACAGAGAGTACAAAAAAGCCAATGCATTTGGGCTATATAAAGGATGTAGATTACAGGACCAATGTGACCTCCAGCATACTCTGCCCTGACCTGACCAAGTCTGGAGCATTGTGTTCAGTTCAGGTCACCACATTTTAGGAAGAACATTGATAAACTGGAGGGGAAGTGGGGGTATCCAGAAGAGGTCATCCAGACTGATCAAAGGTCACATTATATGAGAGTCTATGAATGCTGAGCCTGGAGAAGAGATTGTCTTCAAGTATTTAAAGTGTTGTCTTATGGAAAAAGGATCTGATTTTTTTTCTGTTTGATTCCAGGTGGCAGAACTAGGAACTATGGGAAGAGAAAATGCAAAGAGGAAAGATTAGGATGGATATAAGGAAAAATTTCTCAGCGATTAGAGCTGCCCAAAAGTGGAATACGCTGCTTTGAGTAATAATGGGTTTCCCCTCACTGGCTATCTTCCAGCAGAGACTATACGAATTTTTCAGTATGTTGGAGTGAGGATACTTTTTCAGATATGGGTGGGATTAGATGGCCAGTGAGGTTGCTTCCAGATCTGACAATTTGTGATTCTACAAGAAAGGAACCAAAAAAAAAAAAAAGACTCAAAAACGACAAAGAGAAAGAAAAAAAAAGAGACAGAAATAGAAAGTAAGAGCTATGTTCCTAGCTCCTAGGATTACAGGATGTAGAGCTGGAAGTAACCTTTGAGGTCAGCTATTCCAATCTCTTCACCTAAGATGACTTTAGAGCATTCCCTTCAGTCCCAAAGTTGAAGATGCCCTCACTACCCAAAGCTTCCATCTATAGAATGAGAAGACTTTCCTCCTTCCAGCACTTCAGAGAAATGGCCACCCATTAGGAAGTTTTTGATCAATCAGTAAATATTTATTAAGCAATTGTAATATGCCAGGAATCACGTGAAACATTAGGCTTTAACATCTCAGTGGTCAACTCCAGCTAGATATTTTCTTTGAACAGGAGCATTGCTGGAGATTGGCTGATTAGGGAAAGAGAAGACCCCTTCTGTGGGTCTCTCATGGATTCTCATGTTTTCAGCTTTGACTGAAAGACCCTGAAGAGACATCTGTGGGAGCTACTTCACCTTCAAAACTAAATTTGGGCATTTGCTAAGCAACTGTAAAGTGCCTAACACCGTGCTCTTGTTGGCATGGAAACAAAGATGGACAAAGTCCCTGCACTGCAGGGGAGTTTGCAGTCTAGTTGTAGAGACAAGCCTCAAACAAATGAAGCAATTAGAAAAGAACTCAAAATCTCTTCAAGCCAAAATATATGGTATCTGGTATATACAAGAAGTACAGGCTAATACGAGAGGGTGAGATCACCCTCCATCTCTGGCTAATGTTGTTAGAAGGTGATAAAGCAGAAATGTCCTCATACTCACAAACTGTTCTCAGAGCCCATAAGTTCATGAATCCAGAGCCAAAGGGAGCTCAGAGGCCATCTAGCTTAAACCCCTCATTGGACAGTTGAAGAATCTGATGCCCAGGGAGGTAGAATGGTTTGTCCCAAGCTTATACAGATAGGGGATATCAAAAGCAGAATTCAAACTAGGATCCTTTGATTTCAGGGCCAGTATTTCTTTCTTGGATTTATGCTTGTTTTCTGAAGTTCATCCTACCTCTTTATATCTCTCCCATTAGTCTCCCATTTATATCCCTCACATTCTGCCTCATTTTGTAAATATTTCATAGAGTAAGTCATTTCAGAACTAGAAGGTACCATGGAAGTATAACAAATGAAAAACTCCAAGAGACAGGGTTTCTGGGTAATTAATAATTTATTTTTTAGGCTAGCGGGTAATCAATATCTTGATGACCAGTGGTTGCTCTCCATAACCAAAAATAAACCCTTCGAGACACTGAATGCCTTAGATACCTTTGTAAAAGGAATTGCCTTTACAAGTGAAAATCAACCCTGATAGGTAGACATTTAATGAGGAGGTGGGTTAGAAGTCTTTGGCTCCTCCTGCTGAGAAAGTGGCTGGATCATGAGACTCATCCACCTCCGGCAGTCTAGACCAGGCAATGGATCTCCATCCAGACCACTCAGATTGGATTTCTCCTTCATGAGCTAAGTCACCCTAAAGTCTAATGGAAGGGTACATGAATCAACCAGTTTCCTTTCCTGGGAAAAGAACTAACTCAGACTGGATTTTGTTTGCACTCTAAACAGAAGAAAGGTTTCCAAGTTGGAAAGGTTTTCAAGTCCCTGCCCAAGATTGAAGATCCTGTTCCTTTAGGCCTAGAACAATCTCATCAATCAATCCTGTCCTACATTGACTGACTGTTTACAGGGGTGAGAACTTAAATGAAGAAATAAAGGAGAAAAGCCTAGATCAGAGATGGAGAACCTGTGGCCTGGAAGCCACATGTGACCCTCTAGGTTGTCAAGTACAGCCCAGAGACTTGGACCCAGACTCTGTCACCTAGACCCCTTTAGTAGCACTGAATGTTGGGGACAGGAGAGGGAGGTAGGTCTCTGTCTCTTTGTTTTTCTCTGTCTCTCTGTCTCTATTTCTCTCTCCCTAGAGGGAGAAATAGGAGGCAGCTTATGTCAACACAGTTAGACCACCACTATCATTTGGACCATGTTGGACTTTAATGGAGACAGCCCAGGATCCTGAACCCAAGAGCACAGGGACCAGTGGTACTTTCAGCACAGTGCTCTGTTATCATACTGGGAAGTGATTCCCTAAAGCCTATCCTCATGTTTCAAGTAGAGACTGCCTTGCTCTGATGCCTCCTCCACAGTGGACATTCAGGAAACATTTATTGATTGAGTGTAGTGACTATGCCTCTTCCTCTTCCTGTAAGTGGCAGGGTCAGGGATCAGCTCTAGACTCTTCAGTTACTGTCCCTTAAAGTTTCATCCTACTTCATTCAGATAAGAATCCTTTAAAAACCCACTGAATTTTTACCAGTCTGGCTGCCTTATTTTACCCAACATCCCTATGGAACTTGTTTTATTCTTTCAATAAAGCTTGCTTGCTTTACTTTCTCTGGGCTGACTCCTGTCTCATTCTATGTTCTCTCATGCTGGTTTGCCCTTCCTAGTACTTCACCTTGGAGTCAGTCCCCCCTGTTCTTCCCTGCTTCATCCCCAACCTCACTCAAGCTACATTAAGACACAGAGCTCTCAGGCTCAGAGTTCTGGGCTTGAGGATAGATAGAACTTCAGGTGACGGCTGTGGCTTGCCTAGGATCTAGGGTTTACAGATTTAGAGCTGGAAGAGACCTTGGAAGTGAACTAATCCAACCCTTTCATTTCATGGTAATGAAAATGATTTGAACTCAGGTCCTAGGACACTTAAATTCATCTTTTTTTAGTCCCAATTCTGCCATAAACTCCCTATGTGACTTTGGGCAAAACATATCACTTTTTGTGTCTTGGTTTTCCCCTGAAAGGGTTGGATTAGAAATTCCTAAAGTGTCTTTCAACCATAGATCTCTGGTGACCTTAGTCTTGAAGGCATGATAGCATGGGAATGCTCTGGATAGGGATGTGGCTAAATGATGCCTCAAGTTCAGAACATAAAGAGGGTTATCTGTTGGAAACCAAGTCTTCAATCAGCCCTTTCTGAAGACCCAAGACTTGGCGTGTTTTCTTTTCTTGCCTTAAGATGAAAATGAAAATCAATTTGTATGATTTGGGCATGGTGCCATTTATTAATACCTAACATTTTCATAATGCTTTATGGGGTTGCAAAACATTTTACAAGTGTTAGAAGTAGTGTAAGAAATGTCACAGGTCATCTCACTCTACCCTGCCTCTTTATAAATAAAGAAATAGAAACCTGGCGGGGAGAAAGATGGGGAGAAAATCTGGAACTCAAAATCTTGTGGAAATGAATGTTGAAAACAAAAATAAATAAATAAATTTAAATCTTTTTTAAAAAGGTCATTCTATGCCCCCCAAAATTAATTAATTAAAAAAATTAACATAAGCAAAAAGAAATAGAAGCCCAGAAGTAAAGTCACTTGATCACGATTATATATATAGTCAGTAAGAGAGCTGGGATTTGAACTCAGGGTCTCTGATTTCAAATCCAGTGTTCTTGCCATGATACTATTGATTTACTTGGTTTTTATTACTGATTTAGGAGAGAGGTGGCATAAATATCTAGTGTGACATAGAGGATAGAATACTGAACTTGCTGTCCCCAAGAACTAGGTTTGAATTCCTTTGACAACTATTAGCTGTGGCATCATAGGCAACATAGGCCTCTCTATGCCTTAGTTTCCCCATCTGTAAAACTAAAGTAATAATATTTGTAATACAGTACCTACCCCATAGGGTTGCTGTGAGGCTGAAATGACAATATTTGCAGTGTAATTTGATTGATAAGTATTGTGATTCTCATTTTACAGATGGAAAGACCAGCTCAGAGAGGTGTCACTTTCACCATCACAATGAAACTCAGTGGATGTTCTGAATCTTCTATTTTCTCCTCAAGCTCCACTGTTCTGCCTCAGCACATCACCTTACCTCTTATTTGACTGAGCCAATACAGACCATATGCAATGCCCTTATGCCACACTTCAAATTCATCTTCCATCACCCTATCTTTCATTACTTCTGTCTTGTCTTCGCTTCTTACTCCTTATCAAAACCCATTCTTCTACCTATGTCCTTGATCTCCGCTTGGCATAATAGAATCCTAGACTTGGAATCAGGGACACATGAATTCGAATTCTGATTGAATTTGCTAGCTGTGTAACCCGAAATAAATCACTTAACCATACTAAGCCTCAAGTTTTCTCATCTACAAAATGGGAATATTATCTGTAGTACCTACCCTACAGAGTTGTTGTGAGCATCCAGAGATCACATATGCAAAATGTTTTGTAAGCTTTTCAGCGCTACATATATGTCACCTATTATTGTAATTATGTCATCCTATCTCTTTCAGAGGGCAGTTAGGTGGCACAGTGCATAGCATGCCCTACCTGGAATCAGGAAGACTCATCCGGTCCCAGACACTTTACCAGTTATGTAATCCTGGGCAAGTCACTTCACCCTGTTTGCTTCAGTTTCCTCATCTGTAAAAGGAACTAGAGGAAGAAAAAGGCAAACTGCTCCAGTGTCTTTGCCAAGAAAACCCCAAATAGAGTCACAAGGAATTCTACCAACTGGCAACGACTCAACAACACAAAAATCTCTCCCAGAGATAATACCTCTCTGTTATCTTCAAACTCTCCTTATCGATTGGCTGTTTCTCAACTTCCTACAAACAAGTTCAGGCTGGCTTCAATCTGAAAGAAAACCCCAAACCCTTCATGCTATTGTCCTGTATCTCTCCTTCCTTTCAGTGCCAGACTCCTAGAAAGAGCAATCCACTCCCATTATCTCTACTTTCTTATCACCCATTCATTCTTCAGTCTCTTGAAATCTTACTTCCCATCTCCATCACTTTACTGAAATTGATCTCTACATTGTTACCATGACTCCTCATGACCCTTTTTGGGGTTTTCTTGGCGTAGATACTGGAGTGGTTTGCCATTTCCTTCTCCAGCTCATTTTACAGATGAGGACACTGAGGCAAACAGGGTGAAACGACTTGCCTAGGGTCATACTGGTAGTAAATGTGAGACTAGATGACAGCCCAGTTCTCTACTCACAGTGCCACCTACCTGCCTCTTTGTTACCAACAGCCTAGCTGCTAAATCTGGTCTTTTTTCAGTCTTCATCATCCCTGACTTCTCTGCAGTTATTGATACTGTTGATCACCCCCCTTTTACTAGAAATTCTCTCCTCCCTTGGCCTCTATGAGATTTGTCTCTCCTTATTCTTTTCCTATCTGTCTGATTGTTCTTCCTCAGTCTCTTTGGCTGGATCATCACCCATTCCCTGTGCCTTTAGAGTAAGTGTTCTGTCCCATCCTGTCCTGTCCTGGACCCTCTTCCTCGCCCTTCATGTACTCTCTTGAAATTCTCCAGATCTCTATGTCCAATCCCAGTCTAATTTTCTGCTGGATGTATTCATATAGATGTCATGATGTCACCTCAAGCTCAACATGTCCAAAAAAGAAGTCATTATCTTTCCCCTTAAATCTACCTCTTTTCCAAACTTCCCTGTTTCTGCTAAAGACCCTACTGTCCTTCAAGTTACCCATTCTGAGTCATCCTCTGAGTCATCCTCAATTCTTCCGTTCCCTCCACTCCGTACTTAATCAGGTGCCACATGTTAAATTAAAGAATGGAACCTTTCCATTTGTCCTGAAGCTGGATTCTTCCATATGTGTTGTCTTCCCTATTTAGAAAGTGAACACTGAATGCAAGGACTATCTGCTTTTTTGTTTATATTGCTAGCACTTAGCATAGTGCTTGGCACATAGTAACTTAATAAATGATTCTTTTCTTTTTAAAAAAATTCTGTATTTTATTCTGAACTTAAGAAATAAAACAAATAAAACAAACATTACATAGCAGAATAGAAAAATAGATGATTGTACGTGAAACTGCAAATCTATTATGTACAACTTGCTCTTTGTTTTAAATATAAAGTTCTCATGTAACTTTCTCTTTTACTTTCCTTTTTTCCTCTTCTTTTCTCCAACCCCCCTTCCCTGCTTTCCCATGGCTACCATTAGGCACAAATATATGTATGTATGCATATATATACGTATGTGTATGTATGTAAAACCTTTCTATATATACTTCTATTTATCAGTTCTTTTTCAAATGCAGATAGCATCTAACTTCATATGCCCTTTGTAGTTAATTTGGATATTTATTATAGCAAAAATTCTATAGTCTACCTCTATAACGTTTCTCCTTTCTCTCCACTTATATGGGCCCTCATCACTCCTTTACCTCCCAATGGATCTCCCTGCTTCTACTCTCTCCCATCCACCTCCAATGCATCCTCCACACAATTCTCCAAATAATCTCTCAAGTCTGACCACTCACACACCTTCAGGAGTTCCCAATGGCCCATAGGATAAAACCGAGATTCCTGAGGGCAGCATTTAAGGCCTTACCACTTACCTTTCCTATCTTGTTTCTCTACTACTCCAAGTCATATATGTTTCAGACAAACAGGACTACTAGTAGCCATTCTCTAAACTGGGAGCTCCCTCTCTCTGAGCATTTGAGTAATTGGTTTCTGGGGCCACCTTATTTCTGTTTCTCAGCAATCTTGTCTTCTTTCAAGTCTCAATTGTGGTGCTAGCTCATCTGTTACAATTTCCCTGACCCCAGTTACCCTCCTCCTCCTTATACTATACCTATTTACCTGTTCATGTGGCACAGTGGATGAAATACTTAGAGGCAGAATAGATCTGAGTTCAAATCCTCTCTCAGATCCCACTTCATAGTATGAGAATTGAATGAGATAATGTCAGTAAAAGTGCTTTGTACAGTTAAAGCACTATTGTAAATTGTAAAGCATACTTTTAATAACAAATAGCGTTGTTATTTACCATATGCATCCTTATAATGGAAGGTAAGCTCCCTGAGGATTGCTTCAGGTCTGCTCCTCTCCCCAGGTGCTAGGACAGTGCCTGGTACACAGTAGAAGCTTGCTAACTATTGATGGAATTGAATTTAAGTGAAGCTTACTGACTCACTCTTGGGTACTTTCTCCTGTACTATCCTCTCTCCTTTTATCTCTCCACATACCCATTATCCAAAATATGCCATGAATTTTATCATTTTGCAATCATGTCTCATTCAGGGATCTGGAAGTGAGTTTGGGCTGGTCAGAGAAAGGTTGGTTAAACCAAAAACCTTGTAAAGCTGGAACCCAGGATTTTGCCTTTAAGCCCTCTGTCTGCTTGGAGAATTAACATCCTGGCAAGGCTGCCAGAGAAGGTGAGCTTCAAAAGGCATTGGTAGTACTTGGCAAATCTGTCCTGAGCATTTTGCCCTTGGGGGTTTAAGGAAAGCAACCTCTGGTAACTTGTCATGGAAAGCTGGCAGCTCAGCCATAAGAAAGGAGCATGCGGGACTGGAGGACTGAGCCATTTACTGAATAAAAATAAGAAGCTGTAGGACTGAACCAGGAGAGAGCAGTCCTTAGTCTGGGATATGTTTGGAGAATACTCTTAGAACCTCCATATGGTCATGAGCTTTGTTTTTAAACATAGACCAAAAGAATACTTTGAACCTGGAGGAGCCAACTCTGAGGGGAGCCAGCCTATAAGAGGAAGGTTGAAATAGAAGCCTGAGGGTAAAACTATCCATTGCTGCACAAAAACCACATCCAAACCATCTCTTAAGTCCTGTCAAATCTTCCACATCTATCTTCTTTCTTGCATCCACTCAGCCACAGGCCTAGTTTAGGCTCTCCTCACTTCTGTCCTACACTAACGTTTAGATTCCTAGTTCGTTCTCCCTTCTGTCTCTCCTTTCTCTAGCACATCCTCCACCCAACTTTCCAACTAATCTTCCTAAGGCAAAAGCTTGATGATTCCACTGCTCTGTTTATAAACCTCCAGGAGATCTTGACAGATTATAAGATAAACTATAAATTCCTTAGTATTCAAGGCCCTCCACAATCTGGTTCCCACCTATCTTTCCAGCCTCATTTCACATTATCTTGTTTCACTCCATATCTCAGGCAAACTGGGCCATTAACTGTTTTCCAAATTCAACATTCCATATCTCAATTCTATATTGACTCATCCACGCTGAGAATGAACTCTCAACCTCAGCATCTTTACCTTCCTCTCAGGATTCAGCTCAGGGGTCCCCACCTCCAAGAAGCCTTCACTGATGGTTACTGCTCCAATCTCTTCCAATTGCTAGTGTATTCTTTCTCTCCTCAAATTACCTTGTATTATATTTAGTCAATAGTCGATAAACATTGATCAAGTGCTCACTTAGTGTCAGGCACTGTACTAAGCACTGGGGACATGAATATGAAAAAAAGACATTTCCTGATCTCAAGAAGCTTACAATCTAACAGGGAAAGACAACATATAAAAAGAAGCTAAGAAACTGGGGAGGGGAGAAGAAAGGTATCTGATTCAAAGGCATGGTGGAAATGTCAGAGGATTGCAAAGTAGGGCAATCAGGTGAGAAACACACACTTATCTATGTACATGATGCATTTCCCTACTGGAATATAAAATAATGTGAGAGTTGGGGGGAGATGCAGAGGTGTACCTATAAGTGTTTAACAATCACCTATTCAGGAAAAAAAATAGTGCCCATGTGTAAGGTGACTTTAAAGAGAGTGTAAGGTAGATTTTTGGTATTCTTTGTTAGAGTTTAGTTTCCCAGGATCCATGGCCATAACAATCTCTATTTTCCAGACTTATGGTCCAAAACATCTCTGCCATGCTTAGTGCAGTATTATATAATGATAAGTAATATAAATATTTGTGCTTAAATTGTAAATATCCACTGTGACTGTGTAATGAAATATAAAGGTGAGATAATGTAAACTTGTGAGGCTATTACTGGCGACTCCTTTGTCTATGCCTTATAAAGCAGGTAGACACTGGTCAGTTAGTGGGGAACAGTTAGGGTTGAATATACAAGCTGGAATATTGTATGTGCCTTGAATGAGTTTGGATTTCTGTTTAATATCCCCAAAACATCTTGTAAATAATGGAGGGTAGGGTATAAATTCCAACTAGGACCGAGGTGTCTCCCAATGTACCAGTGGCCCCAAATATCTCGGCCTTTAAACATTAGGTTTTTGCCTTGAAGTTGAAAGGAACAGTAGACTCAGAAATGCTAAACCTTAGACAGAATGCTTCTGGATTACCTGAGAACAGGATCAGTCTTATTCATGTGAGACTTCATCCCTGGTTAGTAGTATGACTTGGAGAGACTTCCCTGAAATCTCAATGTTAGAGCACTATTCCTTGGGTCCAAGTCATTGTCCACTATTCACATGAAAGTATCTTCAGAAGGTCTAATGTGTTAAGAGGTTATCAGCTATTAGCACATTGACATGAGTTAAGGAGATAGTTTGTGGGAATAGAAAAGAGCCATAGGACTGAGGGTCCCAAGGCTCAAGCCCTAGTTCTGTTGCCAGCTAGTTGTGTGGCCTTGGACAAGTTAACCTGGCTTCTGTTTAGGCCTCTAGGCCTCTGTTTCCTCATTCACAAAACAAGGGCATTGGTAATAAGGAGCATTAGATTTAGCATCAGAGGGCTAGGTTCAAATTCTTGACCATTTATTCTGCGTGTGATCTTGAACAAATTATTTAACATCTCTGGGTCTCAGTTTCCTTATGTGTAAAATGAACCCCAAGCCTAGACAATCTTTACGACTCCTTCTGGTTCTAGGACTTATGATACAAAACCAGATGCTATCCAAGGTTCATTTTATCTCTAATATCCTTTGACTCTAAGATTGTGGTGGATAATAGGAGGCTAGGCCCAGTCTACTGGCACTGGTGTTAGGGGAAATGGAGTGAG
>CM053769.1:310742552-310761402 GCA_028658325.1 Potorous gilbertii | reverse complement strand
GCTTCTACATTAAGGGATCGAAGGGCATGGAATAAGATATTCCAGAAGTCAAAGGAACTAGGTCTAAAACCAAGAATCACCTACCCAGCAAAACTGAGTATAATACTTCAGGGGAAAATATGGTCTTTCAATGAAAAAGAAAAAGCAAATCCTACTATAAACATTCATAGTCAAGCAAAACAAATCCTTGCATTGGCCATGTCTAGAAAACATGTCTTAATCTTCACTCCAAGTCCGTCACTTCTCTGTCAGGAGGTAGGCAACATGTTTTGGAATGAATTCTATAGAATCATGGTTTGTCATTGCTCTGATCAGAATTTCCAAGTCTTTTAAAGTTTGTCTTTACAATTTTCTTGTTATGGAATAAATCGTTTTCCTGGTTCTGTTCTCTTCTCTCAGCATCAGTTCATGTAAGTCTTTCCAGGTTTCTTTAAAAGGCATCTCCTTCATAGCTTTTTATAGCACAAAAGTTTTCCATCATGTTTGTATTTTAGTTGAGGATGGAGAACATAGTCTCAAATTCTTTTCCAGAATGGCCAGACTAGTTCACAGTTCTACCCACAGTGTATAATATACTTATTTGCCCAGAGCCCTTCTGCATTTTTCATTGTTATTTTTGTCAATTTTGCTAATTTTATGCTATTTTATGAGTGGAACCTCAAATTGTCTTGATTTGTATTTCTGGTAAATAATGATTTTAAGAATTTTTAAAGTATACCTATTGATAGCTTAGATTTCTTCATCTGAAAAATGCCTATTTCATATCCTTCTACTATTTATCGTTTGGGAGAGATCTTAAGTTTTATTGTTCTTCATGTATTCCTCATTCTAGTAAAACTGGACTTCTAGTTACCCTCTGAAATTATTTTGCCACCTTCTACCTCTGTATATTTGTGCAGCTCTGATGGAATATGTTCCATTCGTATATTTACCTTTCAGAATCCTTGTCTTCCTTCAAATTTCATTAAACCTTTCCTGATGCTCTCAACCAAATGATGGAGATGTTGTCTCCATCAAATTTTCCTGGAGCCTATTGCTAAAATCTCTTTCTTTGTACCAGTCACATCCTACTTTGTATCATAGTTATTTGTGTATATATTATATTTTTCTCTGACACTACAGTAGATATGTATTATTTGAAGTTTTTATCTTTGCACTGATATGTTCTTCCTCCTCCTCTCTTCCTAAAAGATTTCCTAACTTCCTTCAAAGATGTCAGCTCCTATGTAAGGCTTTTCCTGATTTCTCCTGATGTTCATGCTCTCCCTCGTTCACTTTTTCCTTACCTTGTAATCTGTTCTCCTCACGGAAAATATAAGCTTCTAGGAATATGGAGAAGTATGGGAAGATTTATATGAACCAGTGCAAAGTGAAGGATTATATTCTTCCTATTTCCATACTATTTCTACTAAGTAGAATGAAGAAAACAATAGATAGACAAAATATGATGACTACAACAATGTAAATGGGATGAGCAAGCTCAAAATGCAATGGGAACTAAATTATATGAAATTATAGTGTCTAAGCCTAGCCCCAAAGAAGAAATATGAGAATATACTTTCTTCCATTCATTGCAAAGGTGAAGGTCTATGGGTATGGAACATTGCATATTGCATCAAACTTGGGTGATGTGTTGTTAATATTTTTGAAGAAGAGTTTTCTTTCTTTTTTATTCTTTGTTACAAGTAATGGTGTTACAGGTTAGAGGTGGGACCTATTGAGAAATGTAGGTGATATAAAACAAAAAAAACAGTAAAATTCTAAAAATTAAAAAATAACATAAACTCCTTGAAAGTAAGGATTATTTTATTTTTGTTTTTGTATCCCCAGAACCTTACAGTATCAGACACGTAATAGTCACTCAATAAATGTTTGTTGTTATTGAATTTGTAACTCCATCACCTAGAGTTGTACTTTGGACAAAGCAGACCAAATTGTATATGGATTGATGGGAAGATAGATGTATAGATGCATAGAATAAACTAAATTGAGTTAAATTATGAATGATTGGTGGGGACAAGGAAGAAAAAAAGTAGGATGACGATAATTCTTTAGTTCCCTAGGGATTAAATTCAAATTTAGGACTTTTCTTCATAAAAGCAGTACAACACTAAATTGTGTGTCTATAAAGTAGACTTTAAGTGCCACAAGAGTCAAGAAAAGAGGGAGGTGATTGAGGAAAGGGACATAGTCCAGGCCTTGAAAAACAAGTAGGGTTGAGGTAAGTAGTGAGTAAAGTAGATATTACAGTTGGGGAAACAATTGGATCAAAGTCTTCGATATCTGAATAAGCATGGGGTATAGGGAGGAATATTGAGGGTAACTTTGCAGTTCTTGAGAAAGAAGACAAAAAACTGAGAGGAAGAAAAGAGAAAGAGGAGGTAGCAAAGGAAAGCAGAAGAGAAGGGAAGCTCAGGAGGAGGAGAAAGAGGTAGAAAGTTATTTTGAAGTAAAAGAACAGACAAAAGCTGTCCATAGAATTGGCATGTCCTTTCCAATAGCTTCCTCAACTCATCTCCATCCCTGTCAAAGCCTTCTGTTCAAATTTATTAACTCTTCATCTTCAAGTCCCTAGCATGTTCCCAGAACATTAATTCTGAGGATTTTATTCAGTCTCAGGGTGGTATAGTGGTCAAATTCATTTGTGGTGCCACAGAAAACTCCGCAGAGAGAAGATCAAGGTGGCACCTATTCAGAATGATTTTAGGCCTCCCTGTTTCCAAATATGTCACTAACTTAGGTACCATTGAGATCCTTCCCTTTGGAGTATTTCCCTCTGAGTGCATCCTCTTATACATGCCATATAAGAGAAAACATATCAAGCCAATAACATAGTGTGTGTGTGTGTGTGTGTGTGTGTGTGTGTGTGTGTGTGTGTGTGTGTAGGAACTTAGTTACATGGTACTTTACAAACAAAACACATCATAAATCACAATAACTTTCTGAAGTATATAGGAAAAGCATGATTATCTCCATTTTATTGATAAGGAAACTAAAGCTCTGAGATATTGTGACGTGCTCATGGTCAAGGAATATTGAGTCAAAAGACCTGCATTCAAATCCCTGCCTTGTTACTGCATGACCTTAGACATGTCACTTCCTCTACTTCAGACAAAATGATTTTGAAAATTTCTTCAAGTTCTAGGTTCTGATGATTCTACCACAATCTTTTGACCTGGGAGAGCAGGAGAGCCCTGCTTGCCACTAGAGAGAGGTGTTCAGATGGGGAGGAAAGAAAGAAAAAGGCATTGAAGCACATCAAAGGTAAACTTGACCAACTGTGCAGTTTCCTAATAACCAGTCTTGCAGATAAGTTAAAAGAAAACTAATTATAATTTAATATGGCATCAGTGAAAAACAACTTGGAGGAGAGCCAGGCTGGTGGACTGTCATTAGGGGTTGTTTCATTGCGACCTTCCAATTCCTCTTTGGAAAGGAAGCAGGACAGACTCTGGGTTTGCCAGCTGTATAACGATGAGTGTTGAGAAACAGAGTGATTTCCTTCCTGGCAGACAGGCATAAGTGACTTTGGCAGCCCACATAGGAGCCGGGGAAACTGCTCAGTGTCTATTGCTTATTCATGTCAGATCTCACAGACACAGAAAAGCTCAGTCTGGACAGCTGTTGACTAAAGGGGAAGGAGAGGAAAAGAAAGAATGATGCAAAGGAAAGAAACAAATGCAGGATCATTGAGATTGGATTATAAATGACATGTAAGGGAGGGCTGGTGAGAGGCAAAGGAAATAAGGATATCTCCATATTCCTCTTTTGGTTCCTTCAATCCAATCACATAATAGTGGCAATGATCATGATAAGAACAAACCAGCAGTAAGAACTCATTTAATAAACTATACTATGGCCAGAGAAGGATCACAGCCCAAAGTATCGCCTACAATCACATGGACATAATATTGGTTTGTAACAACTTAAGGATATTTTAAATAGATGTTGCCATATCAAATACTCATAATCTCTGATCTGGTGGAATGAAAAGTTTTCAAAATATAGAGACCTAGAAAAATAAGCCAACATCATGTGGAATAGAATGAGTTTCATATCATTTCTGTTGATCTGTGGGCTACTGCCGTTGTACCAAGAATCCTTTAAAGGAGACGACAGAGGAGATTACATCCTAACAGTTTCATTCAACTACGAAAAGTCATTATTCCCTGTAATAGTTTATAGAGCATAAAATATAAAAAAGCCAAAGAACAATTTATCCCAAGACCATTTCTTCTGGAACCTCATTGAATAAGATAGTTTTTTTCAATATTAATAGTAATAAGTTGACAAAAACAGCAGTGAAAGCCCACATTCTGATAGAAATGCAAGATTTGCAGTTGATTTTATTCAAAACAATCCCATAAGGTAAATAGTCCAATAATTGCTATCCACATTTTAAAAATGAGGAAACTGAAAATGAGAGTGGTCATGAACCTTTATCAGGTTAATTGATCAATTAAAAAATATGTATAGTTATTAAGATGGCTTGAATGCTCTGCCTTGTCACTTAACTTCTCAGTGCCTCAGGCACCTCTCTAAGATTTTAAAATTGCGGAACAATTGCCATTCTGTATTAGCAGAGGGAGCTTTATTTTTTTCATCAGGCACTCCCTGTAGCAACAAAATAATGTCTGGTTCCCCTCAAAGAAAAAAAAATATTGAGAAATTACCACATTTTAGTATAGTGGTAGATGCAAATGAAGACATAGCCCCTGCCCTCAAGGAGTTTTCCCTCTAGCTGGAGAAATGAAACAAACATCCATTAATTAGTGAGCATTAAACAAATCATTCCAGAATTCAGTGCCTAGGTAAGGTGCTCACGTAGTACCATCAAAAAGGAGATAATTCCAAGGACCAAAAAAGAGATAACCCCTAGATCCAAGCAGAGGATATTCAACCACAGTCCTATGAGGCTACCTCTCTGATTCAGTCTTATACTTTGAACCAAGAGTAGATTATATTTAAGTATTCTTTAATGTGCTAAGTTTGAATCAGAATCAGATCCATGGGGCAATTTGTTTTTGTGGGATTTTTAAAAAATACATACAATACAGGAATATTCTTTCAGCTCTGCAGGAACTGGACGTGAAAGAAAGCAAATACATAGTTGTTATGTAGTGCTTAGTACAGAATCCTGTAAAGAAAAGTAAATGGGCATGCAACTTTCCATCTCCAAATTCATAGATCTTTTTTGTGTGCTACGTCGGTTTGCAGTTTTTTAATTTAGTTGGGCTGTTCTGGTGGTAGTAGTTGGGATGTTTGAGAGTGAATAGAAGTTCGAGAATAGTTAAAAAGTCATTCTTGCTTGATAACAAAAAAATTTAGCTGCATATAGTTCTGCTATCAGCATACCTTGCTAATATATACAATGGTTAACATTTGGAACAGAAAAGTATTTGGATTATTTGTGAAATGTTGTAGAAAGGTCAATGAAATGCAATCTATGGTACAGAACCCCAAGCTCTGAGTTTACACAGAGAAGGTTCCATTTTGGGGACTTCTTTGTCTAATTCCTCTGACCAGGCTTTTCCCTGGAAACATCAGATTATTGACTAAGTCAAGGATTTTATCAATTCAGACAAAAAGGTCCTAAGCTCCAATGCGAGCAGTTAAGCAAGTAATATATTTCAAATATAGTAAAACCTTTATTTCATGTCATAGAAAGAATCCAAAAAGCACAGAAGACTCAAAGGACATCAGAAGCACTGGAGACAATTCTCTTTCACTCTTTGGTGAGTGCCATCTTCCCTTGGGGACAAACTTAGTAGTTGTATGACCATGGGTAAATCACTTAACATCTCAAAATACTAATTTCCTCACTGAAAAAAATGGGGGTTGTAATATTTATACAACCTACATTATAGAGTTGTGTGGAAAATATTTTAATAACATTTGAAGTACTACAGAAAAGTGAGATATTATTGTTAAATCCACATATTTATAAGAGCAGTTATTGAAGTCCATTTCCATGTTCACTACGAAAGACAGGTTTCTGATTTTTCTGATTTTCCTGTACATCCAGCTGTGTGTGTGTGTATATACACACACACATATATATATACATGTATATATGTATATACATGCACACATACATATACATATATACATATGTATTTAATAGTCACTCCCAACATATGTGGCCTCAGAACAGATGGTTTCTTTGGAAATTTAACAATTAAAAATGGAAGGCATTTGGACAAAACAACCAACTCTGGTTTTTTGGAGGCAAACTTAGCAGATACCAAAACTACAGACTACCATCTCTTTTTATATTTTTCAGTAAGTCTTCTTGGGGATAGGGCCAACTTCTGTCAACATCTGGAACACCGACAAAGAATACTGATAAGCCACAGGACACTGCCAATCAAATTGATTTTTTCTTTTGGCTAACTCTTCACCAGCAGCAGTTTGTACAATTTGACATAAACAAAGTTGATGGAAGTCTGCAGAGCTGTTTTGAAACAACGGCAATGAAGTGATGAATGGGATGCTTTCTCCCCCTCTCAACAGACAATATGTTTAATAACAAATCAACTAAACAAACAGATGTTTCAAAAAAAAACCCTTCAAAATGTCATAAAAAGTTAGCTGCCTGGGATGATGACTAATTAAAATGTAGGCTTCAATCCTAACATTACTTGGAAGATTTGGCACTAAACTCCACTGGTGAAAGAACAAGCATATTTTACACCAGAGTGGGCCAATGGATAGCTCATTCTTATGGTCACTTAACAGGTTCCAAGCAGAGGGATTGGACTCTTACATATCACATGGTAGAGAGAAAGAGTACCTGAATGGGAGACGGAAAACCTAAGACCTGGCTCTGTCATTTGCAAGCAGCAATTGTGATTTGGGGCAAATCGCCTGTTCTTTTTTGTTTGTAATCTGTTTCCTCATCTGCAAGAAGATATTAATACTTGCAATTATTGTTCAAACAAGTCTGCTATGAAGATCACATAAAATCATAGATGTTCAGTAAACTGTTTAGTTAACTATAAGGTGCTATGTATGTATGAGCTATTATAAATTAGCAATTTCTTCTAGGCAACGAGGTAGTGCAGTAGATTGGGTATAGGTCTTGGAAGAAGACCAGAGATCAAATCCAGCCTCACTTACTAGCTTTGTAACACTAGGCAAGTCACTTACCCTCTCTCAGACTCACTTTCTTTACCTATAAAATATATTTACAGCAGCTACATCCCAGTGTTGTTAGAAGAATAATATGAGATATTTGTAAAGAACTTTACAAACTTAAAGGGCTTTATAAATGATAATACTATAATAGTGTTTACATAGTGTCTACTACGTGTCAAGCACTGTGCTGAGTGCTCTACAAATATTATTTCCTTTTATCCTCACAATAACCCTGTGAGGTAACAGTTATTATTATTCCTATTTAACAGTTGAAGAAACTGAGGCAGACAAGAGATTAAGTGATTTGCTGAGGATCACGTAGGTAGGACGTATCTGAGGCAGAATTTGAATTCAGGTCTTCTCGACTTCAGGCTCAGCATTTTATCCACTGGGCCACCTAAACACTTAATTGTTGTGTCGTCGTTGTTATTGTTACCTGGGACTTTGTTGATATCAGAGGGTGCCCCTTTGATTAAATTAGATACTCATGACGATAAAATATTGCTAATTCAGAACAAAGGGGGAGAAATTGAAACTAATTCTCTCTAAATTAGTATGAATTTCAAATTACAGGATATTTTAACAATGAAACACAACATTTATTTCTTTTCAGGTACTCCATCCAAATAATCTGAGAAACAGAAGCTTGGGGTTGAGGGCTGGAGGGAACCTTAGAGATCCTCTAATTCAATGCCCTCCTCTACCTTGACCTCTCCCCATTTTTGTGTGTGTGTGCTCATCCTTTGTTACCAAAGAAGACCATTCCATCAGAGAAATAATGACATGACTTGCACCTGACTTTGTTTACAAAGAAGGAAAGTGAGGCCAGAGAAAGGAAGTAGCACAATCAGGTGATGGTAGAGCAAGGATTGAACCTAGATTCTAGATGATAGGTTAATAGGACTTAGAGCTACAAGAGATCTTTTGGAAATCAACTAGGTCAACTTACTCATCTTACAGATCAACACTGAGGTCCATAGAGGTTAATTATTTATCCAAGGTCACCCACGTCCCCACACTCCCAGAATTTTCTGGCAGTTTTTTAGTTGGCCAAAAATATGAATTTTAAATGAAAATATTGTAATTCATAATAGGTTTATATCACATGATAAACTATTATAAAACAGAGACATTTAACTTGATAGAATTAACTGCTTAATTAAGTACTTAAGGATCTTTTTACTCAGTGTTGTGTCCATATTATCACAAATTTCAAATTAGTGGGATTAAAGTAATTGTCATTTCCGGATCACTACAAATCATCTGTGAGCCCTTGTCCCTGAGAAATTAGCAAAAGAAATGTACTAATCAGTATTGGATTCAGTTGAAACTGAAGGCATAATCCAGAGAAGTGGATATAAATTGTTAAATGGGTAATTTGACTTATGCAGCTGATGAGCACATTAACTGTGTTGCTGTAAAAAGATCATGGGATCATTGTCAGCAAGAAGAAAACTATCAAAAGACCAAAAAAACTAACAATTTATTTGGATTTCTAGATTGCATGTACCTGAAGAGTTACCTAGAAGATTGATTTTTGGTAGATTTCCAAATGCTTTGTTATCAAGTAGCATTTTAATTTTGTGAAGGGACAGAGTCTGTTAAGAATGCTGCTTTTATGGCTTCCATATTGTATCCCAAGTGTAGGTTTTGTTTTATTTTAAGATAGTATTCTAAAACTTTGCTATTTTATTTTAAATAATTACTTTTATCATTCAGTCATTTCAGACATTCCTGACCCTTCATGACCCTATTGGGGTTTTTTTTAGCAATGATACTACAGTGATTGGCAATTTCCTTCCCAGTTCATTTTATAGGTGAGGAAACAGAGGCAAACTGGATTAAGTGACTGGCCCAGGGTCATACAGTTAGTAAGTATCTGTGTATAGATTTAAATTCAGGAAGCCTGAATTCAGGGGCCTGATTCTAGGGCTGGCACTCTATATACACTGCACCACCTCACTGGAGACACAGACAGAAGTGTGCTCATAAATGTTTAACAACCAACTTTCTGGGGAGAAAAAGGTATGAAAGACTCATTTTTTCAGTTTAATCTATAGCATTAACATTTTCTCTATTAAGTCTAAACATAACCCACAAAAACAATTAATTAATCAAGCCCTGAGTGGTAGTACTTGCTCATTTCCATCCTGTAAATGCTCATGCTGAAGATTAACAATTAACTCTGGAGGGTTGTTTCAGCTATCTCCAGCACACCCCTGGACCTAGAGATCAGCTAGTCAGTCACATTGCTTTCATTTTGCAGATGAGGAAACTGAGGTTCAGAGAAGGAAATTATTTGGCTTAAGATCATGCAGGTAGTAAATAACCCCAGACAGATTTTTTATCCAAAGCCACTGATCCTTCTATCATGTTGTTTAGTCATATCCAGCTCTTTGTGACCCCATCTGAAGTTTTCTTGGCAAAGACTCTAGAATGGTTTAACATTTCTTTCTCCAGATCTCTCCATTATCCATCAGCTTTAAAACATATTACTTTATCAAAAGAAAAAAAATCTACCATTCAGAATATATTCAATCAGTCAATTAACCAGCATTTATTTAGTGTCTACTGGGTGTCAGACACTGTACTAGGCCCTAGGGATTCAAAGAAATATGATTCCCAACATTATTTCTGTTGATTGACTAATTCTCCTTTAAGTAAGCAGTTCATTACTTTCCAACAAATGCATCAGTTCTGGACATAAAAGTCTCTAGCAAATTGTCAGCCACTCCTACGAGTACCCTTCAAGCTTTTTCTGTTTGTCCTTTTATCTTCTGTAAAATTTTCTTTTTGCATAGTTACAGCTGGTACAGACTCTGCTTTTGTTCTGCATTTCATATTTTGAATTATTTCAAGTCATTTTAAGAATCTTGAGACTAGAATATGATCAAGCCAGAATGTAAGTTGAATCAGGCAGAAGAGAAGAGGTACAAGAAAGGTATGTCAAAGGAGGTAGGAGAAAGGATTTTCCCCTTAATCAGAGATTTCAGAAAGCCTGACTTTTTTCAAGGGCAGATGATGTATCAGTGTTCCTTTCATTTGCAGTATCAATGAGAAAGAATGATGAAGTGGGGGTGGTGGTGAAGATATTAAGATCCATCAAAAGCCCTCAGTTTCCTCCTCTCTAACAGGAGGGGGTTGGATTTCATTTCAATGTCTCTTCCAATTCTAAAATGCTATGATTTCTCCCTGGAAGCTTTCAGTACATCACCAAGAACAGACACTTGTAAGCCAGGTCGCTGTATCTCCAGTGTCCTTGAAAGTTACCACCATCCTATGGTAGCATTATGAAAGTCAAACACCAGACAATCACGCAGCTACATGTCACCAAAGGGGCAGTCTGCATGAAACATGTCCAGATGGTAAGGCAAGAAAAGACCACACAGGATTGGGGGAGGAGGCAGAGAGGAGACGGAGGGAACAGGAATAGATTTGATGCTCTCCGAATGCCTTTTAAAGAGCATTGTAAATCCCTTCAGCTTCAGCACAGGAAGGATTATTAAGAATTCCTTCCTGCATGTTTCCCTGAAAGCCCCACACCTGGTATAGAAGCAGCTTAATACAGTCAGGAATTATCAATTCCTGCTCACAAGGACTTTCACGAAGTGTAAGTGATAAAAAGACGGCATTCAGAGAAATGGTGTTTCTCAGTTCTTTCATAGAGAAGTGGTGTTTCTCCATTGTTTCATGCAGCCTAAATCAGCATTAGTAACAGCGATGCGCAGTGCAGGGAAGATTTCCAGCCATAATGTCCTAGGTTTAAAATGCTCATACAGAATGCCATAAAACAAACAAACAAACAAAAACGGAAAACCATGTCATTCAGAAGATTGGTCAACCTGCTCAAGCTTTCAGATCTGCTATGCAACTTATTTATCAGCATTGAGACATTTCAATTCAATTCAACAAATGTTTATCAGATGCCTAATATGTGCAAGCCATTATGTTAGGAGCTGGGGATACAAAGCTGTCCCCAAAAAACTTATTTTCTCCTGGGAAAACACATGTACATAAATAAGCATAAAAATACATAATATAATACAGAGTAGTTTTAAGGGGGCAAATTCCAATAAGTAGGGAGGAGAGGGACACTAAAGAAGAGAAAAGAAGGTTGTCAAGAAATGCCTCCAAGGGGAGGTAGTGCTTGAGGGATTCTGTGAGAGGGTGAAAGTGAGGATGGAGCACATTCTGGAGAAAGGACAATATTTGAAGGGGGAGTGTTGTGTGTAGGGATTACTTTTCTGGACAGAAAATGAAACAGAAGAGGAAGGGGAGAGGGAGGCAAAGAGAAAGAGAGAGAGAGACAGAGGGAGACGGGGGGAGAGAGAGAGAGAGAGAGCACTGTTCTCTAGTTCTTTTGGGGCATAAAGTCTTTTGCACCTGTCCCCTCCTCTTCATTCCCAGTCACTTCCTCAGTTTAGATCCTTGACTCTTCTTGATCAAGCTCATTGCCATAGCACTTTCTCTAGTCTGTTTGTTCCTAGTTTCTCTCCTCTCCAAGTCATCCTTTGCAAAGATGTCAGAAATGGTTCTGCTAAAACACATGTCCTGCCTTCATCAAGAATGTTTAGGGGTTCCTCATAGTCTATAGGACAAATTGCAGACACCATCACTTAGCATTTGAGGCCCTCCATGATCTGCCTCAAACCTGAATTCCTCATCTCATACTCCCCTTAATGCATTCTATGTTTTATAGGTCAACAAGTTATTTTTCAAACTTGACCTGGGTCTCCTGTCTCTGTACATTCTCAGAGCCCTGTAAAAATGCAAAATCTTCTCTGCCCTGATTATACCAGTTGTAGGGTGGTAGATCCTCCAAGACAAATACTGAGATTCCTGAAGAAAGAGGAGTAGTCCTTGCCAGCATGGGTATGTATGTGTATATGTGTACATATATGTATGTGTATGCATATGTATGTATATACATGTTTAGGAAGATATATTTACATGTGTATATTTATACACAAAAGTATATATAATATATACATACACATATATACATGTATGTGTATGCATGTATGTATAGCTTTATTAGGGTTTATTGGAGGAATTTAGGGAATTTAGCAAGACCTGTCCTTGGCACCAGGAAGACTGAAGAGTGGATCCCCATCCCTGCCCTTAGGACAGGTCAGGTATTATATGGAAATAGAATGAAGAAGGCATAGTGCCAGGGATAGCTCATCTTCATGGGCATTTTTTCCCATGATATAGTTAAAACTTCTTTTGCTGTTTACATTCATTCAAAGTAATTTACATTAACTATGGAGTCCTATGTCGTGTTCTTACACTCTAGTTCCCATCATACAAGGCCAGGAATGCTTCAAACTGTACTTTTACCCATTAAAAATCCTTCTCTTCCTTGGAGACTCAGCTTGTAAAATCTTCTCTAATCCATTTAGCTGAAAGTGTTATCACTCTCCTTAAATTTTCTTAGCATGTTTTTTTTTGTGGGTCCTCCCCCTGCTTTTATGATATTCTATAATATAGCATACTTGCTTTTGAATCATATGACCCTCCCTCAATAGATAGTAAATTCCTTGAATGCAGGGGCTGTGCCATTTTTCATCTTTGTACCTTGAAGACATGGCATAGTACTTGTATATAATAACTACTTAATAAATATCTGTTGAGAGAAGCATGGGAAGACTTATCTAAGCTGATGCAGAGTGAAGTAAGCAGAACCAGAAAAACAATATATACAGTGACTAAAAGAATATGAATTTTAAAAACTAATAATAATAAAAAATCCATTTGAATTCCATGTAATTATAATGACCAAACTTATCCTCAAGGAAAAGATGTGCCTTACTCCCTTCTTTAAGGACAGAGGAATTAAAAGGATGGAATAAATTGTCAGATGTGGTAGATGCATTGGTTTGTTTTGCTAAACTAATATTTTTTTTTCTCTTCCTGTTTTGCAATAAAAGCAATAGATTGCTAGGTATGAGAACAAAGAGAGATTCGTGCAGAAATAGAGATGCTATGAAATTAAAATACAGGAATGAAAACACAGTTATAATAAAAATAAAAATAATGTCTATTTAATTGAATTCTACAGAGTATTCTTCTAGAGACTGTAGAGGATACCAGTTACTTTACATCCTATGTCATTTGATCCTTACAACAGCCTTCTGATATAAGTATTAAAAGTATTACTATTCCTGTTTTACAAATATGAGGAAAATGAGACTTAGAGAAGTAAAGAAACTTATCCATCATCATGGAGCTAGCAGGTGGTAAAACCAGGACATAAACACAGTACTATGATCTTTCTACCACATCATCCTGGCATTCAGTCAACATGAAAAGTTAAATAATGATACAAAATAGTTTCCTCTCCCTTATTAAGCATCTATTATGAGCAAAGTCTCCTTTAAAGTCTCCCTCCAAGATTTTATGGATAGTCCCTGGGTTTTCAAAGGCATTGGTATCTGAAAACTTAGGCACTTCCTAACAATCTAGAAAGGCTTTCTATAGTAGCTTAGATAACATTTTATATTTTAAAAACCATTTTCATTGATATCTTTTTTCCAGCACCTTGATTTTATAGTTTTTTAATCAGTGAAAATTAGCCCTTGGTACTTCCCTTTTCCTCAATGAAAATGAAAGAAAAACAAAACTTAAAAATCAAATATTTTAAAATTTATTTTAAAAATATATGTATATTTAATATTTTCCCCAACTACATTATAAATTATTTTTAACATTTGTTTTTTAAAATTTTGAATTCCAAATTCTTTCCTTTCCTCTCTTCCCTCCACTCTTATTAAGAGGACAAGCAATTTGATATAAGTTATATATGTGCAGTCATGTCAAATATATTTCCATATTAGTCCCATAATAAATGTAATCAATCAAAACGAATTTCTGCACTGGCCATATCTAAAATAAATATGTGTATATAAACAAATATAAAATGAATATGCACATATATGCACATGCAATTATATGTTTATGTGTATGGATATGCATATATACATATGTTTAATTCTGTACTCTTGATTCTTTCACCTCTATCAAGAGATGGATAGCATGTTTCATCATTATTCCTCTGACATCACGGCTGATTGTTATGTTGATCAGAGTTCCCAAGTCTTTCACAGTTGTTTGTCTTTATAATATTGTTGTCATGGTAGGAATTTTTCTTCTGGTTCTTTTCACTATACATCAGTTCATATAAATCTCCTCAGATTTCTTCGAAATCATCCCCTTCATCATATCTTACAGCACGATAATGTTCCCTCACACAGTTTGTTCAGCCATTCCCCAATTGATAGATGCTCCCTGAGACTTTCAAATAAAAGAATTATAAATATTTTTGGATATTCTTAGAGTTTGCTGTGCTTTGAACTAATCCCTCCTTTAATCGACCCTCTTTCTAATTCCTCCTTCTCCCTTCTCTCCTTTTCTTCCTTTTTCTCTGCTGAGTGAAATGTATTTCTATTCTCAGCTGTATATATTTCTTCCTTTCTTTGACTAGTTTAAGTGACTGAGGTTCAGTGCCAGCTGTTTTCCTCCTTGTTTGTGAAGACCAAATATGTGAGATAATTTCCACCTAATCTTCCTTTCTTTTCCTCATCCTAGTATTATTTCCCCCTCCTTTTCCATTTTTCTTTTAAGATAATCAGGACATAACAGAATCATTTCCAGACTTTCTGTTTAATTAGAGTCCTTCTATGAACCCTGATAAGATAGGGTTCAGAGGAAACACAGGCCTCATCTTTCCATATTAGAATGTTTGCAGAGACAAATATTTGAGATGCAAGAGTCAATAGGTCCTGACAGTCACCTGAGGGGACCTTTCATATGTAAGCTTGATAAAGATTGTATGTCTTACTAAAAGAAACAAAATGGAAAGTACTCCTATAGCCCAGAGGACTCAAGAATCTCATTATGGGAGAGCTTTAACACTTTCCTGGGAAGAGACAGAGAGAAGTGGATGACAGGTGGAAGCAGAATGGCAACTGAACCTTGAAGTCTTTAATAGGACTAAGAGATGAGAGTGACACTGAGCATTACCATGTGGAGCTGGAGGCAGCAGTAATAAAGTGAATATTGAAGAGTTCAAGGGTTAAGCAGGGAACCTGAGAATCAAGAACAGGAAGAGAAACCAGAACCAAATTGCATGAGAGCTACACCAGGAATAAGCAAATCTGGACCTTTTCTTCCACTGGTACTGTGAGTCGTGTGTGTGTGTGTGTGTGTGTGTGTGTGTGTGTGTGACTATTAGCTACCTAAATTATTTTGTGGTGGCTCTATATCAGAGTAATGCTACAGAATTTGTGGGGAAGGTGGGAAAGTAGAACTCTGTATAGAAGAAACTTTTCTAGACTGGCTTGAGTATGAATTCTAATTGCATTTGTCATTGTGGCAATTAACCTGTTCTGTGTTCTATACCTGGCTAGCCTGGGTTCTTGGAGGAGAATTGAGTGTCCCTAAAAGTGAGGTAGAAATGAATTGGATCCAGATGGTCTGAAGGTTTCCCTGGGTGGGCACATGAGCCAAAAAATTACTGAAAAGCTTCCAAGATTGATCTCAGTCTCTCTGAGCCCAGAGGTGTGGGTTCTGGACTACAGGTTACAAAAAACAAAGATTGCCATATTTTACAATTATTTGGTATTTTATATTTTCCAAAGCTCGTTGTCATAACATCTAGTCAAGTTTGAGGGCAGAAGAGAGTAATGAAATTAAGTCAAACACCTTTTTTACACAAAACTTTGGAAGAAGACTAGCCTTGTTTCTGGATATGTATGAGAGGTATATGTAGATATAAATGGATATTTCCCATAATGCCTGGGATACAAGGTTTGCTGGAAAGAAGAAAGACTGGAGGGGACTTTAGGGGATACAGTGAAGATTAGTATCATAGAACTGACTGGACAAGGAGATATATTACTCAGCCTAATGACAAAGAACAGTTGAGCCAGAAACAGCATGGGCCCCGCAACAATCTGTGCCGTGCAGAAAGGTGAGGGCAGGACTGGCGTCTGAGATAGGTGTATATTGGAAGTATGGATGCCAGAGGAACTGAGGAATGCAGTCAAGATTCCAAGTAAGCCACAAGAAGAAACACAATTGTTGTATTCCCGAGGTTCCCAGCTCTGCCCACACTACTAGAATTTTCCCCTATGGATGTTGTGAGTTTTGCTTCTGTGGTTAGAAACTAATCTTTTGAAAGAAGAAAAATTGACATGTTTCTTTCCTATCCAGACTCCGAAAAGAATCCTGTTTCTGTTTTCCACATGTTTTGTAAGAAACTGTTGGTATTCATATGTTTATCAAAAGATTCTTTGTTGGTGGGGAGGGTGAAAGTTGGCGCTGGGAAAGAAGATCTGACTATAGCAAGTGGAGAGCCAATTTCAGATGTCAGTAGAGTGACCTCTTGGTAAGACAAACAAAAGGCATATTAATTTTTAATAAAGAGAAATTCCTCAAGATTGAACCTAATTTGCCTGGTAATAGGAAAAGTATGTTAAGAAGCCCCACCAGGGGTCCTAGAAACCCTGATTTTATTTCATGGGTTATATAGCTAAAATGCCCTGGGATATTAAGGATATTTGACTGTTTTCTTAACCAAATGAGACACCAAGAAACAAGTGTCATTCATAACCTGTATCTTTATTATTATTATATATAATATAATAATTCTACATATATATGTATAATTATATTATGGGGGCAGCTAGGTGGTACAGTGGATGGAGCACCAGTGCAAGAGTCAGGAGGACCTGAGTTCAAATCTCACCTCAGACACTTGACACTCACTAGCTGTGTAACCTTGGGCAAGTCACTTAACCCCAATTGCCTCATCCTGGGTCATCTCCGGTCATCCTGATGAAAATCTGGTCACTGGATTCAGATATCTCTGGAGAAGAAGTGGGATTGGTGACCTACACAGCTCTCCCTCACTCAAAACAAAGTCAAGGGCAAATCATGTCATTATTTCTCTGATGGCATGGTCTTCTTCAGCAATGAAGGATGAACACATTCTGCATTCTACATTCTGCATTATATTATATATAATATGTAGTAATAATATATTATTACTTTATTATCACCATATTTTCCCCTAAAGCCAATCTTTAATTTTTTTATTCATTCATTATACATGTGGCCTTACTTTAAGACAAACTGAGGTTTCTGTTTGGATTATCTCACTCATAGTGAGGAAGAGCCTTGTTGGCACAGGTTCTATTCTGTTCCTTTAAATTCTGGGAAATGCTATAGACGTAGTTTATCTAAATTTCACAAAATTTTTAACAAAGACACCCGCCTTCTCTTTGTAAAAGAATGATAAGGGCTAGATCAAGGCTGGGGAACCTGCAGCCTTAAGGTCTCATGTGACCTCCGAGGTACTCAAGTGAGACCCTTAGACTGAATCCAAACCTCATAGAACGAATCCCCTTAATAAAATGGTTTGTTCTGTAAAACTTGGACTCAGTCAAAAAGCTGCACCGGAGGACCTAGAAGGCCACTGTGGCCTTGAGGCTGCACGTTCCCCACCCTTGGGCTAGATGCTAATGATGTTAGGGATTTAGAAGTAAGGAAGGACAAAAAATAGTCATTAATGGGTTGATATTTACTTAGAGAGAGGTTTCTAATGGACTGCCAAAGACAAAGGGTTCCTCAGTCTGCATTCCTCAACATTTCTTGGAAAAATGCATAGGAAAGAAAGGAAACAAGAATATATTAAGAGCCTATTATGTGCCAGGTACTGTGCTAACAGCTTTACAAATATTACTTAATTTGATTTTCATAAGAACCTTGGAAGGCAGGTGCTTCCAATCTTGCAGTTGCAAAAACTGAGGCAGGAAGAGGTTAAATGATCTGGTCAGGACCACACACCTAATAAGTGACGGAGTCCAAATATGAACGCAGGTGTTCATGACTAGTCGCGGGGCTCTATCCACTGCTTTATCTAGTTGCCATAATAATCACAGATCATATGCTTATCAAATTTGCAGATGACACAAAGCTGGGAGGGATGGCTAACACATTGATGATAGGATCCAAAAAGGTGTGTCTTGATAGCCCAGAATGTTAGGCTGATTCTAATCATTTGATACATAATAAGAATAAATGTAAAACACCACACGGCGTAAAGTTGTTTTAAATGCACTTAACTAGGAGCAGTACCCAGGAAGAATGAGTTTCAGCTCCTCCTCGACACTTCCTGTAGGACCCTGAGTGAGCCACTTAAAGCCTTTCTGTCTCAATTTCCTAAATTCTGTAAATGGGGACAATAAGGGTGCCTTCCTCGTAGACTTAGGATTATTAACTGAATTCCAGTGCCTGCCTTCTTTTCATTGTTTCTTACGATCTCCCAGACTGGTTACTTTGTATCTGCCTGCGCTTCAGCAGGGACCGTCACTAGCCTTTTTTTGTATCTCCAGAGGTTAGCCCAGTACCTGGCACATGGCAGGCACTTAATAAATGTTTACTGAACTATTATAAAGATACAATGAGACAACACTGTAAAAACACTTCGCAAGCCTTAAAATGCCATGTAAATGCTGGTTGTTAGAAGAAATAATACTCCTTATTGTTCAGTATTAATTATTGATATTACTACTGATAATACTCCTTATTGTTCAGTATTATTAATTATTGATATTACTACTGATAATACTCCTTATTGTTCAGTATTATTATTGATATTACTACTGATAATACTCCTTATTGTTCAGTATTATTAATTATTGATATTACT
>CM053769.1:310677413-310742052 GCA_028658325.1 Potorous gilbertii | reverse complement strand
TGGACATTTATCACTGTTTGACAGTTTAAAAAATTCATTACTGATTGATTATTGATTCATTTATTGTATTTCTCACATCTGTTGTTACATACTTCTCTGTGCTCAAACCATCGTCCATTCTCATACTGTCCCCTCTCAGCAGATGACCCCACCTTCTGCTTTACTGAGAATGATTGAGGCCATCTGTTGTCAATTCCCTCATCTTCCCTCCCTGAGTCAATCAGAATGCCTCCATCTTCATCCATCCTCTCCTCCTTTCTGTAGTCTCCAAGGGTAAACTCAAGTCTCTTTGCCAAACCTTTCTCTTCTGCTTTTGGTCTCGATTCCATCTCTCATTCGTTCTAGCTCTTGCTATGTAGATTATTCATTCCTGTTTTCTCTCAGTTTCTTCCTATCTGCTTGTTTTTTCTTTGCTTTCTACAAGTATGTTTGTGTTTCTCCTATTTTAAAGCCTCTCCTATACACATCATCCCTTTAACCTCTTGTCCTATAGCTAATTTCCCATTCACTGCTACATTCCTAGGAAGAGCAATTTACAGATCCTTCCTCTCAATCCACTTCCATCCCTTGCAGTGTGACTTGTATCATTTCATAAATAATAAGAATGATAGCTAGGATTCATGTAGCATCTACTTTGTGTCAAGTACTGTGCTAGCACTGTACAAATATTACCTTATTTGATCCTCAACAACCTTGAGAAGTTGGTTCTATTATCCACATTTTACAGGTGAGGAAACTGAGGCAAAACAGTTAAATGACTTGCTCACCAATCTAGTAAGAGCCTGAGGTTGGATTTGAAGTTAGGCCTTTCTGACTCCAGGCCTAGCACTCTTTTGGGCCACAGCTGCCTCTACGGAAACTGCTTTTTAAGCTGAAATTGAATTAAAACTGCTTTCTGAGTTGGTTGGCTTTTTTCTCAGACTTCATCTTCCATAATCTTTCTGTAATGTTTTATGCAAGGAAACAGACAAACAACAAGTATTTAAGCACTTAATATGTGTCAGGTACTCTTAAGTTCCGGGGGCACATAAAAAAGCAAAACCAAAACCAAAAACCAGATCTTCCTCAAGGAGTTTACATTCTAAGGGAGCTAGAAGGTCAGGGGTGGGTTTATAGAATAAGTGGTACCTGGAAGTGTATTCCATCACATTTAACATCAGCCATCTTCTAATTGATTGGTACCCTCTCACATTCCCATTCTTTGCCACCTCAAAAAGAGCTATAAATACAAGTACATTCTTAGAGTTTCTTTTGTTGAGTATTAATCCCTCCTTTAATCTACTTTGTCAAATTCTCCCTTCCCTTACTATTTTCCTGTTGAGTGAAATGTATTTCTGTACCCAATCCTGTAGATGGATGGGTATGTTTGTGTGTATGTGTGTTCTTTCTTCCTTTGCCTGCTTCAAATAAGAGCAGCGTTCTAGTGTCAGCTATTCCACCCCACCCTTCCTTCATTCATATAACTAATCTTCTTGTGCACCTTGATTATGTGAGATAATATGTTCCCTAGCCTTCCTTTTTGCTTCCACCCTGTATATTCTTCTTCCCATCTCTTTCCTTTCTTCTGTTTAGATCATCAAGAACCAACAGAACCACTCCCGGGCCTTCTGTATAATTAGAATCCCTCTACCCCCATGAAGACAGGGTTCAGAGGGGGCACCTATCTCCTCTTATTAAAATATAAACAGTTTATCCTTGTACAGTCCCTTATGGTTATTCATATTCACTTTTTTATGTTTCTCTTCTCTATTTAGAATTTCTATGTAGTTCTGGTCTTTTTATCAGTTATGCTTGGGAATTCTCTGTTAGGTTTATTTTTCATTTTGTAGTATTGTAATCAGTTTTGCCGGTAAGTTATTCTTGGTTGCAAGCCTATTTCCTTTGCCTTCTGGAATATTATATTCCAAGCTCTCTATTTTCTTTATTATGGTATGTGCTTCTGACTATGATTCCTTAACTTGAATTCTTTCTTTCTGACTGCTTGTAGTATTTTTTCTTTGCCCTGGAATCTCTGAGTTTTGGCTATAATGTTCTCAGGAGCCTTCATTTTGGGGTTTCTTTCGAGAGGTGAGCTTTAGATTCTTTCTGTTTCCACTTCACCTTCTGGTTCTAAGCGATATGGGTAGTTTTCTTCTAAAATTTCTTGAAATATGATGTCCAGCCTTGTTTTTTTGGGAGGGTTATAGCATTCAAGTAATCCATCAATTCTTAAATTTTTTTCCCCTTTCCAGGTCTTTTGTTTTCACTGTGAGATAGCTTGCATTTTCTTCTACTTTTTTCCCCAGTCTTTTTGACTTTGTTTTAATATTTCTTGTTGTCTCAAGGAATTGTTGGCTTCTACTTGATCCATTCTAATTTTCAGGGAGTTTCTTGCATGGCAAGATTTTGTACCTCTTCTGCCAAGCTGTTAATTGTCTTTCTAATCCTTTTTTCCATAGCTTTCATTCCTTTTCCATTTTTTTCCTCTGTTGCTCTCATTTCATTCATAAAAAAACAAAACAAAAATATTTTTACTCATTTAAAAAAAGAATTCTCTTGCTTTATCTGTTCCAGAAATTCTAGTTGAGTTTGTGCCCAAGCTCTAGTTTTCTTGAAGGCTTGCTTACAGATGCTTTGGAATCACTCTCTTTTTCTAGGTTTGTGTCTTGAGCATCCCTGGCACCATAATAGCCTTTTGTGGTGGGATTCTTTTTTTGTCTGCTCATTCTTCCAGTCTACTTTCTGACTTTGGGTTATATGTTTGAGCACACTTTTGAAGGGAAAGTCTGGGCTGGTCCTTTTGCTGCATTCTTGTGAGCATTCCAAGATCTTAGGAACAGGTCGGTAAGGGGACCTGCAAGCTTTTAGTATTCTCACAATCATCTGACCCAGGACAAAGTGTGATTACTGCTCCCCCCTCCCCCATTCCGAACTCTGCAACTTTTTGATCTTGGTTTGGTCTGAACAGTAGCAGACTGCTGCTTTTCTACTCTGTGCCTGGTGGGAAATTCTGCTGATTCATAGTGATAGAACTGCAGGCTCCCTTTTGGGGATTAGATTTTTGCCCTAGTGGTTACTCTGCAGACTTCAGATTGGACTAAAGGTTTGAATTGAGACCCATCTCTGTTTCTGGAGTTGGAGTCACAGTGCTGCTACTTGCTTCTGAATTTCTGTCTCTCAGACTTGGGCCTTTGGCCATTTTCTACTCCAGAACACCGAACACCACTCCTGGGAACCGGTATACTTCTGCAGCCCATGCTGAACCCTGATGTTCTAATATGGGTCTGAGATGTCCCCCCTGCCCTGGCACTGAAGTGCTTTGTATGTGGCTCCTCCTGGACAGACCCAGTCCCCTAGATCTATACACTATGTCACTATGCTCACCTGGGCTGCAGAAATGATTCAGTGATAATTTAATTATACATACATATATACATATATATAATACATCTTTGTGTCTAATGATAGCCATGTCTAGGATGGAGGGAGAAGGGAAGAAAGAAATTTACATGATAACTTTATTATATGTTTAAATGAAATAGTAAGATATACATAATAGATTTGCAGTTTCATGTGTAATCTTTTTTTATCATACTAAGTTATGAAAATGCTTGTTTTATCCCTTAAATTAAAAATATAATAAATAAAAAAATTTTTAAATGATACACTGACATTTTCTTGGGCTTTGCCACCAGATTTCAGTCTGTTTAGATTTATCTGGAGAAGTTTTGGGGAGGAACTCCCTGCACTGCTTCCTGCTGGTCAATCTTAGTTCTGTCCCTTATCTCTGTCTTTTAAAATCTCCTTCCTTGAAGATTTAATTGAGTTACTACATCCTCCATGAAATTGCTTACAAATCCCCCCATCTTCATGTGTCCATTCTTTCCATCCTCTGATTTTCCTGAAGTACTTTGTCTGGATTTTCCCTTTTTCTTACCCTGGTCAACATTGGGCTATGCTTACCTGTACATCGGTTACACCTGTTTTAGCAGAAGGCGAACTCCTCCTTGAGGCTGAGCTTTGAAACATTCCTCAATCTTTGTGACAACAGAATCTAGCACAACACCTTGCACATAATCATTGTTTAATAAATGCTTGTTAAATTGTCTTAACTCTGCCACTAGCCAGTGGCGTGACATTAGTCAAATTGTTTTAGCTGTTGGGATCTTTTGTTTCCTCATCTCTAGATGTGAGTTTTGGATTGGGTGAAGTTTAAGATCTCTTCAACCCTTAAAAAGCTGTCATTCCAAACCCTCTGCTCTCAAACTGCTTATTGGTTTGTTGGAGACAAGACTTTGATCTTTGAAACAGCTAGAGAACAATACCTTAAGGTGCCGAATTTTGGAGTACTTCCTGTGAGCAGTCAAAAACAGTCCTTCCCCACAAATCATTGTCGGTTGGAGGTAAATGCAGTCTGACTGGAAACTGTCTGGCAGAGAAACTGAATTAGAACAGAAAGGCCGATGACTATGCCAGTGTTTGTCTGTGAAGAAACAGTGACCTGGAAATGTGGCACTCTTAGAGGGAGTCTTTGGTTAAATGTTGATGCTATAGGTGTTACGAGTGGATTTTAGATTAAGACAGAATAGAAAACATAGATGAAAGGGGCTTTGGTAAACATCAAAAACAGGAGTATAGAGGAGAAAGGAAGAGAATTACGAAAGCAGAAATTAAGGGGGAGCAAAACAATAGGTGACAAGTTAGTCTGGAGAGTTTCACTGGGCACTGGTGGAATTGGGGTTTAGGTGTATTCAGAGAAAATGATTCTGATTAGAATTCAAGATGATGTACCAGACAGAAAAAGACCTTGCTTCACTAGGGGGTAAAGGAAGCTTAGAATAGCTAAGACATTTGCCTGGGAGGTGGAAATAGAGTAAATTAATAAGAAAGGACAGTGACCCCAAAGGAATGGGGCTAGAGGAAGAATCTATGGATTGGAAGGGAGGAGTAAAATAGAGTATCTGAACAAGATGAATCAATGCTTTGAGTGTGTTCCAAGCTAACTGAATAATGTTAGGCTATATAACTGTAACTTATCTAATAGATATATCATTTGTATTCTGATATTTCATTTTACTGTAGAAAAAAGGAGTAGCATATATTTATTGTACTATAGTAGCAGCTGTAGGAGAAGGGCTCTTATAAGAGAGGGGGAAAAGAAAGATTCTTTGAAGAATTTGAATCTAGTACTTTGGAGTAGCAATCTCTCCTATATGCCACTGTGTATTGGAACTAGAAAATGACCTAGAGTAAATAATATAGGATCTGCTTCGGAGAGCCTTCTTCATTTTGTTGTTTATTTTTTGAAGGGTTTCTGTGTGTTTGTGACATTTTTTTTTTTTATCACAAGCATATAGGAATTCAGTGAAGGAAAAGATCAGCCGTACGTGAAGGCTTTGCAGAGGAAATGAGACTTGAACTATGCTGTGAAGAGCAGAAAAGAATTTATTAAAATCTTGTATGGGGATGATTCTTCTAGGTGCTATATCATAGGAATTAGAATCTGTTGCCATTGAGACCAGGTTAGGAGTTCGAACTCATACGGGCTAGTTAGTGTTTATCTGTTCCACATACTATAGACTAATAGACTTTCTTCTTAATCCTTAGGAGGATTTAGGAAGAATATATGAATGGATTGGCACAAACTCATCACCAAACAATTCAAAATATATCCCCTGCTGGTGGTGCCTTAGTAATGCCATTTTTGTATAGGAAAGAGAGCACATTGATAAATTATTTAAATACACAAAGTTCCTGTCCTCTAATTTCATACTATGAGTCAGAGACAGCTGGAATCAGACTCCCGATCTCTTAATGTCAGATTCAGTGGCATGTACATTAATCCAGGGCTTTAGACTAAAGGGCAACAAAACTTATGTCCATTACAAGGAACAATGTTGGTACCAAACTTTAAGTTAATAATTAAGTGGAAGGTCATGAGGCAGAATGGATGGAGAACTGGCCTTAAAGCAAGGAAAATCTGGGTTCAGGCCTACCTCTAATACATACTGGCTGTGTCTTTTGGGCAAGTCACTTAAACACTGAGTGCTCTAAGAAATTCTAACACAGTAAGTTGCAGAGAAGGTTCTGATCTTCATTGGCAGAGGAAGTTTGCTCACCAAGGAGTTCCCATTGCCAGTGAAATCAGAGATCTAATCCCTAATCCCTGATGAATAGTTCTCATTTATATAGTGATTTAGGGTTTGCAAAGCTCTTTACATATATTGTTTTCTTTATCCTTACAACTTGTGAAGGAGGTACTATTATTAGCCCTATTTTACAAACGAGGAAACTGAGACTCAGGTTAAATGCATTCCTTAGGGACATGAAGCTAGTAAGTGTCCAAAAATTCAGATTTTGGGAGGTGTGACTGTTTTGTCAAAAGAACATAATGATATTATATACATATTCTTAAACATGGGGCAGCTAGGTGGTGCAGTGGATAGAATGCTATTCCTGGAATCAGGAAGACTAATCTTCCTGAATTCAAATCTGGCCTCAGACACGTAATAGTTGTGTGATGCTGAACAAGTCACTTAACCTTTTGCCCTAATTTCCTCATCTGTAAAATGAGCTGGAGAAGGAAGCAAACCACTCCAATATCTTTGTCAAGATAACCCCAAATGGGTTTGCAAAGTGTCAGATATGACTAATCCACCAAATAAGCAAACCCATAATATAATTAAAATAATCTAGACATTTATAAAAAGGCATAGTTCATGTATATATGAAGTCTTGAATATAGAAAAAAGTCTTCATATTCATAATGCAGTGATCCAATTTTTTCTCTCATTTTTGTTTTTCTACTCTTTCTCTCTTCCTGTTTTTCCCTTCCAAAAAACCAGGTCAGTTCTTCTCGGGTCTAGAGGACTTGACATATCCCACATCTCACAGAGGTTGGAGAGTTTGAGTGCTGCAACTACATTTGAACCTCTTGAACCTGTGAAAGATACAGATATTCAGGTAAGAGTAGTCTGACTTAAGGAAAGAAAAATAAAATCCTTGGAAGTAGTTGATTATTTGTTTTAGTACAATTGGCATTTTACCAGCTATCCAAAAAACTATTATTATTTTTCTGCTTCCTGATTAAATGAAACATCTGACCAAAATCCCTTCTGGTTGGAGTATAGTGGTGAGGGATAGACTTGGATATATTTACTTTTAGGGGGTTTTGCAAGCTTAAATTGTGGAAAACAAGCAATCTCCATCTTAACTTGAACTTTTCATTTCTTTACATTTCCTTTTTTTGACTTCAGTCCGAAGGACAGCAGTCATGGCTGCAAGATAATATTTCAGGCTAGTCTTTGTCTATTGGAACTCAAATGGTATTATGTTCCTTTTCATGTTGTTGGTTCTCAGTTGGCAAAAGTTTAAAAAAATTTGACTGCAACTTATTAAAATCTTTTCTTGGTTGATTTCTTTTTTCCCTCAAACTTAACAAACACCTGCAAAATTAAAATCTTTTCTTGGTTGATTTCTTTTTTCCCTCAAACTTAACAAACACCTGCAAACATGAACATTTCAACATACAAAGATCAGAAAAGGGAGAGTAGACACACTTGGGAACCTCTTTTACATATTTTTTAAAGGTACATATTATATTTAGTACATTAAATGTAAAACTGCTCAGCTCATTACCTTCTACATATTTAAATGTTTTGTTGACATTTTAGTGCTACTACTGACCAACTTCCTTTCCTACTTTCTTTTCCCTTATACAAGCCTTGTCTTGTAACAAAGTATAGCTAAGCAAAACAAATCAGCGCCATATTGAGTAGGTCTGAAAATCTGTGTCTCTGACAAGAGTTGAGAAAATACTTCATCATTCAGCCTTCTGAAGTCATAATTGGTCATTACATTAATCAGAGATCTTAAATCTTTGAAGGATATTTTCATTTACATTACTCTAGACATGGTACAAATTATTCTTCTGGTTCTGTTCACTTCACTCTGTCAGTTCATTCAAATCTCAAGTTTCTCTGAATCTGGTCCTTTAGTAATTTCTTGCAGCATAGTAATATTTCATTGCTTTTAAGCCATAATTTTTAACAATTTCACCAGTTGATGGGCATCCACTTTGTTTCTGTTTCTTTGCTACCTCTTCATTGATTTCTAAGGAGTGTTTTTATTGCCTTTGTTTAAGGCACAAGGAATAACGTGAAAGAATGCTTCAATACTAATGTATCATTGGTGGGGTTTTGAACTGATCCAACCATTCTGGAGAGCAATTTGGAACTATGCCAAAGGGCTATAAAACTGTTCATACCCTTTGACCCAGCAATAGTACTTCTAGGTCGGTTTCCTAAAGAGATCATACAAATGGGAAAAGGACCCACATGTACAAAAATATTTATAGCAGCTCTTTTGGTGATGGCCAAGAATTGAAAATTGAGGGGCCATACCCATCAGTTGGAGAATGGCTGAACAAGTTTTGGTATATGAATGTAATAGAATACTATCGTGCTATAAGAAATGACAAGCAGGCAGACTTCAGAAAAACCTGGAAAGATTTATATGTTGATGCTGAGTGAAGTGAGCAGAACCAGAAGAACATTGTATGTACAATAACACCCACGTTGTGTGATAGACACAACTTTGATAGACATAGCTCTTCTTAACAATACAGTGATCTAAGACAACTCCAGAAGACTCATGATGGAAAATGCTATCCACAGCCAGAGAAAGAGCTTTGGAGTCTGAATGCAGATGGAATCATAGTATTCACTCTGGGTTTTTTTGGTTGTTTTGCTTTGTTTCTTCTTTCTCATGTTTCTTTCCACTAGTTCTAAATCTTCTTTACAACGGGACAAATGTGAAAATATGTTTAATATGAATGTAAATGTAGAGCCTATATCAAATTGCATGCTGTCTTGGGGAGAGAGGGAGAGAAAATTTAAAACTCAAAATCTTATGGAAGTGAATGTTGAAAACTAAAGATAAATTTATTTTATAAGAGAAAAAGAAAGAAAGAATGCTTCAGTAAAATGTAATGAACTGTGCTAATAGTACGTGTTTACTATATTAATGAGGAAAAAGATAAGAAAGAGTGTTAAGAAAGGTATGTCTTCTGTTAGTTTCAAGGGCCTTCAAATACCATATTTACATTTGAATTCTTCCTTGGGAGAGATGGAGGTGATCTTTGTTGTCATTTTGGCCAGTAATACAACTTTCAGATAGATACATCTTGAGGATTTATAGAGAAGGATACTATACAGATGCATAACAGTTTTTCTATTGTTCTAATTTTGCTTTAATTATGGTCTTTTCCCCAAACCTGAACAATCTTACCTAGTCAGCTTAGTGTCCCAGTTCCATTATATTAGTTTTCACTTTACAGTGAAACTTTACATACTGATTTTGAATTTGATTGTAGAGATGGAAAGCATTTCTTTTTCTAAGAAAATATAGTAGGAAGAACTCATATACGCATGGTGTCTTAGAACTTGCAAAGTTCTTTTCTCTTAACACTTCGGTGAAGTAGGTAATCTGTCAGTGAGCAAGCATTTATTACGCTCCCACTATGAGCCAAGCACTGGGGATACAAAGAAAGGTAAAAGAGTTCTTCACAAGAGTCTCACAGTCTAATGAAGAAGTCACTATATTCAGCTATCTACAAACAAGCTATATACCGGATAAATTGGAAATAGGCACAAAGGAAAGGAATAAGGAAAGGCTTCCTATGGATTTTAGCTTCTGAGATTTTAGGTGGGACTTGAAACTAGGGAATTTAGGTTATGGAAATGAGGAGAAAGAATTCGAGGTGTGAGGGACAACTAATGAAAATGCATGGAATTGAGAAAAAAAATGTTTTGTGGAGGGAACAGCATATGGATTGAATATTGGTGGAGGGGGAATAAGGCATAAGACTAGAAAGGTAGTAGGCAGGGGCCAGGTTAAGAAGGAATTCAGTACTACTGGATTTTATATTTGATTCTGAAGGTGATAGGGAATTGATTGAATTAGAGGGTGGTAGTGATATAGTCAGATCTGTGGTTTTGGAAGATTTGACAGTACAGTAGAAGACTGATTAGAGTGGTAAAAGACAATACAAGAATACCAGTCAGTGGGCTATTCAGTACTCCAGGCATGAACTATTGAGGACCTGTTCTACTGCAGTGTCAGAGGAGAGCAGGAGGTGTATGCATAAGATGTTGGGAAAGTAGAGTCCAGTAGACCTTGGCAGTAGATTGGAATTGGGGGTTAAGAGTTAGGAGTCAAAGATGACACATAGGTTGTAAATGTGGGTGACTGGGAAGTTAATTGTGTCCTTGACAGTAATAGGAAAGTTAGGAAGAAGGAAGGATTTGAGAAGGAAGATAATGAATTCAAATGAGTTCAGTTTGGGACATGTTGAATTTAAGATGTCTACAAGCTATACAATTTTAGATGTCTACTAAGCAGTTGAAGATGTAAGGCTAGACAGTAGGGGAGAAGTTAGGGCTATGTAAGTGTATCTGAGAATCATCAGCATAGAGGTGACTATTGAATTCTTTAGAGTTGGTAAAATCACCAGGCAAAATAGCATAAAGGGAGAAAAGGGTCTAGGAGAGAATCTTGGGGAACACCCAGTTAGTGGGCATGCTGGATGAAGTTCCAGAAAAGGAGACTGAGGAGCAGTCAAGAGAAGAAAACCATGAGAGGAGTGTCATAAAAACTTAGAGGGAAAAGAGATATCAAGGAGAAAGAGGGTGATTAACATGTCAGAGATTACAGAAAGTCAAGAAAGATGAGGATTTCAAAGAGGCCATGAGATTTGGCAGCCAAGATATTCATGACTAATGGGGAAATATGTTTAACATGATTGTACATGCATAACCTGTATCAGATTGCTTATCGTCTTGGGGGAGGGAGGGAGAAAAATTTGGAACACAAAAATTTTATAAAAAATGAATGTTGAAAACTATCTTTACGTGTAATTGAAAAAATAAAATACTATTAAGGAAAAAAGATATTGTTAACTTTGGAGACACTAATTTCAATTGAATGAAGTCAGAAGTCAGACTGTACAGTCTGACTCAACTCTGTAGAGTTGAGAATGAGAGGAGAGGAAGTGGAGGGACCAATTGAATAAGGAATTTAGCCAGAAGCAAGAAATTTAGCTAGTGAGGAGGGGCAGCTCAGTGGATCAGTGGTTAGAATGTTGGTCCTGAAGCCAGAAAGATTCGTCTTCCTGAGCTCAATCTGGCCTCAGACACTTACTAGCCATGTGACCCTGGGATCATTGTAAAATGAGCTGGAGAAGGAAATGACAAACCATCCCAGGTATCTCTGTCAAGAACATGACTGAAAAACCACTCAGCAACAACAACAGCAAACCTCGTGGGGATGTAAAGATCAACTGAGGTTTTTTTGAGGATGGAGGGGACATGGGCAAGTTTGTAGGTAGTAAAAGAAGTAGCCAGTAGATAGGGACATGTTGAAGATTAGTGAGAGTGGAGTTGATAGAGGAAGCAGTCTGCAAGAGAAGACTGAATGGAAGGAGATCAATTGTGCATGTGAAGGATTAACCTTAGTAAGGAGAAGGATTACCGTTTTTACTTGAGATAGAAGTGTAGGAGGAGATAGTGGTATAAGGCATCTTTGATGTGAGATGAGGGTGAATTGAGGAAGGACCTGGTGAATGGCCTCAAGTCTTAAAGTAAAATATGAGGGAAAATTCTTTGCTGAGAGAGTAATGGGAGAGGAAGCCATAGTAGATTTAAGAAAGAATGAAAAGGCTTGGAAAAACACTGAGGTGAATGGGCTACAGTGAATTGATTAGGATGAATTGAAATGAATTGAAAAGGATTGCCTTGCAGCAGTGAAGGTCCATTTGGGATAATGTGATAGAACTTTGTAGTAGACCCAGTCAGCCTGGTATTGTGATTTTCTCCAGGCTTGTTCAGCAGCGCGTTGAGTAGGAGAGAAGGTAGTGGATGGTGGGAGTAATCGTGGGCGGAGGCGTGGCCAGGCAAGGTCTTTGACAGGACAAAGGGGCAAAAAGTTAAGGGTAAGAGGACAATGAAGAGTTGAATTGGTTCACCCAGGAGTCCCATGGAGAGGAGGAGAGATTTTGACCTGGGAAAGAAATGAGAGAAGGATGACTCCCATGAAGACAGTAGCATTTGGGGTTGCAAAGCAGAAAAGGAACTGCCACGACAACAGATTGTAATCAGATAAGGGAATTTTAGAGTTCATGGACACGGAAACAGAACATGTGGGGATGGTGGCAAGATCAGTGTGTGTATAGGGGAAGTAAGATGAAGAAGGAAATGGGTTAATTAAGGAAATTAATTAAGTTAGGGTGTATGTTGAAATCCTCTTCTGAAGGCAGGAATTTGAAAGGAGAGAAAGACCGAGCTAGGGTTTGGATGTGTTGAGGAAAGGAGAATGGTCCATATGTAACAGCCACTAGAATTTTGGTTTAAGTGATAAATATGGATTGAATGAACCTCAGAGGAATAGAAGTGATGATGGTGGAGGGAGAGTGTGGAAGTGACTGATTTAAGTCCCCTTGATTTTTTTGCCTTCTTTGGCTTTAATTCTCTTGAAGTGACACTAAAAAACATCAGGAGCTAAGCAGTATTTCTTTTAACTGTAATCACCTACTTTAGATTCTTTTGTCTTTCATTTTACTTTTCAGTCTTAATCCATGGCTGATGTTTTGTAGTGATGTTTATTCTTCAACATCAAGATGAACTTTTTTGTTATGTATTAGAACAATTCTATGACTCTAGTACTCTATTGAGAAACTTCAAACTTTGAGACTAAAGATATTTCAGTTTTGAGTTGAGGAAATTACTTCTCTTCGTTGAATTTTTCCATAAGCAGTCTTAAGAATGCAAAATGTTTTCTTTTTCTTCCCATTAGTCACAGGATGGCTTTAAAAACAATACCACAATTTGATATTTGAAACCATAAGTACAGAACGTCACCTTCTAATTTAGATTGCCAGTAATCTAAGTCCCAAGAAGTGATTAAAAGGGAATATTAACATTGAATTAAGACCTTAGTGGAATTAATTTTTCTTAAAAAGGTCTCAAGGAAGAAAACTTACAGATTACAATCTTTGCAAGGAGCATCATTTTTTTTTTTAACTTACAATTTGGGGCTGTAGGCTTTGGCTAAACTTAAGATTTCTTTTGTTTTTAAGAATTCAGTTTAGTTTTTAGCTCATTTTACTGGTTCCTGAACTGAGTACATATATTCTAACATTATATCTTTCAAAAATGAAACTGACTGTTCACACTTTTTATGCCATTGAGTTTAGGAGCTAGCCATTATTACTAGAGACAAGGCCTGACAGCCCTTAACTTTCAATCATTTAAAAATGTTGTGGTAGTTAAATTTATATAATCAATTATACATTGTCCGAAGTTACTTTATTTTCAGATTTTTATTTTCCAAAATTATAAAGACAGCTCTGTGATTTGATAGACTTACTATTGTGTGTGATATTTTCCAAACAGTGCTTCGCTTTTTTTTTTTTTTGAGATAAGGAGTATAACAAAATTTTCTGTGCTGAACCTAAGTCAGAGTGAATTTATTTATGTCAATTTACAATACTTTTATAGTTTATAAGTGAAAATGCTGATGCATCCTTAAAAGGATGCTGCCAAGTACTTTGCAAACCCCAGCCATTGTTTATACTACTTAGAAGCTTGAAAAGGCATTTTCCTTTGTACAGATCGCCCTTTTCTATTTGGTAAACATTGATTATTTTTCCCTCTGTTTCTAATGGAGCTTGAAATTAATATAGTTTTTCTTGCTAGTTTCCTTGTTTGTCACGATATTGATGTGTTCTGGAACCACATTTTCAAAAGTTGCTATGGCTAGCAAAGGTAACAATATTTGAAAAATCCATTTATACATGTATGAATGGCGTGAGTGGATTTTTAAAAATGTTAATTGCTTTTTAAAAAATGCAGCTATGAGAAATCACTGCAAAATTTTGTAACAAAAGCTGAATGATAGCTGTTAGCTAGACATGATAATAAAGATCTGGTTTTGAGCCACCTGTGACTGAACTATTGTGGGAACTAAAATCCTTCTACAGTTTTACAAAGATAATTTTACATGTGTTTGTCTTTTGCGAAAAAATTTCTTGAGGGTAGGTTTTAGGTTTTTACTGTGTTCTGATGCATAGTGTTAGGTACTAGTACGTTTTGAATGTATTATATGTGTTGAAGAAAAACAAATTGATGTGCCCTTTGTTGCAGCATAGCAAAATTCCCATTAAGGAAACTCCCTCTATCCTACTAATGCCAGCACTCTTTTTGCAACTCAGACTTTTAGAGAGTTGCTTAGAGTAAATACAAAGTAGTTTAGGGAGAGCACTAACAGTTATGGGGTTCAGGGAATGTATGTAGAAGGGAGTGCTTGAGTTGAATGTTTAAAAAAAAAAAAGGAACTAATTCTACCTGGCACAGATGAAGAAGGAATGGGTTCCAGGTTGGGGGACAGTACAAAGGTGTAGAAGCAGGAGATCACTCAATCAGCAAGTATTTATTTAGTGCCTCTTATGTACCAGGCACTGTAATAGGTACTGAAGATAAATGTACAGAGAATGAAATAATCCCTGCTTGAAGGGAGCTTGCATTTTAATGGGAGAGACAACTGTGTATTTTAAAGTATACAGTATAAATGTAAAGTAAATAATACAAACATATACAAATTAGTTACGTGCAAGGTAGTTTGAGGAGGGCACTATCTATTGAGAGGTGGGTGGTTTTATTTAGAAAGTGTGGAGCTAGATGATGGTGTGTCATATAATGAACATAGAGAAGGATAGCTTAGCTGTATTGTATAGCATGAGAGGGAAAGTAATGTCCAATGTGGCTGGAAAGAAAGTTTCAGTCCTTAAGTGCTAAATAAAGGAATATATTTTTTCTAGAGGGTGTAGGAACACACTGTAATTGATGGAGTGGGGGGAATCGCATCTTTAGATCTACAGTGTGTAGAGTGACCTGAAATGAGGAGAGTCTTTTAAGGTGGTGACATCAGTTAGGAGATTGTTGTCACTGATAGTCTAGGAAATGATATGCCAAACTAAAGTAATAGATGTTTGAGTGGAGAGAAGGGGAAAATGTGAGAGATACTGTGGAGGCAGAAACAAGAAATTTTGACATCTGATTGGGTATGTGGGATAAGGGAAAATCAGATTATTGAGATTAAATAATCTACACTATTTATTACCAAATCATTTAACTATTTGAAGTACCTGACAAAGTATCTGATGGTATGCCTTGATCTCTGAAGTAGCTGTGATATAATAAACAAAAACACAGGATTTGGAGTGAGAGGACCTGGGATTCATATCCAAGATCTGCCACTTATTAACAGTATGATCTTGGACATTTTAGTTAACTTCTCTAGCCCTTTTATGAGAAGTCACTTTTTAAAAATGTTTGCATAATCTGCCTTCATCCACGAGCAAGAAACATTTTTAAGCAATTAGGGTGAGGGAAATCTGTGTGTCATTTATAAGAATAGATCCTCAATAATTGATTTTTACTCCACTATACAGTAACTATAATGAAATATTCATGATTTCCTTCCTTTCCTGCTCATAGGCTTGTAAATGAAGAAGAACCTACTCAGACTTCTTTTAGCCTGTCTTTTAAATAGTTATAAGAAGCTAAAAGGCATTGACAATCATAAAACTAATTCAGTACTAAAGTAATCCCATATATTCCTTTAAGACAAATCAGTAACTTTAAAATTGCAAAAAGCTACACAATACAATGAGTTAATTCTATTTTAAGAAAGCTTAAAATTCTACTTTTTTGCCTTTGGCCTTGCCTTTATTATTAAAAATATATTTGCATGGTTAAAGTTTTGAAATTAATTTTTTTCTTTGTTTTTCTTCTAATTTTATACCTTCAAATTAAATCAGTAAATTTTTAAATAAATAAAACAAAGATAAGGAGAAAGATGATTTCTAAGTGTAAAATACCATAGTGCTGTTAATTACCCTTTATCATCTTCATACCATTTCCATTGTTTAACTGGACCTTTACTGATACTTAGTATGGGATTTTTTCAGGCCAGTAAAATGGAAAATTGAATTAGGCATAAGTAGTTTGGAGAATTTATGTTGTTTCCTTGCTTCCTTTTGATGAAATCCCATTGGACAAACATCCTATCCCTCCTCTTTATTTTTAATTCTTGGTTGTCTGTACCTGAATGTCATCATCTCTCTGTCTTATTTTCTGAGGTGAATGTCTACATGAATTCTTTGCCCAAAATGATAATTTTATATAGTACTTTGTAAAGTACTTAATCTCATCTGATCCTCAAGACAGCCCTCCGACTCAGGTACTAAAGATCAGAAAACTGAAGCCAGTTTTCTTTACTCCTCCAACTCTCTCTTTCTCTCCGAATCCCTCTCCAGAGACACTGACCTCCTTACTGTTCTTCATGAGCTCTATTCCATCTCTCCACTCTGGGCCTTTTCACTGACTTGTCCCTATTCCTGAACTCTCCCTTCTCATCTCTGCCTCTTGACTTTCCTGATTTCTTTCAGATTTCCCCTAAAGTCTGAGGTTTGCCTCTCCTTAATTTGAGTATTTTCCCTCTGAGATTATCTCCAATTTACTCTAAACATATACTATCGGTACATAATTGCATGTTGACTCCTCCATTAGACTGTGAGTTTCTTGAAGACAGGGACTGTGTTTGGCATTTCTTAGTATCCTCAGTGCTTAGTATTGTGCCTACCACATAGTAGAGTTGCTTAAATGCTTGTTGACTTACTAACTGATGGTGATGTGGACTATCCTATGTGAGGAACAGAAAGAAGGTCTGGATTGAAAAATACAGGATGGGAAATAATGTACAGTGAGACTGGAAAAAATAAATTGGGACTAGGTTGTAAGTGACTTTGAAAGCAAAACAATTTTTTTTCCTAAAGGCAATAGGAAACCACTGAAGTAGGTTGTATAGAGTGGACAGATGGTTAGATTTGCACTTGAAGAGGATTGGAGTGGGGAGAAATTTGAGATCGGGAGACTGGTTAGGAGGCTATTGTAATGAACTGGGCAAGAGGTGATAAGGGCCTGAGCCAAGGGTGGTAGCTTTATGAGCAAAGACACGGAATCAGATGTTATGGAGGTTGAAATGACAGATTTTGGCAACTGATTGGATACGTGGGATAAGAGGGAGAATAAGGAGTTGAGGATAATGCTGAACTTTGGAGCCTGGAAGGATGGTGGTACTCTCAATAAAAATAGATGAAATTTGGGAGGGGAGGAGATTGATAATGAGTTCAGCAGTTCAGTTTGGGACATGTTGAGTTTGAGGTATCTCCAGGATATCCACTTTGCAAGTCTAACCCTCTATATATTGTTCCTTGTTGCTTCTCCTCATTGTAATAATGGTGCCTATATTTAGGAAGAATTTGATAGTTCGGGCTAATAATAACTCATGTTTATATAGCACTTTAAAATTTACACATTCCTTTTTTCACAACAGTAATGAGGATGGTAGTGCAAATATTAGCACCGTTTTACACGTAAGAAAATCAAGCTCAGAGAAGTAACCTGATTTGCATATGTTTTTTTCATGGCTTGCATTGGAGCAGAATTTGAACCTAAGTCTTGTAAGACTAGCGGTTTGTTTTTTTTTTTAATTTCACTTATTGTCTATGTTAAAAGTAAAGGGTAAGTGAGGAATTTAAAGTTTGTTGCTGAAGACAGATAGATGGTAGAACTAGTACTCTGTATAGTTAGTTCTTTTTCTTTTGAAGAGACCTAACTTATTCTGACCTCAGACCTGAAGGAGAGACATCAAGTTGAGACTGATTGAAGTGTATTCCTTAGTGATTGTTGAAATTACAGTGTTATAACGTGCCTGGGATGTTTTGAAGATAGACATTTTACCCCCCAAAAAATATACTGTTCTGATTGCTGTAGAGCAAATACAAGTGGCAAGATTATATTCCTTTGTAGCTTTTTTCCAACCATATCATCTTCACATTGTCATTTAGATGAGATATGATTGTCAGCAACTGCCTACTTAGGAGTCTTACCAAAATGATATCGTTAGATATTCTTAACTTGGCTATGATGAGAATTTTGGCTTATTTCAGTAAATAAATTGTTTTCTGCCCTAGGACAATTTTGTTTTGTAGGTAAGAACATCTATTTCACTTGCTTTCATTTATCACTTTAAAAACTCTACTTTGGAGAAGATATTTTTGAGGACTATAACAAGTAAAAATTTTTCTTTCAGAAAAAAATTTATGGTCTATTTGGTTTGGGAGGATGTGTTATGTTAGTCTAGTTAGAGCTCTCAAAGAATAGAAACACGACCATGCCTGCCTATAATCTAGCTATGAGGTTTAATAATTACATACAAACCCCTGGCAACACACACACACACACACTCACTCTCACTCTCTCTCTCTCTCTCCCTCTCCCCCTCTCTCCCTCTCTCTCTCCCTCTCTCCCTCTCTCCCTCTCCCTCCCCCTCCCCCCATTCTAGACCTGATAAGTGCATTCTAGGAAGTCAGTAATCCAGACCATAGATTACTACAAAGTGACCTGAGGCAGGGAAAATCTGTGTAGTTTTATGTTGAGGTAGATAGGAAACCCGGCATCTTACCGATGTACCAATCTAAGGTAAGCAAACCCTAAGCACCTTTTGAATACACTACTCGTGAGTAGACTAGATATGGATAAATACAAGAATCCCTTTAGTTTTGATGTCTGAGCTTAATGGTTCATCATCAGTTTTTCCAACTGTTTCTATTTACCTCTTTCCCCTTTCTTCCTCTGAGAGAAAGCACCCAAGTCTGATCAGCCTGTTAGAGGAAGCCCAATTAGAAATATTGATATGAGACTACATTAAATGCAGCTTTGCTATTTTCACATAATCAAGATCAACATCTACTTGGCCACAAGCTTGGTATAGACTAATAGTGTGACAGTGCAGCCAAAACAAGCGAGCATAATACGGAATCATATTTAGTAGAAGAGTATCTCAATTATAGGGTGTAATAATTCTGCTGTACTCTAATTTTGGTCTAACAGCAGTGGCCATTGTATTTATTTCTGGGTGCAAAATATTGCAGGATACCAATAGATCATGATACATTTAGAACAGAGTGACCGAAGATAGTGAGAGGTTGGAGAGCTGTGTTGTGTAAAGAACAATTTAAGGGTCTAGGGATGTGAGTCTAGAAGATAGATCATTAAGGGAGATATAATAGAGAGCTATCTTTATATATTGAAGGGCTGTCATGTGAATTATAGACATAATCTATGTAATTCAGAGGTCAGAACTAATGCCAAACAGATGAAAATCATAGGATGCTATATTTCAGTTTAATACTATGAAGAACTTCTAATAATTAAAACAGTCCAGCAGGGGAAAGAAAGACTTGCCTCAAGTAGTACTGAGCTCTGGAACCATTTAAACAGTTTAAGAATGAATGCTAGTCAGAGATGCTGTGGAAGGGATTACTGTTGAGGGAAATGGAGCCTCTGAAGTCCATTCTTATTCATAAGAAATTTGTAACTCAAGCTAAGTACTAAATATAAGTCCTACCTAAGTATGATTCTTATGAAACAGATGAGTTTCATCTATAAATGCTTACATACACAATTTTTCGGGTTCTTAAAAGTTTGTTTTAAAGTAGATGTACTCCCTTTCAAGAAGAATTTAAACTTAGTTTAGAAACCACTTTTGTAAATTGTGCTGTCCTCTTACTCCTAGTAGAATAAGCAGTTAAGTTCATGGCAGCCTTTGTGTTGTAGCTTTGCATATTTGATCTTTTGGCATTTGCATGGTGAAATGGCCTTTCTTTAATGATGAGCTACATTCTTTTTTCTCCTGTCTTTATAGACAGATTTCAGTGGATCTCACTCTGCTTAATTCAACACAAATGGTTTGAGAGAAAATCCTTTCCTAGAATGTAACAGGTTTATTTTAGTTCAAGATTTAGCTGTGTGGACTGAGCTACATCTCGAAAATTCACAAACACTATCTACCTGCCCTGTATTCTGTTTTCATACTACATGATAAATTGAAAAACAGAGATTCTTAAAGCTAGAAGTGAACTTGGAGATTATTAGTTTTGTGTTCATCTTTGTCTCTTGAAAAAAAAAGCAGGGTTCACACTCTCTACATGTAAATGTTTTTGCTGTTCATTGTCATTGAACGCTGATATGGTGTGAAACTCAAAATCAGTAAACCTGTGATAAAAATTTTACATAGATTTGCTTATGGCAGTCTGGAAACCCCTTATCTAAGCTTTGTGTCTCTATGAGTACCTAGCACAAGTCTCTAAAGGGTGAGGAAGTTTATTGAATATTACTGGTCAGATTAATGGACTGTCCCATTTTGTTTCCATTTATAGTAGATGTTACAGCTAACCTAATGATGATTGTTTTGGTCTGGTTGCATTGATTTACTTTTCCTGCTTTACTGTGATAAGAAAAGGTAGATTAGGTGCTATGTTCGGTCTATTGAGAAAAAGTAGACAATTAACTATAAGTATTCTGTGAATCAAATTAAAAACACTAATCTTACTTATTTTAAAAATTTTTTTATATTTTAGACAAATAGTAAAACTTAAATATATAAGAAAAAGAAACATTATAAACTTAAATATTAAACTTAAATATAAAATAAGAAAATAAAAAAACCATGTCATGTACACAGCAGAACATAGGAGAGGATTCAGAATATATAATAATAACTTATCATTTCAAGAAAGCCTATATATTAAATACTGTGCATTATCTTAAAAACTGTCCATCATTTCTTTGCTTTCTTGTATGTTTTCTTTTGTTCTCTGCTGTACACTTTTTACCTTGTTTCTTTCTCCCTTCTTCCCCCCTACCTGCCCCCCCCCCCACCAAGGCTACAGTTGAGCATAGATATACATATAGGTTAAAAATAGCTATTTTAGAATAACAGTGGATATTGCAGGCATCTTTTAAAAAGAATTTTGAAAAACTGCATTTATGGTAAGCCAAGGATATAAGATTTCAGTTCTTCTCTTCATCCATTCACAGTTTCTGTGTGAAGGCCGTGTGTTCTGAACAAGCAAGTAAATGGATGTTGAATGCATTTTAAACAAGCAGGAAATGACAGGCCTTTTGATTTTCTTAGAGGTTTCTTATATCCTGTAGTGAGCAAGGAAATATAAATTACTGATTTAAAAAAGAAGTAAGTTTAAGTAATTCAGTAAGAGTATTTTGGGATAATCTTTGACTAAAATATTTATCTCACATTTTGGCATAACTCTTTAGGTATTGGCTACCCAGTGGTGTCTTTGAACTGGACTTGCATTTAGCTTGCAGTTCTCTTAACCTGCCAGTATCTATTTACAAATGCATCTTTTTGAAACATATATCATCACATTCTAGTTTATCGAATTCCACCAATTTAAGCTGCTTATTTTCAGAAACTAAAAATGAGCATACAATTTTATCTTTTAGAATGTTTAATATGCAAGTGGGTAGGACTCAAAAGAAAAATAACCTTATAAGAATAATAAATGTATTTGTCTGTTGTGGTAGAGCTGTAATATCACATGTAACTTTTTCATGTTAAACCTGCAACTCTTTGAGACAATTTCAGTACGTGGGTGATAATATTGAACTGGTTTTGGATTCCAAGTTTCCTTTCACTGCCAACATTCTGATACTTGACTCTATAGGACAAGAGTCCTTGCTTGAATAAGGGTCTTCATTAATAGTGATTGTAGATGTGGCTCCAGAGTTACAGAACTATGAGAGTCACTGTTATAGGACAGCATATGATAAATCACATGAAGACAGTGAAAGGAGGGCTTCAGTAGTATGTTCATAGTATCTTACCTCAGAGTTTGTTCATGAATTTTTTTACAAGTCTCTTTTGTTGTTGTTGTATCTGTTTGAACAAGAGAAAAAGAGTTGGGTGGGAGTACCTTTGGGGGCGTGTTGGAGGAGGAGAAAGCCATCACTCCCCATTGTATTGTGACCATATTACTTTTTGTTTAAATGCTTTTTGTTCATGTTTCCATTTTGTATTTTGGATGTAGAGAGGTTAAGTGATTTCCCCAAAGCAGAGAGAGTTGGTGACAGAGCTGAGACCAAATCTCAATGCTGTCATCCACTAATCTGAAACACTAGTGATTAGACGTTGCAGACCCACTCCATTTATGTTGTATGACAGCAGGGTGAGTCCTTGCTCTTAATGGAGTGAGTGTGAAGCTGAGATGTGTAAAGAAAACCTTGCCTGTGCCTTCTTGAGACTGCAGTTTTTTAAGCACTGCAGCAGATTCTTCTGAGAGTAGCTGGGTGTAGCACAGTTTCCAAGAAACTGTATAAAAAGAGCCCTCATCTTGTAAAAATATACTTCCGACGGCATAATTCATTCGTTTTTTGAAACAAAGGGGCAGATTATACCAATGGCTCGGCAGTATGTAGGTGGGAGTTCAGAATTTACACTCTCATTTGGGGACTTTAAAATGATTTGGCTTATTTCTTTAATTATGTGGTGTGAGATGGAAGATTTTGAGATAGGCAGTCCTCTCACCTTTTTCATTTGTTTATTTTTAAATGCTCCTGCTTCCTTGGAAGCAGCAGTAGAACTCTTCAGATCTATACAGTTTTTTGCTGTTGGTGCCTGTTTATCTAGATGGTAGAGGTTTCTGTGGATATTGTATACTGTTTGTGAGGGTGGGGTTAGGTGAGGTATTGCTGTTTGTTTATCTCTTATTCCAAGATACAGTTTAGACTAGTAAAAAACTTGTAATTTGTTCATAGCAGGTGAACCTCAGCCAAATTCTGGATACCTTGCCTGGACATAGTCTATAAAAGATGACTTCCCATAATAAGTATTCTTCTGAAGAGTAGTGAACACTCGAAGGTTTAAAAATATTTTAAGGAATAGTGTTGACCCCATCACTGGAGATGTTTAAGCACAGACTAGATAACCACATGGTGGATGTTGAAAGCTTTCTTTGTTTTTGATAACTTTAGTGTATATTCCCTACAGTGGAATTTATTGAGTCAAAAAGTATATTTTCTGTGATAATAATGGTGATGATAACTGACATTCATACAGTGCTTTAAAATTTGCCAAGTGCTTTATGTATATTTTCTGCACATAGCCAGATTACTCTCCAAAACAATTCTGCAAATTTTCAATTTCACTAGCAGTGAATGGGCATGCCTGTTTTTATTCATTCCCTCCAGCATTGAATTTTGTTGCATTCCCTTCTTTTTGGTGAATTTGATGTATGTGAAGTAATGCCTCAAAAATAGTTGTTATTTGGATCTTTGATTATTAATGAGATTGAGTGTTATTTTAAATTATTAAGTTTGTGTTTCTTCTTTTGAAAATTATCTCTTTCTCTTATCATTTGTCTGCCATAATTTGTAGCTATATGGGAAACCATTTAGTCTAACTCATTTTTCTAAAGGATTAGAAATTGCTTTTGAAGGGAATTTTTTTATTTTTTCTTTCTTTTTTTTGCACTTAATAGCATTTTAATTTTTTTTCCAATTACATGTAAAGATAGTTTTGAACATTCATTTTTGTAAGATTTGAGTTCCACATTTTTCTCCCTCCCTCCCTTCTTTCTCCCCTACCCAAGACAGTAAGCAATCTGATATGGGTTATACATATCCAATCAATTTAAACATAATTTCCACATTACTTATGTTGTGAAAGAAGAATCAGAACAAAAGGGAAAAACCATGAGAAAGAAAAAGCAAAACAAAAAAAGTGAAAGTAGTGTGCTTTGTTCTGCATTCAGACTCCATAGTTCTTTATTTGTGGATATGTGGATAGCATTTTTATTACAAGTCTTTTGGAATTGTCTTGAATCATTGTATTGCTAAGAAAGGCTAAGTCATAGTTGTTCATCACACAGTGTTGCTGTTACTGTGTAAAATATTATTCTGGTTCTCCTCACTTCACTCAGCATCCTAACTCTCTCATTTTACATTTGAGATTAAGACCTTGTCTAAGGTCATACAGGAGACAAGCATCAGGGGCAGGACTTGAACACAGGGACTCTGATTCTATAGTCAGTATTCCTTCCCCAGTTGTACCATGCTGCCTCTCATATTTACCATCAGTAATTTCCCAGTACAATTTTTCTTTTACACACACACATACATCATATATATGTGCATATAAATTTGTACTTTTAAACAATTAATGCAGCACATTTAATATTAGATTTTCTAGAGGATATCTGATGATTGCTGTTTCAGGTAGGAGTTAGATTAGATGATCCCTAAGATCCTTTTGAATTCTAATATTTTTTGGTTCTGTATCTTATGGAAGGCTAATAGATTTTGACTTGAAAAGGTACTTAAAATTATTTGAAGATCAAAAAGCATTTTTTCTCTCTAGTATAAAAAATGATATCAAAGAAAGATAGTAAAGGCCCAATTTGCATCTTGCACTTTCCTGCTCCTAATGTTGGAAAAAATCCAGTTGCAGCTTAGACTGTTTTAGAAAAGGAGTAAATTATGAGGAAGTATTTGAAAATAAGAAGTTAACAATAAAATAGAAGTAGTGTGACTCAGTGAGCCAGTGAAGTAACATAGGGAATAGTAAGGAAGTAAATCTGGAAAAATTCTGGCACAGATAAAAATCTTTGGGGCCATGAAAGGCTTGGAACTGGTTGTGCAAAGTATGATATTCATTCATATGTGCTTAGTAGTAAAATGATTTAGATTCATGGAGAAACTATAACGCACCTTTATAGACATTGATGCAAACTTCTTTCCTGGGGAGATGAGTTTTCCAGGAAGATCAAGCCTAGTTTTTAGCCTTTAATCACGAGGTGCTTGCTTCTTGACCAGAGTTTTCTACTTTCCTGAGCTGTCAGCTTAATTTACAATCTGAAGCTCAGCCTATTATTTCTTGGTGTTTGCTGCCCTACAGGTACAATGTAAAAGATTTCTGTGAAATCCTGGAGCAGTATTTGGCTTAGAAACACTCAAAGTCCTGTGCTTGTGAAAATAGGTTGTATTTCAACCTCTCCTTGATTGTCTTCATTTTGTTTTGCTTCTGAAGCTGAATCTGAACATCTAACAAGGAGAAGGATGATGCTAGAAGCAATTTTAAAGGGCACATCACGTTTTACTGTAAAACTGAACTATTGATTGTTGACTTATTTGTAGGCTTAATGCAGGCCCATTTCCTTCCTTTAGTGTCTCAATGGCCATTAGGATTCTGGCATTGCGCCGGAATGTTGAAATCTGACATTATATAATACGATTTGGCTCTCCAACAGTATTAATGTGGGTTTGTTTTTAAAGACATAGACAAGGCCTACCTTCCTTTCTAGTTATTTGTGTACTTTCAAATTTTGGAAAGAACCTCTGTAAAATAAAAGTATTCTCATTTTCCAGGAGTGATTTTAAAAGCACGAACCTGGCATTCAGTGTAGTAAGTGATATAAACATATATACTTCATATATGAAAGAATCTTTTTTTTTTATATTTCCACCTTAGTCATGTTGCATAGAAGAGTTAAAATGAATGGGAGAAACCATCAAGCAAAACAAAATAAAAGAATCTTTGAGTTATAAACTTGAACATAGATATATACATACATTGAAATTTGTACAAACTGGGCTATCTGGTCCTTTTTATTCGATTGTGGTAATGACAGGGAATTAAATACAGGCCCTCTCACACTAGCAGAACAGCCATAAGTATAGTAGTGCTGGGTGGTATAAACTTACATCTATAATTGTCCTAGAATACCTCTCTGGGAAAGTTATTTTAGATACGTTAGGTTTTATAGTACAGATTTGAAAGCACTATTTCTAGACTTTGGTTCTGTTTCTTGGGAGACCACTACCACAAATTAGAGAGGAAAAAGAGATACTAGTTATCATAGATATTAACATAATTTTTCCTCCCTTTGCCCTCACACCCCTGATGTCAGTTTTTGTCTTTGTAATTAAAGATGACTTGGGTGAAAAAAGGAGCATCAAAGTCCATGATTAGAAGTTTTTAAGGGTGAGTGATATTAAGGTGATTGGTTTGTGATGGTGTCCCAAGTTTAGGACTCTAAAGGAAGTATTAGACAAGGCAAAATTATTTTTAGACAAAAATAAGAGTCTTGTGATATAAACTTGAACCTTTAGACTTTGAATAAGAAGGTAAGCACTGATTTCTTGCTCTAAATAGCATACTATGTTTGGCTATTTACTTCAACCCATCTGAAAAAAAGTCCAGTAATATAGCCACTACTTTTTCCCCAAGAGTATTAAACTAGTTTGTCAGTAAGAAAGAGAATGCTTGAGAAAATGCACCCTTTACCTGTCTTAACAAGGCAAGTGTATAATGTAGAAATGCAGTTATCATCATTTCCAGAATAAAAAGACTATGACAGTGATTAAGATATAGTAAAGGTAGCATGATGTAGTAGGAAGATTGTGGGACTTGAAGTCAAAGGCCTCGGTTCCAGTTATGGCACTAACACTTAACACTTGTTCGACATTGAGGAAATCATGACACCTCTGAGCCTCAGTCTCTTCATTAATAATAAGAGGGTAATGTTATATGAGCAACTTGCCTTACTGGAGTGGGTTTGTGAAAAGTATACACATATACATACATACATATATATATATATATATATATATATATATAAAACTTTTTACCCTTTTAAGGGCTGGACATGGAGCATAAAATTACCTTTACGTGATTTAGAATGAAATAACAGGTCAAAAATATCACATAGCCCTGCATAGACATGAAATGACAATTCATTTTTATATTGCTTTTTTCTTTTCACGGTGCTTTCTCACTTGATTATCACTACAGTTGGGCCCCCATTCTACAGATGAGAAAAGTGAAACACCATTCTTTGCCTTCAGATCATGCAGCTAGTAATGAGCTGAAACTGGAACCTAGATTTCTTGACGACACTTTCCACCAACACAGCTAAAGTTCTTATATTTCTAAGGGAGGCATCAAAGCTTGCATATACCTGGGTAACTTCCAGTATCTAGGACTTTACCACACTTCATTCTGGGTCCTTTGAAGAGACCCAAATCTCATTCTTTCACTGGATAAATTACTTAACTTTGTGGTCTTTCCTTAAATTTACTTTCTCTAGAAAACATTTTTGACCTGCTTCTTTCTCTGTAATAGTGTTGTGTATTTCCCAAGCTTATTGAAAAGAAAAAAGACAAAAAACTTCAGGCTTATTTTGATGCCTTTTATGGTATGGAAGTATCCTAGAGTTCTAAATTGGAAACTTTTCCAGTTGGACCCCAGAAACATATTATTTGTCACTTCACTCAAGGATGGCCTCCCTAAATTTAGAGAGGCTCGTCAGGAGATGGTAGTTTAACCAAATGGTGATATTCTTTCAAAAACAACATCTCATGAAGATTATTTGCTGGGGTATTATAGGGTTTGCAGTTTATGTCAGTGGAGAGAGTTTGGTCACCAGCAAAATAATGGATCCTTATAAAAGTGTTGAGGTAATATAATTGTTAATACAGTTAATGGCAGAAGCACATGTACTTCCTACTACCAAAATTAGTTTGCTATGGATGGAAGCAAGCAGCTTCTTTCTTATAGCATTAGGAGATGATACTGCTATTTATTATTGCTGTCTTGGTTTACATATGAACTACTTAGACTGCATTTGACAAGATTTGTATGCCTTGCTATTTTCCTGAATCATGTCCTCTTTACCCCCACCTTTCTTTCTTCTGAGAGGAATTTGATTTTCTTTACCTTAAATTGTGAGAGTTCATCCTTTTTTGAATCATGCTACCTAAAATGATTTTGGAGACAGTACTTTTCACTGAAATTCTTCTATTAAAAAAGTTTGCAAGGACAGCTAGGTGGCACAGTGTGCAAAGCACCAGACCTTGGAGTCAGGAGAACTTGAGTTCAAAATCTGCCTCAGACCCTTACTAACCCTAATTCCCCAACCCTTCCCCCATTCCTATAAAAAAAAATAAGCTTGCACATCTGTTTACTCCACATTACATTTTGAAGGTTTGTACCTTGGGTTTAAATTTTCTTCTGTTCTTGTAATTACTTCAAATTTGTAGATTCCAGCAGAGAGGCTGGTTTTTAATAGAACATCACTGCCATTTGAATGCCAGATCCAAACCATAACATATTTAATACTTTAAGTATTAGTAATATACTCCTATCCGGGGTTTTAGAACACATTTCTTTTGTCCAAATTAGAGATTGACTGTCATATCAAAGATATTAGAATTGTCTCATAGGTAGATCTTTCTATGCTGCTATTGTTGGCTTCCTTAGTGGAAGATACCAGTTTCTATATTGGAATCAGAGGGACCTAGGTGCTTACTCCTCTTTTGGACAAGCCCCTTCACCTTTCTCAGCTTCGGTTTCCATATCCATAAAATAGGGCATTTGGACTAGATCTCTGTAGTCCCTTCTAGTTCTAAATTCTCTGAGAATATACTCATACTCATTTAGTTTACCTTGGACTAATGTTGATGAGGTCCCAGTGACAGAATTCTTTTGACTTGTACCATCTATCACCTTTCTAAACCTTATATGTTGTCTAGTAGTATTTGAAAGATGAAGTTAAAAGAATTTGGTTCCCTACTTAACAGCATTGGTTCTTATTTAGCTCTTTGAATGATTACTCATAAGTGAATTTCTTTGTCATTTTTGTGGTTCTTGTCCAAATGCTCAGAAAATTTTTTATATCTTATTCTGAGGAATTCAACTTAGATTGTTAGTAAAGGTAGGTAAGCATTCTCTGGAATGGTACATTGGGCTAGCAAGTTAGATTGCATACTTTTAAAATAGGAAATACTTAGTTGGGATAAAGTGACATTTTTTCTAGTGTTTATCATGCTATTAAAATTAAAAGTTACTCATTGCAAATTAAATATGCTTAGCAATAGACTACAGATTGATCCTAGACCCAAGAGCTGCTCTTTACTGTCAAAGAAAATTTGCATTAGAACAGATCTCAAAAGCAATCTAGTTCAGTATTTCAGTGGGACTTATATTTAAAACAACCTCAGCAAGTGATCATCCAACCTTCTCTTTAAGACTGAGGGAAAAACCACTACCTGTAGAAGCAACTCATTCCACATTTGGACAGATCTAATTGTCAGGAAGTGTTTGTTTTTAAAGTTTTATTATTGCTTTTGCTTTTATCACATTCTTCCTCTCCCCTATCTAGCAAACGTTCCCTTGTAACAAAAGATTTTTTGAAAACCCAATAACTCAGCAAAATCAAATCAAATGGCATCCTCTGACACTGTATATAACATTCCACATCCACAATCCCTCACTTCTCTAATGAAAGAAGAAGGTACATTTTAGGAAGATTTCCTTACATTGTGCCTAAATTTGCCTTTCTGCGAATTCTGTCCGTTGTTTCCAGTTCTGTGCCTCTGAAAATGATCATAGTAAATTTAACCTGTCTTCCACACAACAGCCCTTGAAGTACTTGAAGACAACTCCCATGTCTTCCCTCTCTCCCACCCCTACCTCCAGGTGTTCTCTAAACATTCTCCTTTCCTTCATTTAATCCTCATGTGTTCCATATGAAGAACATATATGTTCTTCCTATCAGCTCCTGTTATTTTAGGAAAAACTGTAGTCTGGCAGGGCTTGGTGAGGAAAAGCAAATGTATATTATTTAAAGCTTGGGCATTCTTGTGAATTTTCATATTTTGTTGAATAAGGAAACATGAAGTTACTGTCCTTTTCTATTGAGGCTGCCTCTGTCATACAAGCATGTTGGAAAACACTGAGCTATGTGTCAGGAAAAGGTGTTATAGTCATCTTGGTTTCTTGTGTTACTTTCCTAATTTAAATTGAAGTTAGTTCGTATTTTCTTTATGTAATGACAGTTGAACCCTAAAGGAAGTTTTTTTTAAGTGGTCATAGAATTAAGTGTGAGTAGCTGCTTTTCTGGGGAGGAGTTCCTAATATGTGCTAGGCAATAGGCCAGGTACTTTATGCAAATATTATTCTTTGGAATCCATCCTCAGGGCAACACTTTTATGAACTTTCAATATATAAATTTTAGGCCTTTTCTTAGAAGCAGGGTATTTTTTGAAATGTTTAGACTAGACTGCAAAGAGTTTCCAAACACTCCACTTTTGAAATGTATTTAATTGCATAAATGTACTATGAATGGAAACATTTGAATTTTTAAGCTTCCGAATTTTGAAAGGTGCTTTTTAGCTATTGATGTATTCCTTCTGCTTGGGCAGGGAGATCGAGGAAGGTGTGTTCATCCTTCGTTGTCAAAGAAAACCATGCCATCAGAGAAATGATGATATGACTTGCACTTGACTTTGTTTTGAGTGAGGGAGGGCTGTGCAGGTCACCAGCCTCACTTCTCCTCCAGAGCCATCTGAATCCAGTGACCAGATATTCATCAGGGTGACTGGAGATGACCCAGGATGAGGCAGTTGGGGTTAAGTGACTTGCCCAAGGTCACACAGCTTGTGAGTGTCAAGTTTCTGAGGTGACATTTGAACTCAGGACCTCCTGACTCCTGCGTTGGTACTCTATCCATTGCACCACCAGAAGAGGGAGACAGAGAGAACTAGGAAGCAAGGAGATTCATAAACCATTTTGGTTAATCATCACTATCTTCTATGATTACTAGTAACTGATGTGCTAATACTGCTGCAAAAGTTAATCATTTATAGCTGAACTATGCCAAGGGGAGGTCTGAAATCTGGTTCCTTGGAAGTTTTAAGTTTGCCAGTATTCTATCGCTAGGAGTCAGTAGAGATAAAAGATTGTTTTTAGTCATTTACTTGGTTTTTCTTGATTTCCTTTTTTTCTCTCACTGATTCCAGTTTTGATATTGTTTTATTAATGCCTTTTATACATAAAAATCACAGTCATTTCCCTTATCTCTCCCCTTTGATTTCTTCCTCAACAAGGAAAAACAGTTAAGCAAAACTCTGAGAAACATGCACCATCTGACATCAGTAATCCTCTACTTTTTTTTAATTTGGAAATTTTAATTTAATAGCAAATATATTATGAAAAGTCCATTGATCCATCAGTTTACAACAGAATTTTTCTAATCACATAACTAAAATAGGGGATACAAGTATAAAAAAAATCAGTATTCAAAAGTTCTGTCAGAGGTACCTGAATCATTCACAAGATTTCCCACCCCATTCCCCAACTCGCAGTGGAGCCAGCAGCAATTTCTGATAGGCATGTAAAAGATTATATAGTAGGAAGGCTACACTTTTCTACTAAGAAGAAGGAAGTTATGTTTCAATTGCCATTTTATTAGATTGTACCTCTGTGATTCTCTCTGTTCTCTTTCTCAGTCAAATTAGTCAAGGTCTTTGGTGCTTTGACACATTGTAATATTAGATATTAGTTTGAACAACTACAGTAGTTGCAGTAGTGATACAATTTAGATTAGTGGGTGCAGCTTTTTAAAAATTTTTGATAGCTTTTATTTTTATTTCATTTTCATTTCCAAATTTCCTTCTCCTCCAGTCTTCAGAGAATATTCTCCTAACAAGGGATCAGGAGAGGGACATTTGGAAGTGAAAGTAATCTAAAACAAAGAAAGAAAAGGAAGTTAACAGAACTCATAATACACAAGATCATAGCTGAAAAAACTGTAGTTTTAGAGGTCATTTAATCTAACATCCTCACTTTGCCGTTAAGAGAACTGATGTCTGGAGAGGTAAATGAATTACCCGAAGTCACCCAGGCAGTAAGTGGCATTCACAGAGGCTGACTATATGTGCATCTTCCACACCCTTGGTTTTCCATCTCTGCAAAGAAGGGAAGCACAGTACATGTTTTCCTCTTTTCTTCATGGCCTGGCTTATTCATTGTAATTTTGCAGAGCATTCAGTTTTGTTGTTCTTTCCATTTACATTGTTGTAGTCATTGTGTATATTTTTTCCTAATTCTGCTTCACTTTGCATGAGGTAAATTAAATAATTAGGTAAATTAAATCTTTGCTTACTTTTTTCTCTTTTTTTGTATTCATTGTTCAGATGCCTGAAACGTAGTAGATGTTTTATAAATATTTGATTATGGCTAGCAATAGAATCTCTGAGTTAAAAGGAGTGAGCATTTTAGTCACTTTCTTAGCCTAATTCCACTTTAGAAGTATACAAAGCTAGTCTGAACACATATATGACTTGGTTTTAAGTTGTCTATTTTAGAAACTCAACTTTAAATGAATTCTCTTCATTTAGAAATAGTGTTTAGAGGGCTTCAGATGAAAATTTCGTGATGAAAATGTTAGACACTGAAGCTTTAACATTACCAAAATAGTACAAGGGGCCAACCTCCCTTTTCTGGAATGTAGCCTTTTTCAGATATACAAGGAAAATTCTGCTAACTTTAGGATAGTCACATATTGAGATTAGAAAAAACATTAGCATGGTTACTTATTTTTGACTGTTTTGCCCTTGGAATTTGTAACTCATGAGTTTGACTTTTAATTGTTAGCAAAATTCTTCTGTTTTTAAAAAAATTTTCTTTTAAAATTTTTATTTTCAGTTCTGAATTCTCTTCCTCCAGTCCCTTCCCTACCTATTGAGAAGGCAAGAAATATGATACATATTTCCACATTAGCCATGTTGTAGGGAGGAGGAGTGGGGGGAGCAAGAAAAATAAAGTGAAAGAAAATATGTCTGTCTGTACTTAGAATTCATCAGTTCTCACTCTGGAGTTGGATAACGTTTTCATCATGAGTCCTTTAGAATTGTTGTGGATCATTGTATTGATCTGAGTAGTTAAGCCTTTTTCAATTGATTGTTGTTACAATATTAGTGTTACTGTGTACAGTGTTTTTCCACTTCTCTTCGTTTTATTTTGTATCCATTTGTATATCTTCCCCAGTTTTTCTAAAACCATTCGTTTCATCATTTCTTGTGTTGTCACAGTTATATGCCATTTCCCAATTAGGCATCTCTTCAGTTTCCAGTTCTTTGTACCACAAAAAGAGCTGCTGTGTAAGCATTTTGTGTGTATGTGTAGATAGATAGATAGATAGATAGATAACTTTTTCTTGGATCTCTTTGTGATACTGACTTAGTAGTGGGGGGTTTTGTATTTTAATTTTTTAAAAATCCTCAAATTTATTATTTTTAGCATTCTTTTCTTTTTTAAATTCTGAGTTCCAAAATCTCTCCCTCCCACCCACTGGGAAGGCAAGCAATATGATATCAAATATGCAAGTGACATCATGCAAAGCATTTCCATACTAGCCTTTTTTTAAAAGCATGAAAAGTAAAATAAAAAATTTATACATCAATTTGCACTCAGAGTTCATCAGTTCTATCTCTACAGATAGATAATTTTTATCATGAGTCTTTTAGAATTGTATCGGATTTTTGTGTTGATCAGAGTAGCCAAGTCTTTTACAGTTGATTAACATTACAGCATGACTGTTACTGTGCACAACAATCTCCCTGTTCTTCTCACTTCACTTTGAATCAGTTCTTATAGGTCTTGCCATGCTTTTGTGAAACTACCCCCCTTGTCATTTCTTATAGCACAATAGTATTCCATCACAGTCATATACCGTAACTTGTTCAGCTGTTCCCTAACTGAGCATCCTCTTGATTTCCAATTGTTTACCACCACAAAAAAATATGCTATAAACATTTTTGTACATATAGATCTTTTCCCTTTTTCTTTTATCTCTTTGGGATATAGACTTAGTAACGGTATTACTGAATAGAGTATACACAGTTTTATATCCCTTTGGGCATAGTTCAACTTATTTTCCAGAATGGTTGGACCAGTTCACCACTTCACCAGTAGTACATCAGTGTCCCTATTTTTCCACATTCTGTCTCGCATTTGTCATTTTCCTTTTCTGTCATCTTAGATAGGTGTAAAGTTGTTCCTCAGTTTTTTTTAATTTACATTTTTCTAGTAATTAGTGATTTAGAGCATTTTTTCAGGTGACTATTGATAGCTTTGATATCTTCTTCTGAAACCACCTGTTCATGTCCCTTACCCATTTATCATTTGGAGAATAGTGGTTTTTTTTTTAAATAAATTTGGTATAGTTCCATATATATTTGGGAAATGAGAGTTATCAGAGAAACTTGTTGTAAATCTACCCCCAACTTCCTGCTTTCCTTCTAATTTTTGCTACATTGCTTTTGTTTGTGCAAAAACTTTTAAATTTTATTAATCAAAACTATCAATTTTACCTCCTGTGTTCCTTTCAGTTCACAAACTCTTCCCTTATCCATATGTCTTACAGGTAATTTTTTTTTGTTCTCCTCTAATTTGCTTAGGATATCACCCTTTATGTCTAAATCATGAACTCATTTTGAGCTTATCTTGGGATATTGTGGGAGTATATTGGTAAGTTTCTTTCTAACTGTTTTCTAGTTTTCCCAGCAATTTCTGTTAACTAGTGAGTTCTTGCCCCAATAGCTTGGATATTTGGATTTATTAAACATTTGGTTACCATGGTCATTTACTTCTGTATATTTTGTGCTTAAATCTCTTCAAAAGATCAACCATTCCATTTCTTATCTAGTACCAGATTACATTGATGATCACCACTTTGTACTATGGTTTGAGGTTTGGTTCTTCCAAGCTACCTTCCCTTAACTTTTTTTGTCATTTATTCTCGTGATAATTCTTGACCATTTTGATTGCCAGATGAATTTTGTTATTATTTTTTCTAGCTCTATAAAATAATTCTTTAATACTTTTATTGGTATGCCACTGAATAAGAAAATTAATTTAGGTAATGATGTGGTTTTGAGGGGTTCAGGGCCCCCTCAAGGACCAGGGAGCAGGACAGGATCCTCTTTAAAGAATTCATGGACTCAAGCAGTCTTTAAGCCAAGTTGACAAAGGTTTATTTTTACTCTACCCAGCAGGCAAAAGCTCTTAAGGAACCTGTGACCTTAGAGGGGTACAGTTAAAGTTTATATAGGAAAAACTATAGTAAAATATGTACCAGATATGCTAATTAGGTAATTCAGGAAGGGATTAGGGAATGGTTAAGGAGTGGTCAGTTTTTAAAGGAACACACACTCTTTCTTCTACTTTGCAAGCTTTTTACTCAGAATTCACCAGGAAAAGCCTATGAGGGAGGCCACACAAGTTGTGATTTTTAGGTCTGCTACTTCAGTAAGTTAACTAGTGTTCAGGGCTGACTGTGGATTGTCCAGTCTGCTACCAATCAATGTTTTGCTTGACAAGATAGTTGTCGGGAGTGTACATATGTCTTAAGTCTAGAAAATACATTGAGGAGTCAATAATTTTAAGGCTTAATAAAAATGAGGCAAAGCGTGCCCTTTAAAAAAAAAATAGATCTTGGAGGAGGAGATCCTCAGAGTTTCTGGCCAAAACAGAAGCAGTTGTTATTAATGTTCATTCTGAGCCAGTGACCAAGTAGAGCTTGGTGTGGGACCAGAGTGATTTGGGGTTAAGATTCCTCTCTCTCTCCTGTTTCCTCTCTCTCCCCTCTCTCTCTCCCTCTCTCCCTCCCTCTCTCCTTAGACCCCTACCTGTGGGTGCTGTGCCTAAAGGAAATTTAAATTTTAATCTCTAAAACTTTTTTTTTCCTCTTAAATACCAGCCTTAGGTACCAGTCACTCTGGTCCCAGACCAAACCCTACTTGGTCACTGTCTGAGCCCTGATTAAACTTAAATAACAGTTGTTTCTGTTTTGGCCAGAAATCCTGAGGGTCTTCTCCTCCCAGAGCTAATTTTTTTTTTAAAGAGGCCATTCTTTGCCTCATTTTTATTAAACCTTAATCATTGAATGGGTGCTGCCTCAGTCAAACTGAGACCTGTTAAAGACCTTAGCTTAAAAAGGCCAAGATCCTCCACTGTATCCTGGACCGTATCCAGTCTTCCTGATCTATATCTGGCCACTGGATGAGAACTTTGGAGGAGAAAATAAGGCTGGTGACTTTGCACAGCCCTTCCTCACTTAAATTTACTTGCATGTCATGGTATCATCTCCCTTGACATCATGGTCCTCTTCCAGAAGGACAAACAGCAGCAGGGGGAAATAATGATGTTCTAGTATAGAAGCTCAGTGAGAGTCACACATGTGGAATAGGCTTAAAAACTGATTTGGTTTTAGACTCATTAATAGAATAATTATAATTATAATTCTATAATTAATAGAAAAAGTGTTGCGAACTTCACAAGGCAGGTAAAAACAACACTGTACTTACTCTGTCCTAACCAGCCATATCTGGAGCATTCTGTCCAGTTTAGGTAGTCTATTTTAGGAAAGACTTGAATAAGCTAGAATGAGTCTGTAAAAGAACTGGAGATGTTTAGCCTGGAGAAGGAAAGACTTAGAGGAGAATATGAGATCTGTCTTCAAAGGTTAGAAATGCTTTTGTGGGGAAGAGGGATTAGGTTCATTTTCTTAATTCCATTAAGCAAACTGGATAAAACTGGGAGCAGTGAGTAGAAGTTGCAAAGAGGGAGATTTAGTCTTTCAACGTAAGGAAAAATTGGCAAATAATTATCATTGTCCAAAAGTATAATGAGCTAGCTCATAACGTTTATCATTAGTGTAGGTCTCCAAGCAGAGAACAAGATAACTCTTTCTTGGTGATATTGTAGAGGAGTTTCCTATTTAAATATGAATTAAACTAAGTGACCTTCAAGGCTCCTTTTGACTCTTAAGATTCCACTAAGTGCTGACAGTGGAATCTTCACTTTGGAGTTAGAGTCAAATATGGGTTAGAGGTATATTTTCCCTCGTGTGATAACTTAAAAACAAAACCCTAAAAATACCCTAGATCAGACCTGGAGTTCATCATATGTACACTGTACGATGTCGATCTCAGTGGTGCGTAGGGTTGTGAAAGAATGTTTTCCTTGAAATCAGGAAAGCCTGAGTTCTGGGCCTTGGCTTTGATATGAACTTCATGCAGGTGCCTTAGTTTCTAAGCTGTTAAATGAAAAGGTTGGACTAGATTTTTTTTTAGACCCTTTTGGCTCTAAAGTTGCAAGATTCTGTGAAACTGACCGTTTATTCCAAATACTTTTGAAAACTGTTTGCCAAAAAGGTGAACTACTTCTTCCTTCCAATTCTGTCCTTAAAGGAGAACAAATTAGAATTGTAGAGGCCTTAATGTCCACTATCTGTTTGTACGTACATAGGAGTTTGTGTGTCTGTATATGTGTAAACTGTAGAAAGGGAATAGACTCACTAAAACTTGGAGAACATCCTAAAGAACCTTGGATTACACTGTAAAAATATTTAGAGTAGAGATGCTCCCTACTACTATTTTAACTTACTACCATCAGCAGCTGCTTTTATTGGAAATCCCTTATTGATAATGCATTTAATTTGAAAAGAGTACTTCTAAAATCTCATTTCATCCCCTTCAGTTAATTCCCTTGTTCATCTTAAACCTTCATTCTGCCCTCATTCTGTTATAAGCCTCTCAAAGGAAGCTGCTTCCTTCTTTTGCTGAGAGAATGGTTTAGCTTCTCTGTAGTCTGGCATCTAGATGTAGAAAGATCTTGCAGTTGTGTCCAGACCCCTGGGCAAATAAACAAGTTGGCACACGAATTGAAGAAGAACCTGAAATTGCATTATAATTTGTTTTGCTGCCAAGTAAAGAATTGGAAAAATCTCTATTTTATCAAACTACTCAAACCTGGGATTGCCTTGTTTAAAAAAATTTTTTAAGAGTTCATCACATCACTTTCGCATTTTCCAGTAATCTATCCATATATCACCATCACCATCATTGTCGTCGCTAATGTAGTGCTTTAAAATTAGGAAATTGCTTAATATATATGTTCTGTATTTTCACCACAGCTCTATAAAGTAAGTACTATAGACTTTATCATCCCTATCCTATAGAGGAGGAAACTGAGATTCAGAAAGGATAAGTGAATTGACTGTGATTACAAAACTTGCTAGTGTGCCTGTTTCGAACCTAGCTCTCTCTGGACTTCAAGCACAATGTTCTTTTCACTCTGTGGTATCTTCTTGCTGCCTTTTCTCATTGGCCCTGAATTCATTTCTACTAAATTTCTTTGCCATTATGTGTGTCTCAGTAGTTGAGAGGACATTGGTCTGGTTAGTGGAAGCCATTGTTAACCACAAAGAAGTGCTAAATAACTGTGTATGCTGACAAATAACTTAGCTGCAGAATCTTCTCTGGAAAAATAGAAATGTCAGAGTGTAATGGGGCACATTTGCCAACTTTTGAGTATATTTGCTTCCATCTTAAGTAACATAAAATCTACTTAGGCTGTGCCTGGTGAGTGATGATCAGTCATTCAGTGTTCTCTAGATTGCCACCCTTCCCCTTCCCCCTTTTCTCTCCCAAAGAAAAAGTAATCTTCTTTTGGCTGACATTCCATCTGTTCACCTTTCTAGGTTTAGCTAGATTGATCCATCACTAGTGCCACACTCAGAGCTTGTTAGGACCTACCAGTTTTGTTTCACTAGCACTTTCAAAACATCTGGCAAGGAGTTGTAATCAGAGGACTTGGGTTTGAATGTCAGTTCTATTCTTTACTACCTGTGTAACCTTGGGCAAGTTACTTAAGGTCTCTAGGCCTCAGTTTACTCATCTGCAAAACACAGGGGTTGGATGAATTGATCTCAGAGTTCCAGATTCCAGCTCACAGTCTTATGTTCCTTGAAGAACCCAGTCATTAGCAAAAGACTTTAGTGTAATAATCACTAATGTTTTCTTAGGTATTTAGCACTATGTTACACACTGTGGATATGGCAAAGAGGAAAGTAGATACAGAAGGGGGAGAGGGGATAGAGCACATACAAACGGAAAATTCAAGAACAGAGAATATTCACATTACTGTTAAAGGGAATAGCATGGAAAAGTCCAAAGTAGAGCTGTAAGTGCTTGGTCTATAAAGATCTCCTCCCTTTGATCTCACATAGCACCTGGGTTTTTTTTTTTATAATTTCTAATACTCTAACCATATAATTTGTATTATAATTATCTAGGTTTATTCCCTTTCTAGACTTATGCTTCGAGAGAATAGGTATCAATCATATTTTATCTAAACTTTGTTTAATTTCAGTTTGGTTCAGTAGGAAATATGGGGTTTTGACCAGGAGAATGACATGATAAAAATGAGTATTTAAAGACTATTACTCTGTCATCAGTATGCTGAATATATTAGAAGGCAGAGAGACTGGCATCATGAAACTCAGCTGTTGGCTGTTGAGGTAATCCAAGTGTAAATTGATGAGGACTTGGACTAGGTAGGATGATGGCAGTGGGAGTGGGAGAAGGGATGAATTACAAGATATTTTGAAGAAAAAAATCTCTAGGACTTGATGAGTGACTAGAAATAGATGATGAAAGGTAAAGATGAGTAAAAGGTAACAGTGTTTTGAGCTTGCATCAGTGGAGAAATAGTAGTGCCATTGATGGAATCTGTGAAGTTGGGTTGAATAGCTTTTTGGGGAATGGGGTAATGATTTCTGTTTGAATATGTTGGGTTTGAGGTAACACAGAAACATTTAAGAATTAATGTCCAGTAAGCAGTTGGACGTATGAGGATTGAACTTTAAATGTAAGAACAGGACTGAGGATAGAGATTTCAGTCATCAGTGTAGAGATGATGATTAGTTAAAGCGAAGTGAATAGGTAAGCTCTGAAGGAGAAAATGATGAAAAAAGAGCAGTGAGCCAAGGACTTTGTCTGCTTATAACAGGAAAGAGAAAGGGGGAAGGGAACATGGAGAGTAGTCAACCCAGAAAACAATAGCACAAGAATCAAGACAGTGCGCTATTACCAAGTTGAAGAAAGAGTGAGTTATAATAATATACTTTATATTGGCTTTTAACTTTAACACCTGTTATCTCATTTGGATCCGCACAACAGTGCTGTAAGGCAGGTCAGATGCAGAGCATGGCTTAGGAGACTGCCTAAAAGCTTTGATTTATGGTGAAGCTCAGTATGTGTGTGTGTGTGTGTGTGTGTGTGTGTGTGTGTGTGTGTGTGTGTGTGTGTGTGTGTGTGTGTCCATATATATATATGCCAGCTATAAGTTTCAGGATTGTAAGCCTGAATATTATTTCAATTGAACATCATCATTTCAATAGTTTCCCTATTCACCATGTCTTAGTCCTAGTATTAATTAAAGACAAATAGAGAAAATAAAATAATAATAAGAGCTAACATTTGTGTGTGCTTGCTATGTGCCAGGCATTATGCTAAGCACTTTATACAGTTACATCAAATGATTTGATAAAAGTTGGTAAGTTCTCTTACCCTGAAATTTTCTCCCAGTGTTCTAGTTTTTAAGATGTACCCTGTCTCTCATTTCCTTTTTTTTCTTCCTCCATGTGTTTTAGTGGTTATGTCTGTATTAAAAACATGATATAAGCTTAAACTTATTAAACTATATGTTCAGGGTCTCCCTGTACAAAAAAAATAAATATGAACCTCCTTGCCTTAAGTTAGTTACAACATAAATTTGTCTCCAGTGGAAATAGAGCTTTCACTGTAAATGTAATATTATAATGTAAATTATAAACGTGTACATATATATCTAAGTATTTGTGTGACTTGGATAAGTGAGTTAACTTCTGGATCTAGTTTTTTATCTTTTGCACAATGAGGGCATTAAACTAAATGATCTCTGAGGTCCTTTTCAGCTCTGATGTTGTATAATTACAAGCAGATTATTGATTTTATTTCCTTAGTATTCTTTGAGATGGGAGGAAAATCTGAGTTATCCTAGTATATTTTCATCACATAGAAGATATTCCCTCTTTGATAATAATGAGGGAAAAAAATGTCGGAACAAGGCTATGTTTGTATTTGAATAATTATGTATCTTATTCCTTCCCTTTCAGTTATGTACTCTTTCAAGGATAGCTTGTCCATGAAATAGTGTTTGACTTCAACTAACTTGGGTTGGGGGGCCTATTTTTGTCACAATCTGTCCCCCTTTTGATAGTTAGAGTGATTGCTTCATGTCTATTATGTTTCAATACTTTACTTTTTGGTCAAAAAAAAAAAGTTTGCTTCTTGCACTAGTACAGAGAAAAGTCCCCTAGGGTGACCGTTTGTCTTAGTAATTGGAACATAAGCTGCACTTGGTTAGTGTCAAAGCATGGTTACACACACAGAAGCGCACACATGTCTCCCTCCATCCCTCCTTTCTCTCTCTCCCTCTCTCTCCCTCCCTCACTTGTGAAGCTTCCCCAGTAATGCCTAATGTTGGGTCTGAAACTAGTAAACTTGAATTGTTGAATGCTTTCACAAACTTGTTGACATCTGCTATAGCACCAGGTAGAACCGTTGGTAAGGTTAATTTTAAACATCAAATTAAAGTAAAAAGCAAAACAAAACTAGAAGCTCTTTAGTTTTACAGTGCTTATTCACATGCCTCAGTATTAAACATTTAGTGCTATCACAATGAATAAAACAATAGAAATAATGAATTGATTTTATGTTGCTAACAAATACTTAGCATTTAGACACATTGATGTGTTTCTCTGTTCATTCTTTAGAGGTTTTGTTTTTTTTTAAATGAAACACAAACACCTGAAATAGTAGGCACTAAATTGGCAAATGTTCTGGTCCATAAAATGTGAGTTAATGGAGTTACTTTAAAGGATTTTTTTCCTCACTTAAAAAAAAATCAAAATCCATAAATCAGTTTTGTCTTGTTAAATAGGAGATTGATAAAGACAGAAAGAAAAATGCCTATTTTACATGCAGCATTTCTGTAGGTTAATATTTCAGTGGTACTATTTTATGGAATTGATCATTAAAATAACCATCTTTATAGTATACTTTAGTAGTGATGTTTATTTTACATATGTGAAATCTTATTTTTTATTCTGTTAGAGCTTTTTATTTTTCAAGATGAAGTGTACCGTTTCTTGATTTTTCTCTAGCTTTCTGCACTGTAATGATGGCACCATCACCTGACTGCTGGAATATACTGGCCTGACTTTAATCATAGGGTGACTGACTCTTAGCATGGTTTCATCTCTGCTGTTTTACATCCCTTCCTGTAATTGCATGATTGTTTGCTGCATTGAATTTCTGCTGGTGATAATGAAAAACACAAGTTGGTATTTTAATGTAATCTTTAGTTTTCAGATGTACATGTAACCCTTTTTTAAAAGTCCATTTCTAAGGAACAAATTTTTAATCATTGAGACAGAATAGGAATATTCATGACTTACACATCATATATTTTTGCCTAAATGTCATACAGGGAAGTGGCAGTTGAGCTGAGCATATGTTAATAAAGAGTCTGCATTTTCATGTGTCACTGACAGTTTCATTGGCTGTATATTCCTGAAATGCAAATAACCTCTGTTCAAAGCTATAATTAATCTGAGTAGTTATTTAAACAGTATCTAAATCTTTAACCACTAAGAAGCCAAACACTTAAAATATCAAATTAAGTGCTTTCTTTTAAGGATAGTGAAATTGACACAAATACTGTGATGAGCGATTGTTCTATATGATACATCTATGCTTTCTGTAAGTCTAAAATGGCAGGATCTGTCTGCTGCTGCTGCTGCTGTATAAAATCTTTTAACTACCATTTATTTTAGCACCATGGCATGTGCAAATTCCTGCTGCTCAGTTAAGGGAATAGCTTCACAACTGGTGTTACAATCTGTGGCCATAGCATTGCATCACAATGCACCAAATGCATTTTCCACATTAACCAAACATGACAGCTGAAGCGATTATTAACCATGCAAGATGTCGGAAGTCATCAAAAATTCACATCAGAGTAATTGCAGTGGCTTGGGGGGTGGGAAGTAGCATATCTTTCCTTGCCTACATGTTGTCTCTCCCCCTCTTAAATCTTAACTTGGTACAGTCCGTTAACAATAAAATACCCTTCTGTAACCTATAAACTGTTACTCCCATCAGTTACTGCTTTCAAACTGATGGTTGACTTCTCAGAATTTGAATACAGCAGCCTGAAAAATGATCACAATCCTTCATAAGCCATAGTGGTCAGCTTTTCAAGGGAGATCCTGCAATCTCATTGTCTTACTAGACTCTTCACTGCTTCAGCCACATCCAGACTTGCAGGGTATTTTCTTTTTCTTTTCCTTTTCTTCCTGCTCTCCTCTCTTTTCCATCTTTCCCTTTCATTTTCCTTCCCTCTCCTCTTTTTCTTTCTTTTCTCTCTCTCTTTTTTCTTCAATTAAGGGGGGAGGGGGAACAGACTTGAGCATGATAGAGCTTTATAATCCCAGAGAGAAGGAACCGAAGAGTTGCAGTGACAAACAGCATCGACAGGTTTGTAACTCCTCAATTTTGTTATCTACAGGTAGGATTGTCTTTATTTCATAAATAAATTTGTATAAATTCTCCCTGGTAAATAGGTTAACAATTTTGTTATTGTATCTATTCTCAAAGGCAAGGTTGTGCTTGAATTTATGAGATAAATTCTGGTAACAGTTGGCTCATTTCATAGTAGAAGCACTTAATTCTCTAGAGAAATGTTCAGATTTGTGCTTCTCAATTCTAATATTCTTTTATTTTTGAATCATTATAGGGTGGGGCAGTATGATGCATGCTTTAGAATTATAACTTATTTTTTTAAAAAGCCATTGATTTCATTTTTGAATTTTAATTATAAACAGTATGAACTTTATCTAGGCTTTTAATTCTATATGTGGTGTTGTACAATATTCATGCATGGGGTAAAACATGAAATTAAATTTTCTTCTTGGCCAAAACCAGATACTTCTTTAAGGTACAATATCTGCATCATATAGAGATTCTTTTCCAAAAAAACCCAATTGTTTATAATTATGAGTTTATTGTGGTGATTCTAAGAAAATGTAAGTGTTAAAGAGGTTAAGCATCTCAGTAAACATTTTATTATCAGCCTTTAGATGACGTGTATCTTACTATTGAATTTGACAAAACTAAGATAATTTTCATTTAGTTAAATATCAAAAGAAAATGAGCTGAGTTCTTTAAGTATGATTTATATCTTTGATATAGGAAGTGTGATTATTGTAAATAAATTGAAAACTTTTAAAGTCATGTAAGCATCAGTTAGTGAGAGTTATTATTATAAATATTAAAGTTCTGAGTCACATTAAATAACATGATCCATAGCTGACATGAAATAAACAACATGAAATGAACATTACAATAGGCAAATAGAAGTATAGCTTTTCATCCTTTTTATATTATATATTTGTAATTTGGAGACTTGTGGGTGTGGACTTTTTACTCTTTCAAAAGTATGGACTAGAGAATCACTAACCTAGTTTAGAGATTCAACTCCCGGTTCATTGGTGTGACTTTGTCTACTAATAACAATAGAAAGTCTAGAGGAGATGTCAAGTGGGAAATGGGTAAACCTAACAGGAAATAGAGTAACTGTTGAGCCTTTGGCTTATCTTGATACTCTAGTTCAGTATTTGAACATCACTAAGGTTCTTTAAAAAACTCTCACCCAGTACATCTTTGAAAAGAATTGATTTCCTGAAAGAGACAATGAACTGTGGTTTACATTTGTGTAAAGATGGAGGAAACCTCTAACACTGACCCTGTGTGGGAGATAGCTCAATTATCCATGCGTTGGTACAGTTGCAAATTATTTTCCTTTGTCTGAAGTGGGTGGATGCCAGAGCCTTCAACTGAGCTCTCTAATTTAATGTATGGAAAATGTCTAAGCCACCATTTTTAACAATTAGCTGTACCACTGTCACAGTAAGATGGTTACTGAAAGCAGCTGTGGTGCCATTTCATTTACATTAAGTCCTATGGCACAAGAGCTTTGTTACTGTAAAAGTCAGAAAATGGAATTGTACTCTAGAAAGAGTTCCTTAGTAGGGTGGAGTACATTCACAGGAAGAAAATGGAATCCTTTTGTCTACAGTAAGTATTTATCATACTAGTATAGCGGTGAAACTGTGTAAGTTTAAAATCTTTTTTTTTTTCAATAGACAGGATAAATTTTTAAATGGACTATGCAGATATTAATGATATGACAGGAGCTATCAAATGCATTTTGTGTTGTAAAGCATTATATATATTAATAAGTGTGAATTACATGTTTGCATTGTAAATTTAAGTAAATAATTTCCATACTTTTACATTTGAATAAATTATCCATTAATAATTTTAGCAATGAAATGGATGGATATATCACCCACTAATTTAACTGTAGCAGGAAAACATATTAATCTTTAAAGGTATCCAGTCTTTTTACCACCACTTGTATGTTTTGTTTCTGAAAGGGATTTCTGTATTTCCTTAGAAAAAGCTGCCATATTAGAGATGTACGATCAGTTGCTAAAATATACATGAAAATTATTTTGAGAAATATGTTGAGACAGCGACAGATCTGGGCTTTTTCCTCTTACTTCTGAGGGTGATTATCAGTGCCTTGTGTTTAATTAATAGTGTGCAACTTCAAAGCTACTTGTTTAAAACTCTTATTTGTGGTCATGTGCTTATAAATCTTGTTATTCTTAAAAATAATTGGATTTGATGCTTGCTATTCCTTTGTTCTTTTATGGAACAACTCATTGAAGAAAACAAGTGGATTTTCATTTTTTTTATTTTTGTGTTTATCTTTTAAAGGGACTAAATTGCTGAAATTACTGTGAATAAATTTTACAGTAAGCCATGTCATAGAAAATTTACTGTCAAAAGCATTGTAATACTGCTTCAGTAGTTCTTGTCTCCCACTGCATTAGTTGCCTATGAATTCTGGCTTAACTTGATCCCTAGTTTAAATACTAGCCATCACTCTCTTCCTCCTTATATCATTCATTGCCCATCTTAGTTGTTAGATGCTGCTTAGTCTGACTAATGAGGATTTAAAAATGAGAAGGTGGAAAGATTTTGAACATCTATTTTTATAGCAGCCCTAATGTTGTTCTGGTCTTAAAGAAGATTTTCTTAGAAGTCTGAAACATAAGTATTAACATGGCCCTGAAAGTACCTTAAATCTTAACTAGCAAAATATACAATTTGTCAAATAGATTACCTAAACTATAAAGACATTGTTTCTTGTGATCTTTTTTGCCGGGCAAATTTATTTTATCTGTAAAAGTATAAATAACATATTAAAATTACTTGACAAATTAGAACTGGATACAAAATCTTAGATATTAAATGTAGTTATCTACATTAATAATGTACATTCTTTGGTTTGACAGCATGTTAATATGAATTTAAAGTGATGAAACTACTTTTGAAATTTTCTTGTGGAACTTTTAAGATTCTGTTTACTATTTTACTTTCTAAAAAAATACTAGTTCTGTAATAAGCTTTTTAATGCTACCTTTTAGAAATACTTGGAAAGGTAGAAATAACTATCATATACCTTCTTCCTTCTTTCTCCTTGCCTTTTACCCTACATCCTCTCCCCTCTCCCCATTTTGTGGCACTGAAGCTTTTTGTCAGGTTATTTGTTAGGTGCTATGTAGCTCTACAGCAGACTTGTTCCAGTATTCTCCCAATGTTACTGTTAGTGTGAGGAGCCAAGGTGCTTCCCATCAGTGAGCAAACAAGTTACATTTTGTGCTACCAAAGTGTCATAGCATCAGGCTGGCAAGGAAGACCTTACTTTACCATAATTTAGATAATGGAGTATACCCACTAGCTTATTAGGAAATGTGCAGCTACTAAGATGGCAGTAAGGATATAATGAAATGGCGTCATCAGTAAAATTGTGTTAGGAAGTTGATCTCATGATCTTTCTTGAAGAGTTGGGAGATAGCAATTACTCTGCCACTCAGCGCCTTTTTTTGTTCTGCTGTAGAATTGAAATTTTAAGATTGTTGAGAAAATAATTTAAGATTTTAAACAAGATATCTCTAATATCTGACTAAAGGCCTTAAGGTTGAATATGGCTAGACTACAAGTTTACCATGAGAATAGTTTTTAGTTTAATACTTGCCACAATATCTGCTTTGTGCTTTTTGACTTAGGTTTTCTTTTGTTCGATGTCCATTGCTTTCCATAGTTATTCAGTGCATAGTATAAGCTTTCCCTCTGTTAAATTAAAATGAAAACTGCTTAATAAACAAAAGGTTTTTTGATGTGAGATTTCTCTCTAGTTTGTTGTGATTTGGTTTTATATCATAATATAGACTTTTTAAAAACCAAGCAATGTTTATATTCTCGCTGGTCTCAAGGCATGGGTGATTTAAGAAATATTAAAAAAAAAAAACCAGCCTCTGATATTAAACAAATCTATAACCATGGAAGCCCTAATTTCCTGCTATACAAAAGCAGACCAGTTCCCATTTCACCTGGATCTGAATTTTGTTCAGTTTCTATTTCCTTGGTTTGAGTTTCTTAGTTATTAATGAAGAGAAAAGGCAACAACTCGCTTGTTGTTTGAAGAATCTGAGTAGCCCAACTTCATGGGTCATTCCTTATCAAACTCTGTTCAAGACCAGTTATCTTTATTAAACCATATTTGGTCTTATATTGTAATCAGTGTTACTGCTATTGTTTGTATTTAGTATGTTAAGATTTTTCAAATTGTGTGTTCTCTCTGGTGCATTACCAGCTCAGGGAGGAAGCTAAAGTGGACAGTCATCTGCCCTGGCAGAGAATAAGGGCGTTAACCATTTGGTATAAGGAAGGCCAGGAATGAGAATTCGGAGGCCTTATCACTGTTCCACAGGCTCCTAAGAGGTCCTAAAATCTATCATTTCCATTTCTGATGCTGGTTAGAGCAGTGTCAAAAGATTTCAGGCCCCCACCTTAACCCATCTCTAATAGCTTGTACTAGAGAAACAGCCTTGGTCCTTTGCTTATGTTGCTTGTTAATTGTCACTCTGGTTAAGCAGTGTTTTACGTGATCTGTACTTGTGGTGAATTGTACCTTCTGCAGCATTTCCTCAGCTCAGACAGGGTAATCTAAAATGTTTTCTAAATTAGGGCTAAGAAACAAGAAAGAACATTGTAACCAGTTTTGTTTGAGAAAAGTGCCCTTAGAAGAATAAATTTTAAAATAATATGAAGATAGACATAAAAGGGAAGGTGTTGCTTTTTTTTTTTTTTTGAAAGAAAGAAAACTGCCAGGAAAAAACCAAACATGAGCATATGTGGAACTAATACTGAATTAGAAGAAACCCAAATCAAGCTGGGGCTCACTTTTCTATGATACCAGTAAAGATCTTTTGCTTGCATACTATCAGCATGAGCATTGCTGCATAGCAGGAAGAGTTGTATTTTTTGACTGCAGTGTAAATGACTGACACCGTGCACCAGCAGGGAATAAATGTGAGAAGTAGTTCCTAAACATTGTCTTGGATAATAAAACTGGTTTTATCATTTCTTGTGCTTGGTAAATAACACTGCAAGATCTGATTAGGCTCCCTCCAGAAACCAGCCTGGCACACCCGATGTAAATGGGAACCTTCTTGACACTTCTATTTACTCTCTCTCCTCCCTCATCACCTACCCTTCCTTCCCTTCTATTTCTCTTTTCTCATGGAAGAGAGGTACAGTTGATCAGACACAAATTTTTTTTTAATGTGAAGTTGCTCTGGTTTTTAGGGAAAGAGTTATGGAGAAGGTGCTTCTTTTTGACATATTGCCATTTTAAACTGCAGTGCAGATAATTTTAATGTTTATATGGTATAGAGATGGGTTAATCCATCTTAAAACTGGGAAACATTTCCATTAAAAGTCTCTTGAATTTATTTGTAGTAGTTTAATTGTTCTACTGGCCTACCATTGCATAGTTATCTTGTTATTATATTTAATAATAATCATGTTAATAGAGAGTCAGGCCAATTCAATCTTGTTTATTGTGGAATCCTTTCTGGTCCTTTCTGAATTGGAACACAAAACAATTCATCATCGTTTTATATTTCCAAAGCCAGGTTGGAACTTTTTTTTTCTTTTCCTTCTATAGCCTTCTCTTTCTTTGTCTCTGAAAACAGATCCTAGTAAAACTAATGTGCTTACTTTTTTTCTTTCCCTTCCCTTTTCTAAAGACCTCATTAACATAGACCTATGTATAGACTGACTAAAATGCCCTGAGTTGCTTTCCTAAGTTTTTCTTTGGGGGCTACATCAGCAGTCTTAAACCAGTTGGCAGGTTGCTCCCTCTTCCTAAGCTTCCTCATTCTCCTATCTTCCTTACTCATTGGTGTGACAAAGGAAGATGGATAGCAAATTTCTTGAACACTGCACTGTGTACTGGAATAATGCGTCCTTCATATTCAAAGATGACGCCATTGACCTGCCATTTGTAGGCTGGGAGATTGGTAGTGAGTGATAGATTTGCATGATCCATCCATTTATATTCTTATCTGATTTTTGATCTTAAGACCAGAAGCATGAGTTTGTAGCATATCTCACTATATTTATAGCACAGGAAGAGCCTTACTTGAGTGAAATTGTGAGGAATTTACAAGATAGCTTCACTTAAAAAAATGTATTCCCCATTGATATCTTAAATTCTGTGATCAAGTTGTTCATTTGGTTTGCTCAATGACTCCTTAGTGTCATTTTAAAATACAGACACTTGTGAAAGCTAACACATTAAGTTCCTAATCTAAACATAAATCACTTGATTGGGTGGCACAGCACTAGAGAAGGAAGTGATGAGACTATTCCAGCACTTGGGTTTAAGGGGTTGTTGAAGACAGGCTTCATCTGTACTGTATTTTATGTTTGCCAAAAGTTGACCCTCATTAGGTATGTAGTCTGTTGCTTTGGAATAGAGCAGAATGAAATGGCCCATGTAAGGATTGAACCCATTACCTTGGCTTTGTTACCAAAGTGTTCTAATTAACTAAGTTTGACTCCTTACTAAGGGGTAAGCAGAAGTCGAATGGTCATTTTCTTATAAGTTATCAAAGAGAGAGGTGCCAGATACCATGTAGGGTTGCTCTACATTGATGACATATTTGACATATTTCCCTCCCTTTGACACTAAGTTTTCACGGGGATCTCTTAGCAAACACACAGCTTTACCAAATGTATCAAGGTGAGTCTCACCTCTTATTTCTATTTTCAGTACTAAAAGTCATGGAAGCCATAGGGGGAAAAACTTGCAGAAATAGTGAATAAAACTGTGTTAGCTCCCCTCTGGAGGTATTGTGCCTTTTATACAAGAAGCAAAGCTAGATCATGATGATAAAAGGTGATGTTGAAGCTCTCTTAAAGATATTAAATAAATCAAAATGCTCTTAGCAAGGACCATTGTAGGTCTTAGAAGGAAGTACTGGGTAGATACTTGTTTTTTCCTTGTGTATTCAGCCATCTAGACCCCTGTGAAGAGGCTGCATTTTGTAAAGGTATCTTGTGAATCTGAGGTTATCCTAACAACCAGCTTATATAAGCCAGGCAAACCATCTACACTCGTTCAGGTCAATTGGCTGTAGTCACAAAAATCCCAAAACTGAAAGGGACATGAGATGAGCACTCTCTGAGGTCTAAATTCCAGAGGTATCCTGGACCATTTTGGGACAGCTTTCAGTGTCAAAAAGGATTTTCCTTCTTTCAAACCGAAATATAGATTCCCTGTATTGAATTCAATTCAGCAGATACTGGTTTGGTCCCTACTATGTGCCAGGATACTGCAAGGCACAGATGGACTTGTATGGCCATCCTCAATAAGCTTAATTCTTCTTACACATGACAAATACTTGAAGACAGTTTTCATATTCCCCTCTCCCATTACTCATCCCTGTTTTTACTCTTCATTCCTAATACATTTGCAGGAATTATGACCTTTTTTTGTGTTATGTACCCCTGTGGCAATTCAGTACAGCCCATCAACCCTTTCCTTTTTTAATGTATAAGATATAATACAGAAGATTGAAATGGAAACTAATTATATTGAAATGTAGTTACAAATTTTTTTTTTCAAGTTCACAGACCTCAGGTTAAGAATCCTTGTTCTGTACAATCCTTGTGGGACATGGTTTTCAGTCCCCTCACTGTGTTAGTCACTTTCTTCTGGACCATTTATTTATTCCTTTGTTTATCTGAGTTGTCAGAACTGTATCTGAAATAGAGTATAATACACTCATGGCAGAATGTTACTATTTCCTGGTCTAGATCAGCACCATACTGTAACATAAAAGAAGAGGTCTATAACCTGTAGCTCCAAAGCTGCCTGCAGTGATGATAGATTTCCCGAGCCGGCAAATGGTGGAACACCACATTGATTCTTGCCGTGTTTGCTGCCACCTGCTGAGGAGGAGCTGTTAGGTTTCTTCATATCTGCACAGCCAGAAACCGTACCACAACATTAAAAATATATTACATTTGGCACATGTCAGCTCAACTAGCATAGCACTGATTAATGTAGGGTTTTTTTAAAAGATATTTTCTAAAATTAATTGGGAACCAATTAATAGAATTTTAAAAGACTTTTCTTTAAAAAAAAATAGGTGATTGGGAGCAGAGATAGGCAATAAAATATATTTTAAGTATCTGAGAAAAGTGTAGGTAATATAGTCTGATATAGCATATGTTTCACTTGAAGAAAGGGTTTCTGATTACTATTATAAGGAAGGTAACTGCCAGCAGTAAGGCAATAGGACGTTTTGACTTGATGTATTTGGCATAATCTACTTTTATTTTTATTTTTAAAGCATTAAACTTTGATGGACTTGCATAATTAACATTCTTTAAAGTTAATAAGGGGAAGCTCCGGAAACCTTAGAAATAGTCTCAGTTTTTATCAATAAGGAGAATCTCTTGCTCTTAAAAAGTTCCAAGAGGATTTCCAGTGTTAATACAACAAAAGAGAACTAATGAAAATTGGGTATGTGATCTCTGATAAACCCAGTAACATTTCCTGGTCCTGACCAGATTTCCATTGTGTTTATCTGAAAACAATATCTTATTCCATTCTCTTTACTTTCTCTTTGAATAGGAATGTTTACTTTTCAAATTCCACCGAAGTAAAGGTTTTGGAAGAAGCTATACATTCAGACCCTGTGCTCTCATGCCTAGGAGTGGACAATAGGTAGGGAAAAGTAGATATTTTCCCCAGTGACCAGGTTTGTAGGATGCCCTGTAATCAAGTCATGAGTTCAATTCTCTCTACTCTCTTTCTGTACTTCTCTCTCTCTCTGAGCTAGTAAGTTCTAGTAAGTTTTTAGAGCTTTTTGAAACACTGTTCGATTAATACCCTAGAGTTCTTATTTCAGTTTAACCACTTTTGCCTTCCTTTTATTATCCAAAGGATAAGGTGGTTGTAAGAGGTCTGTGTCCTAAACTACATTGCTAGCTCCTGAAAGATGAGAGTATGTTTATTGTGGGTTCTTGGCAAATATTGTAGATGAATTGATTGCCATTATTCAGCCCATGAAAATACCTGTTTCATGATGAAGGGAAGAGAATATGAATGCCAGTCATTGTAGGTTCTTTCTTGCCTTTTTTCTTGTCTGGGTTAAAAATAAGTTTACTGTAGAGGGGTTCTTCAGGCTGTGACCATAATTTGTTTTTATTTACTTCTTTTGTCAGCATACAAACTGTTGTAGGTGTTATGTGTATTATTTTCCTGTCTCTGCTTACTTCGTTTTGCATCAGTTCACCTAAGTCTTTCCATCTTCATTGACATTCATCATGTTTGTGTCTTGCTATTGTTATTGCTCAGTTATGTCTAATTCACAGTACTAATTCTTTCCATGGGATTTTCTTGGCAAAGATATGGGAGTGGCTTGTCATTTCCCTCTTCAGTGGATTAAGTCAAACAGAGGTTAAGTGACTCACCCAGGGTCACACAACTAGTATCTAAGGCCAGATTGTTTCAAGTCTCCCTGACTTCAGGTCCCCCTCATGTTTGTTTCTTACAACAGTGTAATATTCTGTTACATTCATACACCATGGTTTGTTTAGCCATTCCTGAATTGATGGGCATCCACTTTGTTTCCAGTTCTTTGCTATCACAAAATGTTTAGATCTTCTCCTAAAGAGTAATGTTAACCTTTAATTCAGAATAAGAGCTCATCCGTAATATTTAGATAGGGAAAAAAGGAAAACTAGGATCTGTTTAACTGGCTAAAGATTTTCAAAATATGTTTCCTGATAAGCTCATTTTATGTGTTATATTTCAGGTTTTGTGCTTACAGCTCATTACTTAAGGTGTCCTTCCTTAAGTTGTTATTAGAGGGATACTAACTCCCAAATATATTTATTTTATGTGATGTTTTAAGCCAATTAGACTGTTTTAGGAGTCTGCAATATGCAAGGCAATGAAGATACAAAGGCAGAGCCTAAAAACTATGCTTCAAGGCACCTACTTTCTGTTGTTATCCCATTTACATAGGTAAGTAAACTGGAAATATTTTTGAGGACATGAGAGAGCATTAACATCTAAGGGAATTGGCAAAGGCCCAGGTTGGAGGTAGTTACCTGTATCATCCTTGAAGGAAATCAATGTTTCTATTAGGCAGGAGTGAGGAGGGACTTCTTTCCCGTCTGGGGCATAGACTGTGAATGGAGATAAGAGATAGAAGTCAGGGGAGATCCAAGCTTACGTATTAGCTAGATAACACTGGGTAAGTCACTGCTTTAAACCCTTTTCTCCCTCTAAAATGGGGATAATATGGTTAATTTGCTGGGTTATTATAATTTATGGACTTATGAGACTTTTATGTATGGGGGAAGGGGAAGAACCTTTCAAACTTTAAAGCACTATAAACAGACCAGCTATTATAATAATAGCAAGCACTTATATAGCACTTACTCTGTGTCAGGCCCTATGCTAAGCACTTGACAATTATTATCTCACGTGATCTTCACAACAACCCTGGGAGCAGATGGGAACTGGGGCAAACAGAGGTTGTTAATCGCCTGAGGATACAAAGCTTAGTGTCTGAGGTCTTATTTGAGTTCAGGTCTTCCTGATTCCTTAGACATTCTGGAGAACAACTTGGAACTATCCCCGAAGGGCTATGAAACTGTGCATATCCTTTGGTCCAACATTTGCTCTCCAAGTCACAACTCCACCAACACTACATTAGTGTTCCAGTTTTCCCACATCTTCTCCAACAGTTATCATTTTCCTGTTTTGTCTTGTTAGCCAATCTGATAGATGTGATGTGGTTGGTAACCTTCTTAGTTCTCATGACTTTAGTGATTATTTCTGTGCAAATTATTTCAAATCTATATATTCATCTCTAAAGCTCTCTCCTGAGCCTCAACTGCTTCTTGGGCATTTCAGAGTTAATGTCCTTAGGAACATCTGAAACTTTACATGTCAAAATGCAGAATTCACTACCTTTTTCCGCAAACACATGCCTCTTCTTAATTTCTTTCTTTCAAAGACACCACCATTCTTCTAGTAACCCAGGTTCAAAGTCTCTGCTTTTCATTCTGCCTTATTTCACATATCTAATCAGTTGCAAAGTGCTTTTTCATTACTACCTCCATATCTCTCAAATCTGTCCTCGATTTGACCATGTCATGCTCCCCTTCCAATTCCCCTTCCCCAACTAAATTCCATTAACTTCCTATTTACCTCCAGGAGCAATATCAGCTCCTGCTAAAGCCCTTTATAACCTGACCCCTGCTTACTTTTCCAACTTTTCTATATGTCTCTTCTGTAATATGGTCTGGCCAAATTCACTTTCTTTCTGTTTATCTGACAGGACCTTCCATCTCCCCTATCTCTGTGCTAGCTGTGTTCCTGTGCGTAGAATGCACTCCTTCCTCCCCCTGCTTTTTAGAATCCTTAGTGTCCTTCAAAGCTCACCTCAGTTATCACTTTTGTGAAGCCTTTGTTGATTCCCTCAGCTCCTAGACTCCAAATTATTTTGCATTGTTGTTGTTCAGTCATTCAGGCATGTCTGACTCTATGACCCTGTGGACCATTCTGTCCCTGGGGTTTTCTTGACAAAGATACTGGAATGGTTTGTCATTTCCTTCTCTAGTGGATTAAGGCAAACCACAAGTTCAGTGATTTGCCCAAGGTCACCCAGTAAGTGTCTGAGATCAGATTGAATTTAGGTCTTCCTAACTCCACACCCAGAGATCTATCCACTGAGCTGTGTAGCTGCCTGTATTATTTTGCACATGTTTTGTATATACTTACAAAAGAGAGACCGGATGGTAGCAGGTATAAAGCTAGTGTTGGAGCCTGGAAGTTCTGCCTCCTCCATGTGTTATCTGTGTGACCTTGGGCAAATCAGTTAACTTGGTGTTCTAAGCAATTCTGCCCTAGGCAGCAGAGAAAGTGCCAACTCACATTCCTGGAAGAAGTTCTCTATATTAATTAAATCATAAGGCTAGCCCCAATCTCAATCTTTTTCTTCACCACTTGTAAGCTCCTTAAGGACAGGGCTTTTTCTATTCCCAGCACCTGTCACAGTAGCTGGCACATAGAAGGCATTTGAAAAATACTTGTTGATTGTTTGATAGCAGAAGCCTTCTTCCTAGTAAGATGGTGTTCAGAACTGGTGTGTGTATATCCATATACATATGTATGTGTATAAAATCATTTCCTCCACCCCAGTTCAGCAGCCTTGTTTGAAATGAGCTCTTCAACATAAACAGCAAAGGGAAGGCATGCAGTATGTGGGAAATAATAATTAGTAATATTAGAAACAGCTCATTTCAAAAAAGATTTCATGTTGTATGATAATGCAGTAAGCCTTCTCTGCTCAAAATGGTAGCATTTGGTAGTTATTACTTCCCTGACTACACCATGTTTCTAACAGTAATACCTTAGAGTTATATGTAGCCTTTATTCTAAAGAATTCTAGGCATTTTCACATTGTCCTCAACCCCAAACATTTATAAATTCAGGGGTAGAGTACAAAAGCACAATCATTTGCTTGTCCCACCTTGTGATAAAGTGTTAATAATTCAATCAATAAATAAAGTAATTCTTGCACTGCACCTGGTCTTTGTTCTTTTTGACAGAAATGGGAGTTTTTCTTGACTTCCTTGCTGTTGTCTAAGCATTGAGAACTTTAGTAGAACCTTCTGAACTAGAAAGAAAGGGAAGGAAACTACTTCTGTTGACCATAGGTATAGATGAACATGGTCACTAGAACACAAGGCATTTTGTGAACTCTTCATAGACCTGGAAAAGTTGGATGAGAATAATGAAATGAATTTTATTTGGAGTTGACATTAGAATAACAATAACAGGCAGTATTAGAATTAGGAGTTTTAAGAGTGAAACTCAGTCAGTGACTACTAAGAAGGGAGAATTAAGTGATGTAGGAGGAAAATATTTTATGAAACTGTTAATAATTCTAGCCTTATGGGCAGTCATACATATGGCCACAGAGGAGCTAGTGATTTAAGACAGTAAGTCATTCTACAGTGCTGGAAATGGGAACTCTGCAGCAGTCACATGTTGCCTTGTTCTTACTTCTGTGCATATAAAGTCACTTGTATATGGCACCTACATGCTTTATAGTTATTTTCTTTCTGCTGAGAAATTGCGTGGCATAATGGGAAGAGCACTACATCTTAGATTTAATCCTGACTTTGGGAAACTTCCTTGTGTGACTGAAAGCAAGTAACTCTGTTTCCTTATCTATAAACTGGAACTGACAATACACCATTTCCTCAGTGGATGTTGTGGAGAAATTCTCTATAAATCTTAAAGTGCTATGTGAATATGATTTTGGGGGAAGAAAAAGCAACAACTGGGAATTCTGAAAGGCATAGATGAGAAGGGAGTGTGTGGTCCCACCATGGGAACCAGTCAGTACAAAGGCGTGGAGATGGAGAATGGAATGTTGGTGTATGAAAAGGAAGAAGGCCATTGACTGGACTGCAGAGTACATGAATGGGAGTCAGAGAGAATAAGGCTTGGAGTTTACTGAAGAGGAGCATGTGCTCTAGGAAAGTGACTAGCAGCTGTGTGGAGGATGGATTAGAGAAAAAATAGATAAGGAAAGGAAACCAGTTATTATAAGGGAAGAGGAAAAAGATGGGAAAGAAAATGAGAGGAAAGAAATTCATAAGGAAGGGTAGGAAGGGCAAGAACTAAATAAAGTCTAGGCAGAGAATATGGTTTTTTCACTTTTAATTTCATTTGTTGTAGGAGTGATTTTTCTCAAAAGCAATTTTGTGATTTGTACAGAAATTATTGTTAGTAAATGTACTTAAAAAGAAATGACTACCTCTAGGTGGCACACGAACAGTGTCTCATCTTAAAATCCAGCTATTATAGTTCTATGCATGCATGGAAAAAATACTTTTGAAAAAATAGTCTGCTAACGTGGTTTTAGAAGTACATATACAAAATGTGACTTGTAATCTGTGGCTCTAGAATTGAAGGTAAGAGAAAGGAAAGGAAGGAGAAACAACTCGTTGGACCCTAGAAAAGACTGGGTTTTGTGATGCACATTGGTAAATGAACCTATTCATATTGTGAATGAGATATAATATTTTTTTCTCATGCACACGTCTTATTTGGTTGATTTTTATATCTTTTGTGAAGCTATTTTTTTGATGGAGTTAATAAATGTCAACAAATATTTTAAAATAAAGAATGGAAAAAAGAAATATATATACACATATGTGAAACTATGAAATTTTGTTGCATTTTATTAGCATGCTAGTGATGAAACTTTCTTTGCTCATCTGTATCCTTTTCTAAATTTTATTTTGTTATCTTCTATAATTTTTTTAAAATTTTTTACTGATAGCTATCTTAAAGAGGAAAGGAATACTTTGCTCCAAGTTCAAGACTATATTAGCAGCAATTCTTTCTGAGTATGTACAGTTTTTCCTTTAGGAAATTTGAAAATTGTTTAAGTGATGCAGAATATTGAGCTGCTTTTAAATGAGTACCTCAAAATGTGCCAGCTAGTCTCTCCTAACTCAGATACATCTAACTAAAGTCTGCATTGACAGTAGCTCTCATCTTCACTTTCCATGAAGGTCAGACTAGGTATCAAGTACAAAGTTCCCCATGTCAACCATGTGCACATCCACTATCTGAAGGGCTTGTTTAGATCATTAGCTTCTTGTGGCAGAAGCCAGGAAAGTATGCCCTGAGCTGCCAAAGTAAAATACCTTGCCTGCCTTTTGTTCATAAATAGAAATTAATGATAACTGTTCATTAGCTCTACTAATGAGCTGGCCTCTGTGGTACTAACTTCCTTGGTTTTTGGTAATTGGAGACCTGTCTCATCAGAATTTCAAAGATGATACCTAATTCATGCTTTAGTAAAAACTCAGTTGGATATAACCATTGATTTTGAAGAGTATAAATGAAAATTATTAGATTCTTTCCCATTGTTGCAATCCTAGCTCGTATAGTACCAAGTGCCTGTCATTTAGATTATGCATATAGATGTGACTTTATTTGTTGTCTTGAGTATTTGAGGTAATTTTGTAAGTCAGTACTTAACAGTTATTGTAAGTCAGTACTATTAAAAAACACACACACACATTCCTTATTCCCCCAGTATTATTCTCCATCTTCCCCCATTAATTTATGTTTATTTTGTATTTTAGTTTTTGCTTATCTGTGATCATGCTATATGTCACCACTATCACCACTGCCTTCTCACAGTAGAATATAAAGCCCTTGAGGGCAGGAACAGTCTGTTTTTTTAAATCCCTGTATCTACAGCTACTGGCATGGTGTGTGATACATACTTTAGTGCTTATTAACTGCTTGCTGACTGATTGATTGATTGTGTAAAAAGCATTAAATCACCTACTGAAGTCTGAACCTTTCTTCTCCCTCCTCTCCTTCCACTTCTCCTTTAATAAATTCATGGGAGCTTTGTTGTCCTCAGGGTTCATTTCATGAGACTGCTTCATAGGTGAAACCACCTATGAAGTCCTTTGATTTGGCAACATCTAAGCTCATTTAGGAATCAGAATGGATCTCCTTGCATTGAATTCCATCCAATGTCAAATCATATCATTTGGTGTTTTAGTGTAGAACTTGATTGGTGTGGTGGTTGTTACAAATGTTTGCCAAGACTTAACTGAGCTTTTTTGTATGTAAGCAAGGTATACAGGCAGTTTCTTAAGGTGGATAAAAATTTAATGAACTTTTTTTAAGAACAGCAGATTTGTGCCTCGTAACTGTTCTAGCAAAAGATATACTAAAATACTTCATTTAAAAATACATTGAACAATTTAATTCTCAAATAAGTGTAGGAAACTTTTTTTTTTTAAAAAGGCATCTTTTGATTTAACATGACCATTTTAAAACACTTTTAAAACCTAAGGCTACTTTACTTATGTGTAATGTTCCATGGCAAAAGGTCTCTCCATCCCCTCCCCAAGTTAAGGTTCAAGAAACATGGTTGTATATTTGTTATTGTTCTTTACATTTCTTGATGTATCAATAATTTCCCTAACAGATACATGTACTTTATGTATTTCAGGATATGCCACCTAAATTTAAATGTCTAACTGAATTTTTCTCTGTAAGGTTTCAATCTATAGTCATTCTATAGCAGCAGTTCTTAACCCTTGGGATTCCAGGAGGTCCATGAACATGGAAGGAAGAAAAAATATATATATTTTTTTATTTTCACTAACCTTTGATTTCTTTTGTAATTCTATGTATTTTATGCATTTTAAAACATTATTCCAAGAAAGATTCATAAACTTCACCAGACTGTCAAACGAATCTGTGATACAACAAGGTTAAGGATCCCTGTTCTATAAACTAGTCTTTTTCCTCTTCCTGTTTCTTATTAGACCCATAGCAACTGTATAGGCTTTTGTTGACAAGGAGCAGCTTTCCTGTTAGCAAGAACAATTAGGATGGGGATGGCACTTTGCTGGTGTATCCATCAAATAATTTGAAGATTTTTAGGAAGTATATGCTGTACAGTAAATAGAATTATCCCTTCCTTCTGTGTTACTAGCAAGTCTCACCTAATCAGTTCTAATAAACTTTATATGTGCTTTTTGCTGTACCAGTATCTTTTCCAGTTTCTTAGCAACTATTTGTTGGGATATAAAAAGGAACAAAAGATTTCTAAACATATTTGAGGATTGAGTACATTTTAAAGGGTAAAGTGGGCAGGAGTTTGAAAAGTGAAAAACTGAGGTACTGTGTTGTAGTTTTTGATCAGATTCATTTCAACATATACAATTTGTCCCCTTTTTAGGGCTTTCTGAAGAATGAAAAGGACAATGCATTGCTGTCTGCCATTGAGGAGTCCAGAAAGCGGGTGAGTAAGAAAACAGAACTTCAAATGGAAAGCTGTTTTGAGAGACTCAGCATATACTGTCACTAAAAAAAATTTGACTTTAGCTATGGGGAGTCAAAGTCCTTTAACTCAATTATTTTCTACTAATGAAATTTAATTCAACTGCAAAAGTTCTGTGTATATAAGGAACCATGTTGATTACACCATAGTTTAGAAAAATCTTGTTAGCTAGTTAGCTATAGATAATGACTGAAATGGAAATAAAGACCCACTAAATTATTTGTTCATTGGAAAGACCAGAAGACCTTTGAATTATATATCTACTATACTTCTGTATATATATATATATCAGTAGATATATATATCTACTGCTACTTCTGTAGTCAAGGGAATGCATTCCTGTTGAAACACTACATCCTGAAAAGGTCCCATACTATTTAAGGGGCTCTTTACCTTTTTGGTGTCATGGCCCTCTTTTGCAGAATAATCTTTTTAAATGCATGAAGTTAAATGCATAGAATTTCAAAGGAAAGCAGTTATAGTTAAATATAGTTATCAAAGTATTTTTAAAAATAAGTACATGGACCTTAGGTTAAGAACCCCTGATTTAAAGGGTTTTCTTAAAATCTCTTCCTATTAAACAATTTATCTTTATTATTACCACTTTTTAAATTAATTAATACCTTCAAGTACTTCAGAAATAGGCTTGGTACTGAATTCAGTAGTAACTCAAAATAGACAGTTATGATTATTAAAATGCCATAATGAAATGGGGAAGAGAAAATACATATCACATGTGAGTTATCTCTAGTTATTTCCAATGTACATGTTATTTGTATCTCTTGGGGACCAAAGTGAGATGAGTAAAGAAACGTCACATATCATTTTCTGAACTTTATATTTACAAGTAAAATGATACTTAGAGATTCCCAATAAAGTATCCCTTGTTTCTTTCTTAGTGGCCTGCCTTCCTTTTTTCCTAAATGTAAATGTTCTTGGTTTGAAAAGTTCATACTAAGGTGATTTTTGCTGTGTTGAAAATACCTTGTATTGTGGCACCAACAGATAACATTGATTTGAGATGACTCTATAAAGACCTATAGTCTGGTTTAGTTATAAATCATAATTTCTAAAAAAGTGTCATAAAATACTTATTTAATGACAAAATTATCTGTAAGTTCTTTAAAACAGTACTTTGTTATTGCTAGAATGTAGTTTCTAACTGGAATGAATGCCTGCAAAATAGGAAAAATCATACTTTGAGTCAGGTTTCACCAAAATCTGATGGAATTAAATTATGATTGCTAAATGCCACCAAGCCTTATTAATTCATTTACCCTGCTGAATGTTTTTTTCTGCATTTGGCAGTCTCCAAATATTGTGCCATACTGAGACTAAATGTGCAGCCAACCAAAACATTTAGTGACATGCTACAGTGCATAACATGTGCATATGTATTTGTGTAAGACCCATTCCAGTGTTGTAAGTTGGCCTGGAGGGAGACCTTTTGACTTGTGTAGAAGATATTAAGATGGTGAAAAGCAAAAATTCTGTCCAAACCAAAGGTGAATACGTATCTGGCATTTCAGCAAGTGGGTAGAGAGGAAATTCATGCTAGAGTAACTTGCCAATATCATGTCGAAATGCCAAGAAAGCAGACACACAGATTACAGAACCACAAATGTACTATATCTTTTCCATTTAATGCATCCCAGCAAAAACAGAACAACATTAGCAGAACATATGCAGAGTTCCCAGAAGTCAGCAATAGCATAATAATAAATTGGCATTAAGTCAAAACAGGTTACCCTCTTCCTTGAGAAAAATGGGAGACTATGTACCCACCACCTGTTCTTTATTAAGTTGTCCAATATGCCAAATCTCTTTCTTATACTGTATATAACATAAAATTCTTTTATTTAACATAACTTGAAAGCATTCTATTTCCCTTAACTTTAACTGACATGTTTGCCTTAAAATTTTTTGTAATTCCCTTCTTTTTATCTGCGGTGCCTTATTTTCCCACTCTGTTACTTCTCTCCTCTCTTTTAATTTATATTCCTGTGGCATCCTTCCAATTTCTCTTTCTCTCTTCTCTCTTGGGCTTTTTTTCTAATTGTTCCTGCTAGTCTAACCCTCCTCTTTCACCTCATGCTTGTATTTCCCCCATTTCTTCTCCAGTTAATGGTGTATCAGTGAAACTTCTCTAGCTACCTCATTATCACCTCTCCTTGATAGTTTTCTTTATACCTAGTAAGGATTCATACGGGGTGTCAAAGATAGATTAGATTAAGGCATGTGTGTCAGTGATCTTCTGTGGTTATCCTCTGAATTCAATATACTATTATCTTTGATATAACTAGAATTAGGGGGTTGGGAAAAACATAGGCTGGGAAGCAAAAGGTAGGGGAATTGTTTTTATTACTGGTTGAAAGTTTCTTGTCATTTTCACACAAATTGCTTAGTAGAGCTATAGTTACATTGCATCTAAGTTGTAAGATTTTGAGCTAACAAACTCTCTTTCTTAGTCATATATCTGGAAAGTTCAGTGGCCTGTTTTTAAAATTCTAGTGAATTTTAGTTGTTTTAGGAAAAGCAAAAGATCTTGACATTTGGGATTTTGTTAGGATCAGTTTTCCACAGTCTCTGTCCCTTGTATGTCCTGAAGTTTCCCATTTTCTTCCTAATAGAGTTCTCTTTGGAGTAGTAGATTCCCTTCATTATCAACGTATGTTTTGTACTTAACCAAGATTCACAGTTTGGGTACAAAAGAAATTGCTTAAATTAGGATAGTTTTGCCATTTTTTAAAATTAGCCAAAAACTACTTAAGTAAGTACCCTTAATCTCTTAATTACCTTTTCTGCTCTTTCCTGGCTCCCCTTCAACCTATCCAACTGTTCCTTCTCAGTTTCTTTTGCTGGATCATCGAGATCATGCTCCCCAAAGGTAGTTATCTCCCACAGCTCTGTCCTGGGTCTTCTTCTCTATAATGTTTTGCTTGGTGACCTCATCAGCTCCTGTGGATTCAGTTATCATCTCTATGGCAGTGATTCTCTGATCTGCTTTTTCCGGTCCTAATCTCCAGTCTTTAATCTCCAAATGGTCTATTGGACATCTCAAACTAAACGTTCTATACATATCTCAACTTAAGCTTGCCTAAGATAGAATTCACTTTCTTTACCCCCCACTCCCCAACCCTCCTCTCTTCCCAGTTTCCCTTTCACAGTTGAAGGCACTCAGTCACCTACACTTACAACCTAGGTGTTAACCTCATTTCCTTACCCCACCCCCCACCCCATCCCAACTTCTTCCAAATCTTGTCATTTCTCCCTCCATAACAGCTCTCTTACATGTCCCTTCTCTCCTCTCGCGCTGCTGCCCCCAATGTAGGCCATCCTCCCCTCACACCTGAACTACTACAATAGCCTATGGATGGGGATGGGGGAAGTGGTGCCTTTACCTCAAAGCTCGTTGAACCTGAGTCTTTTCTCCCATCATCTATCAAGTTAATCTTCCTGACACTCAGGTCTGTTCATGTATTTCTCTCCCTCTACCCCTCTCCTCCCTATTATCTATCTCCTGAATCAAAATATAAATTCTATAGTTTTTAACTTTTAAAGCCCTTTATAACCCAGTCCTTTCTAGAGCTTTGCAGTCTCTTTTGTTCTAATCCATTACATGTTTTCTGTAAAGCAGTGACACTGCTTGTTCCTCATGTAGCACGCTCCAGCTCCTAACTCTGTACCTTTTCGTTGGTTGCCCTTGATTCCCAAAATGTTCTCCCTCTTCACCTCCACCTCCTAGGTGGGTGACCCACTGGATAGAGCACTGGGCCTGGTATCAGGAAGATGTAAGTTCAAATCCTGCCCCAAACACTTACTAGCTATGTGACCCTGGACAGGTCCCTTAACCTCTGTCTACCTCAGTTTCCTTAACTGTGATAAGGGTGTAATAATAGTAAGTACCTCCCAGGGTTAGTGTGAGATTCAAATGAGATAATATCTGTGAAGTGCTTAGCACGTAGCAGGAACTTAAAGAATGCTTGTTTCCTTCTCCTCTTTCTTGGTTTCCTGATATCCTTTAAGACTTAGCTCAAATCCTACCTTTTTTAAGAGGATTTTTTCTTGTCCTCCCTCATTCCTATGTCACTGCTAGTGCCCTCCCTATAAGATTGCTTCCCATTTATATATACATTTATACTGTATATATCTTATGTATACGTATTTATTTATAAATTGTCTCCCCATTAGAATGTCAGTTTCTTGAGGGCAGGGATTATGTTTTTGCTTTGGGTTTTGTTTTGTTTTTTGTTTTTTTTGTCCTCTGGCACATGGTAAGCACTTAATAAACACATTTTGACTGACAGATTGAAGGATTCTTGTTGACCAGGAGACTGAAAAAAAGAATGAGTACCTACCTATCTTTTAGTGAGCTGGACATCCATCAAAGACCAGAAGTGCTGCATCATTAGTTATTTTTTGTGAATGCTAATAACAAGTTTCCAAAACTGTACAGCATACTTCCCCTTGAGCTCTTTCCTGTTAAGGCTTACGTGACACCACTCCGTTTTACTGAAGATCTGTACAAAGGACGCTTTGGGCTTGGCTCCTGAATTGATAGGAACCTACTGTGAATCAAGTGGGAATTATACAGCCTTATAGACTGCATCCAGA
>CM053769.1:310564913-310672413 GCA_028658325.1 Potorous gilbertii | reverse complement strand
TTTAGTCACAGATTAGGAAGGGACCTTAAAGGTCATGCTGTTAAACTCCTCCCCACAGCCTAGCTGCTCTAATCCAGTGGTTCTTAAACTGTGGATTTTGATCCCATGTGGGGTCATGAAAAATTTGGAAACAGTAAAAGGTTTCTGAATGTGCAATGACCAAAAATTAATTAAAAATCAAACACATAATGAATCCAGGTTGTCCTGGTAGCACTTACCTGCATTTCATGGGGCAACTTCACTGTAGCCTTGTTTCTGAACACAAAGAATGCACATTTGCACTGCACATACCATCATACCACACAACGCCATTGAACATTTCTGAAACACAAAAAGGAGTCGAGTGGGAAAAGTTTTAAGAAGGCTTGCAATCTAATCCACTCTCCCTCTTTTTTTTTTTTAATTTGAGGAAATCTATTCCCAGGGAAGTTATGGCTTGGTCCTAGTCAGACCACTAATTAGTGGCAAACTTGGAGTTAGAAACCAGTTCCCCTGATTCCCAGTCTAAAATGGCATTGTAAAAATGGTATAGCTAAGATTTTTTTAAAGGAAACTGGCTCCTATAGATTTTATCTATGATGCATCATCTCTTATAATTTAACCTGTCTTTTTTTATTTGCCATTTTGTTTATTAGTTTTTTTTTTTCCCCCTTGGGGCGTAGGATTAGAAGAAAAAGGATAAAAAAAATTTATCCTCAACATATTCTCTATGTATTTCTGAGTTCTTTCTTCCTTAGATGTTTGATAATTTGGTCAGCTTTGATAGTTTGTAACCATTTACACATTGCCTGAAGGTTCTGTCAACTTTGACCTCAAGCTTTCCATTTATCTCATAGTTGGGCACTTTCCTTTTGTCTTCACTAAAGAATACAATCTCTGCCTGCCATTTCTAGTACATGTCTCCCTTATCCTGTCATTCTCTTCTAAGGCAAAGTCAGGCACCACTGCCATGAAATCCAGCAACATTATTCCTCTGCAGTATGTTAGCACCCACCACCAAACCATCAGGCAGCCCCTTTCTTTGGAATTCTGACAAAAGTTCGCCCAGTTCCACTGCTCAGGAATATTTTTCTACACATCCTATTGATGAATAATATATTTTACGTGTACAGAACCTCGTACACTAATGAAAGGGAAGCAAATCTAAGGGCAAATGAAGGAGAAATACTTGGAAAACAACATTAGGCAAAATTAATTTAAATGGAAATGTGAAGCTAGAAACTTAGTGAGTAACTTAGAAACTTTAGTAATTTCTTAAATTAGGTTTTTTTTTTAGTACTGGAAAACACTTGTCTTTGCTATTCAGCAATATTTACCTAAAACAGACACATATGTTTTAGGAGATAATAATCACAAACCAAATAAATACCGTTCTCTTTGCGTGCTTCCCTCCCACCCCACCCCACCCCCGTCCTATTTTGTTGTTTGCTAGCGCTTTAGGAGACGATATCACTCTTTGAATATAACTTTCAGACACTTTTCTACATTCCCTTTTGTAGCAGAGCATCTGACCTTGGTCTAACATATATTACATTTATCTTTGACCCCTTTCTCCCCTACCCCCCACCATGTTCTAGTCTTGTATAAGTAATATGTAATTAATACCAATTGTTCAAAGCATCCAATTCCCATTGCTACTGAACTGCAAAGTTGAAATGCATAATCTTCAGATTCCAGCAGATTGGAACTAACCTGGAAATTCTCACATTGTTTATAGAACAATTATGAAAATCAAAATAGCTTAAAATTACTCGAGGCATACATGAAATTGAATTCCAGAGAAAATAAAAAATGTAGGGACCAAGTTTTCTGTTAGTGGGCATTTTTGTGGTGAGAAAATGAGGTAAGATGGACACTTCTAGCATGGAAAGATTACAATGCTGTGTAGGCGCTGTCATTACAATATTCTTTTCGCCATCATTTTTTAGTACAAGACACATTTCTAGGAAACATTTCTTTTTGCAGTTTTTAGTGCCCTGTGATAATATTCCTTGGACATTTACCCTCTATGCTTATCATCTTGAAACATCTTGAATTTTATCTTAATCCTCGTTCTGCAAAATAAACGTTTATTTTGATTTACTAAAATTAGAGGATTTTAGAGTTGGAAGGGAAGATAAAGTTTCAGAGGGATGCACTGACCAAGGTCACATAGCCAGTTAAGAGAAAAACCAGGCCTAGAACCTAGATTTCCGTTACATAATGTTGCCTTTGAATTTAATCTTTTTGTGACCCCAAAGTCATATGTTCACTCTTGTTTTCTTTAAGTAAAATTACCATGGTTTTAGGGTTTAAAAAAAAATAATAATTTTTCATGAGGCCATTCTTTCCACAATAAAATCATTGTTAATCATTTTCTTCAAATCTCTTAATTGTATTTTCATTCTTAGTTTGCCTTTGAGGTACTTCCTTCAGTCAGCACTTCTATGGTAGGTCTGGGTTTTTAACTGCGGAGCAAATTGCATATAAATTAATGTCCACTATAATTCTTCCATTTCATGTATTTATTTCTCAGCATTAAATTCAACTTAATTTTTTACTCCATTTTCTGACTTTTCTTCTTTTTTGTTTATCTGTTTCTTTACTCTGTTAGCAAAGATAATTTACTTGAAGCATTTACTGTCTGTGTGTTCTTGGTTGTTATGCGACCTTGCCGAAATAATTTTCAATATAAAAACATTACAATTGGGGTGGGGGGTGGGAAAGGGAGGAAGAATTGTGTAGTGCAGGAGTTTTTTGTTTGTCTGTTTAAATAGCTTGCCAGAAATACACTTTTTAATTACAGATTCTAGTATGTACTTTTCAGCTAGTCAGACACACTCATTGTTAAAAGTAACAGCCACAGTGATCTTTTAAAATGCTTAAAATGGCAAAGGGGAAAAAATATTGTGATTCACAGATGGAAGCTTTGTTTGTTTAACAATCTCAAATCACACAACTTCCTATGACTAACATGTCCAAGTAAAACTCCTTCAGTAAATGATGATAGTTATCTAAATCCAGAATTACCTGGGTTAGCTATGTAGTTTATCTAAAGCAGTCCAGGAGAGATTGCATAGTAGTAGTTCTTCCTTCACATCTGTTTCCCAGGAAACCTGCCTCAGCAGCTGCTTTGTTCTCAAGAACAAAGCATTTGTCATTTTTGAGGAGGGCTCAAGGAATTTTGCCTTTGCTTTTGGTTCATTGTGGAAGTTATTGTATTTAAAATATATAAATAACAATTCTAATAGGTATTATTTTGATAACTGTTCATATAAAGAGTCATATATAATGTTTACCTTAATAAATTAAGCCTTTTGTAGTTAGGAAAAATGACTTCTGTGTTTAACTTTTCGCACATGTCTTAGTCTCCTGACTAGTTTTTAAGATTTCTGAAGGCAAGGACTATATTTTATTTCTTTGTGTCCCCCACAATGATGCTGTGGATATATAGTAGGTATTCAGTACCCACGTTGGACTAATTTAATTTCTCGTATTTTTTTAAGCATTTCAGTGCCAAAAAATGAACCGGCAACTTCTGTCTTATATAATGCATAGATTAGATGTCTGTGAACATTGCTGCTTCATATTTGCCAGACTATCTTGACATACTTGATGATGTTAGCATAAACCGAAAGATTTAAGCTTTATTATAGATACAAGGGGAAATATGCCTACTGAGGAAAGATTGCTTGAGGTCTAAACAGAAAGTTTGAAATCGTTTTATCTCAGAATTACCAGCAGAGATACTAATAAGGATGACAGAGCTTTCTGTCCTTTTCAAGACAATAAAGTGTCATATAACCTCATAACACAGGCAAGGAGAGTTATCTTTTATCTAAACTCTTTAAATTATCCTTTGAGGGGAAGGAGGGAGCAAAAAAAAATCACAATTATGTACTTTTTAATGTCATATTTTAACTTGATGTCCTTAACTGATTATTAATATGTTTTGACCTATTAGCCAAGCTACATCAGTGATTTGGGACCCCCAGGCCGAAGCTCTCTAGATAGCATTGAGATGGCTTATGCCCGACAGGTGAGTCTGATGGAAGTTATTTTCCTTGGCAAACAAATTATTTTAAAATATCTTATCTGGGAAAGGTAGCCTAGAATACTTGTGTGAGGATGCTAGTTATCCAGCTGACTGGTGTGATCCTGCTGGTGCCACACAATAACATACCAAGTGCCAACATACATTGGTGAGGGGTTTTCTTCACTGAATGTTTTACCAGTTAAAATATAGTTCTAGGTTCCCCCCCAACACTCCCCCCCCAATTTTTTTAAATCTGGGAAAGCAAAGTTTACAACCTAAGGAGTGTGTAAGAGAGGCTGTTTCATGTTAAAAACAAATAAGGGAAAAAATAGGGGTTAAGAAAAATGGTTCTGCTATTATTTTTTGTTTTTAAAATCAGAAAATGAGTCATAGTCTTTTATTAAGTAAAATTCTAAATAATTGAAAATCTCGCCAAACTTTCAAGGCCTATCTCAGTTCTAAGAGTAATATTAGTAGCTAACATTTATATAACTAAGTGCTTTACAGCTTTAGAAATATTATTTCTTTGCTCCTCACAACAACTTTGGGAGATAGATGCTACTATTATCCCCATTTTAAAGTTGAAGAAACTGAGGTAAACAGGTTAAGCTGCCAACAGTCGCATAAGTGTCTGAGGCTAGATTTGAATTCAAGTCTTCTTGACTTCAGACTCAGCGCTCCACCTGCTCAACCACCTAGCTTACCCATTCATTAAGTCCTTCTTGCCCATTATAGGTCACAGTGATCTCTCCTCCTGCTGAACTCATAGCCATTCATTTGGCTAAATAATTATATCAAATATAGTTTTAAAAGAATGTCTCGATCTTTGTTACCCAGAAAACTAGATTGATGATCTAAACTTGACAAAGTGAATGTGGTTACCAAGTCTGTGTTTAGTGAAAATATTAATTAACCAAGATGCTTAAGGAATTTGGGAGCTTTGCTTAATGGAATTTCCTGAACAGCTAACCAGAAATTCTCTTTAGTTTCAATAAAAGCTATCACTAAATATTTCCATAACTTACTATTCCAAATTCTAGTTATGGTCAAGGGAATAGATTTATTTACTTATCATTGCTAACTTGAAAAACCTCTAAATCAGTAGTGATGTTATATTTTTAAAGATTTTCACTGCAGTTGTTTGATTTACCTTCCATGTTTTTCACTTCCAAGAATTAAGAAAATATTTAAAGAATATTTTTAAAAAAACAATCTTTGAGGTCTTGGTCATGTTGATGATATCCTGAGGAAACCAAGTTCTCACACATACTCGGCATGAGATATTCTTCATTCCCAGACAGTTTCATCTGAAGCATAAGGATTTCCTCCAGAAGAAGCGTGTGTTCCAAGTTTAGAGCGGTGATCATTGTAATATGACAGGATGGTCCAAAGAACATTGCCCATTTGGCTTGGGCTTGTTAGCAACATTATGTGTCTCTGGCCTAAAAGAAAGCTAAAAGATTTTTGCTGCTACTTTCTGGAAAAGCCTTCCTTCTGGTTAGCAGATGGTAGCAGTGGGACACATTTCTCCTATCCCTATCCTTTCCTTTGATTCCTATCAGCTGGGACAAAAGGATGGCTTAGCATAGGAGCCATGGGGTTGCCCATTATACTCCTCTCCCTCATTTCCCCTCTTTCCTCTGTGTTCCCACTGTTCAGTTGGTGGGTGGTGATGGGATGTCAGGTGGCCTTGGTTTGTCTCAGTGCTACTGCTTATCAGCTCAGACATGAAACTGGGAAGCTGGCCATGAGAAATCCTTCTTTAAGCTGTGTTTAACTTGTCTGCCCTGAGTTAGAAAACTTGAATGAAGCTTCCTTCGGCCATTATTTGAAAACTAACTTTAGATTTGGCCTGGAAGATTTTTTTTAGAAAGGAAAAAATATAAATAGCATTGCTTACTTTGCTTTTGATAATTTCAGATTTATATTTATAATGAGAAGATAGTGAATGGACATCTGCAGCCTAATCTGGTAGACCTCTGTGCTGCTGTTGCAGAAATGGATGATAAGGTACTGACCAAGTGTTAGCGTAATACAAATGTAGGATCTTGTTTTTCAGATGTGATTAGTAACTTGCTGGCTTGGCTGAAATCTACTAACAGTATATTTCGTGGGGTTGAAAATAGCTTTCAGAGGTTTTCTTCAGCATTTCACAGTGAAGATTAGTTTGTTGTTGTTCTGTTTTTGCTTGTCTTTTAAGCTGTTTAGATATGACCTTCATGGATTCTTCATTGTAATTGTTTCATTTTGTTTTGAAGTCAGCTACTGTTTTCTGTTTTGCATTTTAGCGTCCTGACTCTTGTACTAGACTGTTGGATCTGGAACTATCACAATTCTCAGTTTTTGGTGGACTTACTAAAAAGTAATAGATAGCCTGAATGTTTTCTCAACTTATGATCATTTCTCTCTGTCTTTATTCTGCTTTCTATTCTACCTTCCTTTCCCTACCTACCCTAACCTTTCCCTTTTCTCTCAGGCATCCACTTCATCCCCTTCTCTGTGCCTTCCCCCTCTTCTCTCCCCCCTAAAAAGGCTGGGGGATAAGCTGGAATCAAATATACATCTACAGTGTATATGTATTTTTAAAGATAAAAGTATGGTTTCCTCTTTCTTTCCTTCCTTTGAAACCAAGTGTTAACATACTTGTCATGGTTGATTTTATCATAGAGTAAGTATCCTTAACTTTAAAATTCCACTAAACTTTTTTACAGTGGAAATTTGCCAAATACTGAAAGAGATGTTTTAAGGAAAGATTTAAAGGCAAGAAGATACTCAGAGAGAGGGAATGTGTGGGCAGCACAAAGGAAAGAATGACAGGCCTCTTTTAATTGTAGGTCGTCAGGGAAAGAATCTTTGGGAAGAGGGTGACTGAATAGGGGGAGAAGGTTGCTCTGTAGTCCCAAAAAATGTGGTTAGAGGAACAGCCCATGGTGACTCCATAGGAGGACAAAATGCATATTATTTCAGCTAAACTCTTATTTTAGCCCTTGCAAAATCTAAATGACCTTGTAAGGACTGAATTGTAGCTACCTGAATTTTCAAACTCCTAGAGCTTTGAACAATTACCAGTTTATTCGCACTCTCTTAATAGATAACCCACTGAGAATCAGCATTCTTGTTTCTTTTAAGGCCTCTTAATTATGGAGGTGGGCATGTCAGACAAGGAGAATAATTGATCCAAAAACTAGTTCTGTTTGTTAGCTCACTTAAGCTCAAAAGCCCTTAAAATTGGACAAAGATGAATGTTAGGCATCAGAGCAAGCCAAGATAAGAACCTGTGGCACTTCAGCAAATTAAATTAACCTCTATATTTCCCATTTCTTTTAAATTATATTCAGGTAATTTTTTTCTAAGAAGAAAAAACATGCCATATAAACCTTAATGACTTTTTTAGTCCTTGCAGCATTTCCTTCTGACTTGGTTGTTTTTGTGTAGAATATTTCAGATATGTGGGCAATGGTGAAACAAATGACAGATGTATTGTTGGCTCCTGCAACAGATGCACTGAAAAGTCGAAGGAGCATGGAGGTACGAATGGAATTCGTAAGGCAGGCTTTACGTTACCTCGAGCAAAGGTAAGCTGGAGCCAACCAAATGAGCCTTAAAGATCCTTCGTAATTGAAAGTTTTAAATGTATATGTAATCTTCATATGGAATGCTTTATAGATGTGACTGGTTGTAATTTGGAGTAAATGAGGCTGAAAGACACTATGTTGTTGTAAGAAGTGGCTATTTACTTGGGCATCGCTCCATGATATGTAATTGCACTACTAAAATCAATGGTAAATAAAGAAGCTGTTAGAACACACCTATTTCTTTCTCATTTCTTTTCTTTGCCTTCACTTTTTTCTCTTTCCCTCTCTTCCCCCCTTACAGTAGAGAGATACTATGATTGTTATATCGTAATGCCTTCGATCAAAGTCCCATTTCCTAGTATGGTTCCACCTACCCTCTTTATGTCTGCTTGTGCTCTTACAGCATTTTAATTAGACTGCTAACCCCAGCAATTTTACTGCCTTCAAACCATCGACAGGCCTGTGTACCCCTATTAAATTCCTCTTTAATCTTAATTTTCCTTTTGGCTACATCCAGTTAATCCCTGTGAGTCCACACTCCACATTTGATGTGCTGATATCTTCCCTGCTGTTAATGCCAGTGGTTTGCACTAAGGTTTCTGTGCCACCTCCACAGCAACTTGAGTCAGTCATTTGGGGGATTAAGGTTGTGCTTTTGTCCCTTTACAATTGTCCACTCCATTAATAGGAGGTTGTGCCATTCATCCTTCATTGAGGACATTCATTTCAGCTCTGAATTAGCCAGCAGGGGTTGCCATAAGTGTTGCAACAAATCCTCTTTATTTCAGAGAGAGAGCACTGTGCTTCTCCCTGCTGGCTCAAGAAGAGAAGGCTGCTGAGTTGAATATCCTTGCAAAATTGCAACACTTTGCCACCAGGCCATGTAGACTGGTGGCTGCTACCTTATAATATTGTTTTCAGTGCAGCAACTCTATATAAAATGATATCCTATTAAGAAGTCATAATATTTTCTTGTGTAGAGCTGTAACTAATAATTTATTTGTTATGCCATAGATAAATAAGATAAACACATCTAGTGCCTTAGATAAAATAGCTATATTCTGGAATGCAGTGCTGCATTTAGCAAATTTATCTAAAATTCTGTATGGCTTTTTGTGTTGCAAAGGGTTTAAACTTCAGTCCAAAATCCTTCATTAAGCTGTAGTTGAACATTTTTTGAAATATCAGTTTGTTTTATGTGTATGTCTTCTCTTTTCCCCTACAATGCTTGGCACAGTAATAATGGCTAACAATTGTCTATTTTGATTGATTCCTTACTATCTTGCTATCTAAAATGTATAACCATTAAAATGGCCCTTCCCATAGTGACAGATTCAATATATAAGCAAGGTTTGAATGGAGGAGGACTGAGGAGGGGATTCAAATTAAGTTAAATTTCAAGTATTGTAATATATTTATCCTTGAGTCACACATACCTTAATGGGTACTCAGTACTGCAAATGATGGTACTACAGGCTTATATACAGGACTTGAAAAATCCTTTCAGGGAGTCTCTCAGTGTGTTTGGTGAAGCATCTGACCACTCTGACTCTGCCCTTTTACATAGAATACAAGCCCTTTTTGATTTGTACTGGGATTCTTTCATCACATCTCTACTATTTGCCTAAAAGTTTCTAAAATGGTACCAGTCTGTTTCTGTAGCTTTAATAATGAGATCGTAATTCTCATTCCCTTTGTTTGTTTCTCCCCTTTGCTCTATTAATCTCTTTAGTTGAACTTCTTGAAGATACCTGGGAACTGTCCATTCACAAAAACTATATCTTGTTTTACCTAGTTAGATGTTTGATTGCGATCTTGTAAGAAATTTATTCTTACTTCATTATAACCTTTGCAGAACTAATCAAGTCCAAATGAAATATTTAGCATAATAATACTTTAAAACTAAATACCTAAAATGACAATAGTATGAATATAAATTTGTGAAATTGTTTTTTGCAGTAGATGGCAAAGTAGATTTTTTTGATCAAGTGTTTTCCAGTGACTAGCTATATGCTATTTATTACCCCAAAATTAAGCATTTTCTTCAACATTGGTCCTCTGCAAAGTACCTGAGGGTATCCTAGAATTTCAGTATAAGAAGGAATTCTAGAAATCATCTAGTTAAACCTTCTACCCAGCACAGAAATCTTTACTATATCATTACTATATGATCTAGATATGTATATATTATCTATGTCATTGCTATGAAAGTGGCCTTTCAACCTTTGTCTAAGTATTTTCATTGGTTGGAGGAGAGAGAGTTCTTTATTTTGTAATGCAACCCATTTCATATTGGACAGTTCTGATTTTAGAAATTCTTCCTTATTTTGAGCTACAATCTATCTTTTTACTTTAATTTGTCTTAGTTCTACCCTTTGGAGCAACATAGAACAGTTCTATTCCATCTTTAAGCACTTAAAGGCAGCAATTGTATCATTCCCCTCCCCCTAGGATCTATTGTCTTTGATGGTGCCATATCTTCAGTGATGTTTCATTATTTAACTTACTTTTTTAAAAGAAATATCTTTAACTTTGGACTGTTTTATTGACTTTTTCCTAGTTACAAAAATTACACACTTGTTACTGTTTTCGGAAATCTTCATCAAGCCCAGCTGGGTGGTGTACCTGGGACTTACCAACTGGTTCGAAGTTTTCTTAATATCAAACTCCCAGCACCTCTTCCAGGACTTCAGGTACCTTAATTAATTTTTTTTCCTTCCTTCCCCTAGCATCTTCTAGTGACTTTATTTAAACTGTATTATATGATAACCTGTATTTATCTTTTCTGTTGTTACCTTGGTAAGACTGAAGAGGAAAACAAGTGAATACCTGCTGTTTTAGGGAAAGAAGTTGTTTTAAAAACGTCTTAAAGTTCACAGAATATATTTTGACATATTTAGCTTTTTCATAAAAGTTATTTATTTGTTTATTTTCTTAAAAAGTTAATCTAGCTATTAGACCTCCTACAACACCCAAGAAGTTCATACCTCTCTCTATCCTACACATTCCATCCAGGTTTGGAATTTTAGATTTGACATGGACTGAAATTATTCCACAAAATGCTCATATTTCACCACACCACACCCCAAAGCTGGAAAAAATAAGATTAGCCCAGAATTCTGTGATTTTCAACAGGATGGTTGTAATCCCCACCGTAGTTCAGCATAAGAGTTTAGAGCTGGAAAGAATATTAAAGGCATTTAACTCAAGCTCTTCCCCTCTCCCTACCTCCCATGTTACCACTGAAGAAAATGAGACCTTAAAAAATTAGGCAATAGTTTGTGCAGAATGCCAGTAGTAGAATGCAAGTCTTCTCACTCCCATTTCCAATGAGAAATAATGTGGCCAGAAGCATATGCAGTGCTGGAGATTACCAGTATGATTTAGCCAGCCATACATTCCACCTTTTCATGATTCAGCGGTAGTACTTCTTGTCAGTTCTCCTCTCCTAATAGCCTTGGACTTGTCTGTTAGCACATGCCAGATCTCTTCCCCCCAATCATCAGTTATCAAGCCTAGGGCTAGAGGTGTTGTAATGTACCAGTTCTCTCTCTCTCTCTCTCTCTCTCTCTCTCTCTCTCTCTCTCTCTCTCTCTCTCTCTCTCTTCTTCCCTCCTTCCTTCCCTCCCTGTCTGTCTCTGTGCTATTCTTCCTCACTTTAGTTCTCTGCCTGGTTTTCCCAAATTTGTAGTCATATGACTCTGGGATAAGATTTATGACAATCACTATCCAAAAGAATATACAGTTACTTTATTCCAGCCTTACATAATATCAGAGCAATTGAAGAAGCTGGGTATTCATTTGGAATTATACCCCCAAAGCAATTAAACTACTCATACCCTTTGACTCAGTGATACCACTGAGTATTTCTCCCCAAGGAGACCAAACATAGAAGTAAAGGTTTAATATATACCAAAATGTTCATAGCAACACTCTTTGTAGTAACAAAGAACTAGAAACAAAATGAGTGTCCATTAATTGGAGAATGACCAAAAAACGTTAGTAAATGAATGTAATGAAATATTTTAGTGCAGTAAAAACGATGAATGTAAGTAATTCAGAAAAATATAGCAAGATTTATATGAATAGGGTGGAGGATGATAACAGAATCAAAAGAACAGCACACTTAATGACTACTCCAGTGTATCTGAAAAGATTCCTGAGTAACTGAAACACCACAGAGGACCCTAAAAAACACCATTCTGCCTTGTCACAACAGAGAGGTGGGGAACTTTAAAGGCAGGATGGTTTATGCATTGACACATCTCACTTTGGTCCTTTTGGCTTAATTGCTATATTGCATCGAGGGTTTTGGTGGGGTGTGGTTCAAACTGGAGATGGGTGAGGGGATTTCTAGGAATATAAATGTCATCAATAAATTTTTTTTTAAATAAAAAAATGATCCATAGGCTGTTGGCACAGGGCCATCTGGCTTATGGGTTAAATAATGCTATAAAGAATAAGCTTTACTAACAACTCACAGTGGGCACTGTGCTTTAAAAAGCCTTTTGCTTGAATCTATATACCCATTGAATTGATAGTGCAAGTAGTGGATCTTCATTTTAGAGATGAGGAAACTGAAGCTGAAAACAAGTTGTGGTCACAAACTTGGAATGTTTAAGTCAGAACTCAAATCCAGGTATTGGTGAGTGAACGTCAGAGATTTTGTTTGTTCTGCTTTTAACACAGAAAAAAAATTATGTCCAGTTAACATAGTTTTATTTATAAATAGAAAGATGACAAGATTGGATCTTCCCAGTTAGACTATATCCTATACATAAGAAATTCTTTTTAACCAACTAGATGTTTTGTGAGTTTTTGTTTTCAAAATATTTTCCTTTATTAGGATGGAGAAGTGGAAGGACATCCTGTTTGGGCATTAATTTATTACTGCATGCGCTGTGGGGATTTAGTTGCAGCTTCACAAGTGGTTAATCGGGCTCAGCATCAGCTAGGAGAATTTAAAACTTGGTTCCAAGAATATATGCACAGCAAGGATAGAAGGTATGTTGAATGAGATAAAGGATATCTAGAGAATTAATTGTAGAAGTAGAAAGTCCTAGTTGTGACAGTAGCCTTCTTTGCCTATGTGCCTAGAAATAAGCATCTGTTTTAAAAAAAAAATTATTGAACATGTATAAAATAATAATTGAGAATGTTAAATCTGGTTACAACACTAATGTTGAAGGACAACCTCTACTCCAGTCCCCTGCTGCTTTCTTGTGGTTTGGGAAGTCCCTGGTCCTCACACTGTACCAGTGGAGAGCAAGCTTTGGCAGGTACAGAGTCTGTGCCTGGTACCAACCTGTACATTTATAGCCTAGTAAAGTTCATTAGGTAGTTGACCACCAGGTGCTAAATTTATTTTTAACCCTAGCATTTCTTGAAAACCAACTTCCAACATATGCAGAGTTTGTGATTGTGCATCATTACAGGGGAATATCTTCTTTCTGTAGTCTCTGGGTATGGTAGTGAAGGAGATGTTGGAGAGGAACATGATTCACTCTTACCATTAATCCATGGTTAAGAAGAGTACTTTAGAATGAGATTTATGTTCCATCACATTTTATTTATGATCTACAAGTTGATTGTCTAGTCTACTGCTTTCAAAAATATTGTTTGCTAAGTTGGAGACTAGATAATAAATAGTGTTCAGCAGTGCTTCTCTTTGTCAAGTCAGTTCAACAGGTATTTGTTAAATTCCTGTTGGAATTTTGGAATTAACACTAAGGAAATGCTGAATTTTGGTATTAGAGTTTGGTGTATTATTAGTACCTACCTACCAAAGAATGTTGCCTCTGTGAGAGCAAGAAGTTTGATTTTTTTTCCTTTGTTTCCCCATCAGATAGCTCAGAGCCTGCTGTAACACAGATTCTTACAAAGTCTTGTTCACCTGAATATTGCAGGTCACAAGGATTTGTGATTTCCATGTTTGAGTACTCGGTAGAATAATGCAGATTGCATCCCCTCCCTGACTTGGAAGACCATTTAACAAACTGCTATGATTTTTGTTGTGGTTGTCCAATGTATTATGCCATTCCCAGCCTGGCTTCTAGTGACAACCAACTTTAGCAAGGCTAGTCCTGGGACAGCAAATATGCAGACCATCACCAGTCACATAATTAAAACTGTTTCCACTTTGAAAAGATGAACAAGAAATTATGCTTTCTTAATGTAAAATGCACACCTTTCTAGGACTCCATGAGTTTGTACATTTGTGGGAGCCTAAAAGCACTTTCTCAGAGGTTTTCATTAGATAGTGAAAAGTTCTGTTTGAATATTCTTTTAGATTCTCAAAAGTCCTGCTTTATTCTTGTTGAAATACTCAAGTTGAATTTATTTGGTTGTTCTCAAATACTGTCTGGCATTTTCTCATAAATTTACATGAGTTTGTCCATTTTTAAATCTTTAGATTGTCCCCTGCCACTGAAAATAAACTTCGTCTCCATTATCGACGTGCCCTTAGAAACAACACTGACCCTTACAAAAGAGCCGTTTATTGTATCCTTGGCAGATGCGATGTCACTGATAATCAGAGTGAAGTGGCTGACAAAACGGAAGATTACCTTTGGTTAAAGGCAGGTTGCTGTATTTGGTGGTGGTGGCAGTGGCGGCGGTGCTGTGTGTCTACTTTGTGCCTCTGTTTGAGACATTTATCTCCTTGATGGGGAGGAAGGAGGAGGGGGCAGGGCAGTGAGATAATCAGAAAGCTGTAGTGTGTGCGTGGTCAACAGGGGACAACAAATTTGTCTCCTGGTTCATTTCTCGCGGCATAACTCCTGACTGACCGCAATTGCATAACATCTATTCTCTGTGTTATGCCCTGGTTTGAGAAGAAGTTTATAAAAATGTGTGTGTTTCTTTTGGGGATTTAGTTGAATCAAGTATGTTTTGAAGATGATGGCACCAGCTCTCCACAAGACAGGCTCACTTTATCACAGTTCCAGAAGCAGTTGTTAGAAGACTATGGTAAGAGTCTTTTTTGAACACACTTTACTGCTTTCCTGAGCATTTTCCATATTTTCAGTAGGTGAACTTTTGAAGTCTAAAAACATTATGCCTCCCAAGTTCAATAGCCTTCCTGGTCATTTTCAGAGGCCTCAAGTACCTAACTCTGTAATTCCAATATGAGTGACATTGTTCTGTTGACTAGTAGCCACATAGTAAGGGTCTTATATCCCAAGTGAGCTACATTTGTCATGGTGCTACTTATTCGACAATGTATAGAGTACGCTTAAGTGGTCTTTTCTGCTAAATCTCACTCACAACTTGAGAGCTCTGCCCGGAATGAATCTAAAGGTTACACTGAAGCCTCTTTGAACCTTTCCCTTCTTTCTTTGCTGAACAAGCCTTGTTAGGCATGATTGCTTTTGGAGGTGTTTGGAAGGCATGTCAGGAGGGGGGAGTTTTTCCTCTGTGCTCTGTCATGCATGGTTTCTGCAACTCTAATGCCAGCCCCATTTGCTTGTCATTTCCTCAGATACAAAAAACACTGTTAATATCCCAGCTCATCAGCTCATTGTAGCTAGGCCATCTTGTTAAAAATAAAGTATTCTCCAGCAAATTGAATTAGAACACCTTTTTGTAGTTATTTGAAGTTATGTGGGGTAAGGTTCTTTGAATAAGTAACTTCTTTAAGACTGAATTCTAACTTCATGTCTTTCCAGGGGAATCCCACTTTGCTGTCAACCAGCAGCCTTTTCTCTACTTCCAAGTGCTCTTCCTGACAGCACAGTTTGAAGCTGCAATTGCTTTTCTTTTCCGTGTGGAGCGCCTACGCTGCCATGCTGTTCATGTAGCACTGGTGCTTTTTGAGCTAAAGCTTCTCTTGAAATCATCTGGCCAGAGTGCACAGCTCTGTAAGTACCATTGCAGTGGGCTGTGAAGGAAAGAGAAGTAGCTACTGGATCATTGTTAACTCCCATTGAGGTCACTAATTAGAGCATCACTGCATCACCCTCTCTTTTTTATGGAAATGGGAAATAAAAATCAGTTTGAAGTAGCTATATTCCCAATGGGTCCCTTGGATGATTTTAATTTGGCTGTTTCCATTCATATAACATTTCATTCTTAAAAACGTTTTTACGTATTAGTACCACTGAACATAGTAGTTTGTGTTCTTCTTATATATGTACCACATTGTGATGTGGATTGTTTATCTGTATATACTTTATCTTACCTTCTAGTCTACAAACCCTTTGTGAGCAAGGGCCATACCTGAAATATCTTTGTAGGCCCTTGAATGCCTATCAGCTGTGGCACATGGCACATTGTAGGCACTACAATACTTTGTAGACAAATTCTGTGCTAGTCAGGGAACAGTGCTAATGAGGTCATGAACTTCTTCCTTTATGAGCCAGCCACTCTTTCAATGACTTCAGACAAACTCAGGTTAGACATATCTTATCCATGCTGTCTGTGTCCAGAGTGTAGAGTGTGGAGATGACTAGTAATTCATACAGCCTCTTACCACTGTTGGAAAAGTAACTTAAAACTTGAATCATCTTCATATATGAAGTATAGCACATCATGATTTTTACTACCAAAATATTCTCTTATCCCCATTTTATACCAAAAAGAAAGGAATCCTGATTCCCCTTTTTAAAACTCCATGTCATTTTATTTTCTAAAAAGTCTCTTGTAGTCAAGAAGTACGTGTTTTTTTCTGACTTTCCACTTGAAAGAAAGAAAATACAGAATTAAACAGACACATAGAAAAGCTTATCATTGACTTATCTTCCAGTATTCAAGTTTGCCAGATACTGAGCAAGGAATTAAAGTCACCTAGGAGCAAGTTCAGTAACAGGGCAAAGATCAGTCCCAAAAATGTTGACTGACCTTGAAGTTGAGTATCTTTGCATTGGATTTTATTTCAAAAAATATTTGATCCATTGAACTTTTAGTTTCCATTTATGTGACTCTATGGTTCTATATAGATATTTATTAAGGGATATGATTTGACCTTTTTTTGTTTCTTATAGTAAGTCATGAGGCTGGTGACCCTCCTTGTGTAAGGCGTCTTAATTTTGTTCGCCTTTTAATGCTCTATACCCGAAAATTTGAGTCCACAGACCCAAGAGAAGCATTACAATATTTTTACTTTCTCAGGTAAGAAATTGAGCAGTCATTTTGAATGACTTTCTTTTCATAGTTCTTTGAATAACTATGCAAACCCTCAAATTTATTAAGCCTGAATTTTAAGGATGTTGTTTATATTTGTTCTCTTACAGAGATGAAAAAGATAGTCAAGGAGAAAACATGTTTTTGCGCTGTGTTAGTGAACTTGTAATAGAAAGTCGAGAGGTATGATCCTTTTTTTCCGTTATGCTCAAGAACATGTTAGCATATGTGTATTTTTATACTTCCATATAATTGACATAATACATATGATACACACAAAGTAATTTTTTGTTTATATTTCATTTGAATCATAGAGAATGAGAGTTGGAAAGGACCTTGAGGTCATTTAAATCAAACCCTATATGAATTCCCTCCAGAATGACCTTGACAGTGGAATATTTACTGTTGCCTTCAAATAGTGATGACATAGAATTTAGTTATGGTATTTTGGACATTTTCCTCTTCAGATAAAAATACTGTTATCAAATGGATTGGATTGTTTACATTATTTTTTTGTTTGTTCCTCTAGTTTGATATGATTCTTGGGAAACTGGAGAATGATGGAAGTAGAAAGGTAGGTGAGGTAAAAAAAAACCCTTCTGATTTTTAAAAAATTGTTAAAGATACACATTTGAAAGACAGTTTAGTTTCTAAACCTACTCAGTATCTCAGATGTCAAGCATAAGTAAAGAAAAGGATTTAGCAAAAAGTAACAGGCTCAAAATGATAGCCCTTGATATACACACTTTTATATCAGATATATAGATTCACCTTTATAATATTCTTTTGAAGTGAGTAGGATCCTTTTAATCTCTTCATACCTGCAATTTTCAGAGATGAGAAGATTTTGACTAGGAAATATGCTGAAAGAAGAGATTGGATATATCAATACCTGGTCTTCCAAATGTGAAAGTTTAGCTTTCTTTCTAAATTTTTCCTTCATAAAGACATCTTAGAAAGCCAAAAAATTCATTCTCGTCCAGAAAAAAATAATTCAGTAAGTTTTATAGATTCCTAACTCATTTATTCAGATACCAAGATCTAGCATAATGTTAATACAGATAAACAAGCTGTCATACTTATCCAAAGGGAATAGAGGAACAAAGTTTTTTAATGTAATCTTTACTACAATATTGACATTGATTTGGGATCAACTTAAATTTTCTAGAAAAATCTTTTCTAGCAGAGACTTAAGTAATACCTTTCCTGAGGCCTTTTCTATAATCATATTTGGTTGTTTATGTGGAGGCACTGATTTTTCAGCACCAAATTTCATTTGCCATTTGTTTTATAAAAGCAAATTCAAAGTCATTGAGAGATCACTCTCCTAAATGTTTTGATTTCCTTTGTTCCCTCAGGTTCCTGGCATTAGCAGATACTTTTTACCTGCTATCTAGGTCATTTTGAAATACTGGAAACCACTAATGTTTTGCTGCTGGCTTCTGTGTGCTATTTTATCAGTTTTGTCTACTTAGGTTACAGCATCTTTTCATAAAGACCTTTCTTATTTTTAATGTGGCCTCCAGCATGTATTCCTGTAGAAATCTATACTCTTCAGTGTAACCAAACTGTATTCATTACCATGGGTAAAACATTTTTAGTCTAATTTTTCTTATCCCAGATTTCTGTGTTGAAAACAATAGCTCTGTGTGTGCTCTTCCCCTCCCCTATTTTTCTTGTCAGCCTGGAGTTATAGATAAGTTTACTAGTGACACAAAGCCCATTATCAACAAAGTTGCTTCAGTGGCAGAAAATAAAGGATTATTTGAAGAAGCTGCCAAACTTTATGACCTTGCAAAGGTAAAATGTCTTCTTTTCTTTTCACTTAATGCAACTAACTATTGCCCTTTTGCCCTTTTGGAATAAGATGCACAAACGTTTTCACTAGGCTATTATCTTGATCTTTTAGGAATTGTCCCATCACCAGAGTGTTAATGCTCTCCCTCCATTGAGCTGTTTTCTCCTGGTGCTTAGGCAGTTAATGATCCCAGGCATGGTGAAATTCCCGTTTTACAGAATTGTTTTTGCCCATAAGATGTTTCCAATTGACAGAGCAAGTTATTGAAAGTATGTCCTTCAAGCATCTAACAGTAGCATCATTTGGCAGCAAGTTAAATATTTGTCATATTTAGACTGTGAAGTTTCTCAATGAGAAATATAGCGAGCTCTTACTTTCTATGCAGCAGCTAAAATGGTGCACTCAGTGCATGATATATAACAGAAAGAGGCTTTGTAGGCATGTGAGAGAAAGAGTTCCATATGAATACATATGATGATGACTCAATGGCTAAATGTAATGGTAATTGAAGAGGGAATGAATTAAGGGTGGGGAATAACAGTATACTGAGGTGGATTCTTATAAATCCATTCTGTGCATTTTTGGTTACACAGAATGCTTTCTTTGGGGTCTCTTTTTAAACATTTTTGTTTGGCAGAATGCAGACAAAGTTTTAGAGCTGATGAACAAATTGCTCAGTCCAGTTGTTCCCCAGATCAGTACTCCTCAGTCCAATAAAGAGAGGCTGAAGAACATGGCACTTTCCATTGCAGAACGGTAATAAACAATAACACAAATAATGGTGGTGCTGGGTGGTGGTGGTGGTGGTGGTGAGGGTGCGGATGGTGGTGGTGGTGGTGGTGGTGAGGGTGCGGATGGTGGTGGTGGTGGTGATGATAGCAGCTTATGACATCATTTTAAGCAAAGCGCTTTGCTCACAGTAGACTGAAGAAAAAGTAACCATAGTTATAACAGCTCACTTTTACCTAGTACACACCCAGTGATTGTGTGGGATTCAAACACAAGATTTCCTAATCCAAATGCGATTTTCTCTTCACTTTCCCCTGCTGTCTTTCTGATAAATAGTACTTATTTCACAAGTGAGGAAACAGACTTTCAGAGATGAAATGACTTATCTAATATAACTTAGCAACTGATAGCTGACCTGGGACTTGAAGCTGACTTCTAGTCTGCTGCTCTCTCTGCTATAATTCTGGGCTCAGTTCTAAATAGATGACCGGAAGAGTCCTACTGTTTTAGTCGAGTCTTCAAAGATCATTTTCTCGACCTTGCATTGATTGGTTTGAAACAACAAAAATGTAGTTAGCACTAATCTGGGTCCTTGATGTGTCACAAAGGGCACCAGGTCTTTACTAGTTTACAAATTTGGCACAACTGAGAACCAGATCTACAAGAACTTTTGATACTCTTTTAAAGACAATTTTTTTTTCTCAATTGCCACCTTTCATAGAATCACAGAATTTTAGACTTGGGAAAGGAATTTGGCAGTCTTCTAGTTCAGTCCTTATCTGAAAGGAATCTCTACATAATATGCCTGACCAATGGCTATCCAACCACTACTTGAAGACCTGTAGTGAGACGGAGCCCACTATATTTCAAGGGAGCCCATTCCATTTTTGAACAGCTCTAATTAAGAAATTTTTTCTAACAGCAAGCCTAAATTTGCCTCTCTGCAACTTCTCCCTATTGCTTCTGGTTCTGGTATCAACAGAACTTGTCCATGTTAAGCTTTCAGATGATTAAAAACAATTATGATGTCTCTTCTGTAGGCTAACGACTATACCCACTTTCCTCAGCTGCTCCTTAGATAACATGGCCTCAGGGCCTTTGATAATCTTGTTCTGTGTCCTCCTTAAACTCTGGCCTCTGGAACTGAACACAGTACTCAATATGTGGTCTGACCAGAGTATAACACTAAGTTACTGTTACCTCCTTATTCCTGGAAGTTATGCCTCTCTTAATGCTATACAAGACTTCTTCAGGTTTTTTTTTGGCTACCACATTATACTACAGACTTATATTGAGCTTATAATCCAGTGAAACCCCCAGATCTTTTTTTCAGAAAAACTACTGACTAAATGTACCTTTACCATCTTATACTTAAGAAGTTAATTTTTTTAACCCAAGTCTAAGACTTTATTTTTCTATTGCATTTCATCTCATTAAATTCAGCCCAATGTTCTAGTCTGACATGATCTTTTGGAATCTTGATTCTACCTTTAATTGTGTCCCAGCATTTGTTTCATGTGCAAATTCGATTGCGCATACCATCTCTGCTTTTATCCAAATTATTTATAAAACATTTATAATATTTATAAATTATTTATAAAAAAAATATTTTAAAATATAGGACCAACCACAGATTCCTGGGGCACTCCATTGGAGATCTCTTGCCAAGTTGACATTGAATCATTTGAGTCCAGCCATTCTAAGCTATCTTCTAGTCTACATCTTTTGACATAATTTCTCAAATTTTTAACTAAAATCTGGGTAAACTACATCAGTAGCATTCCTGTTTAGGAAGCCTATCAAAAAAGAAAATAAGGTTAAAAGGTTGGCTAACTTGGCTTCTTGAGGAAGCCATGCTGACTTTTTGTGATCACTACTTTCTTTTTCTGGAGGTTCATTAACCATCTTTTTAATCTATTTTAGAATTTTACCACGAATTGAAGTCAAACTTACAGGCCTATAACTTTGTGAACTTTTTCTTATAAAAAAGTCATCAGAACATTTGCTTTCCTCTGGTCCTTCAGAATCTCTACGATTTTCTACTGCCTTTCAGATAGTTTTGACAGTGAGTGGCTCAACAATCCCTTCTGCTATTTTTTTTTTCTTCAGTACCTAAGGCTCTAGCTAGCTCATCTGGCTAGGTGATTTGAATTCATAAAAGGCAGCTAGATGCTTTCTTACTTTCTTCTGTCTTTATCTTGAGGATCAACTCAATATTAGCCATTTCTGTTCTGTCATTTCTGTGCCAGTCATTCTTCTTGGCAGAGAAAACAGGAGCAAACACCCAAAAAAAGGCCTCTCTCCTCTTTGATCTTCTGCTTTCCCTCAATATAGATTATTTTTTACATTTTGTTACTGTTCTTCACTTCCTAATCCAACTTTTGCTCACTCTGAGCTTTAGTACTCCCAACGCTATTTTTAAAGAACTGTACCATGATCTTAGATTCATCCTCTCTTCTCTACCCTCCTGTACCTTCTCTGCCCATCTTGTGTACGTAATATTTTAAAAATTGAAATTGGTTGTTTAATTTCAGACATCTCCAGTTTTTCTTCCTCATTGAATAGTTTTCCTTTTTATGTCTTCAGAATGCTGTTGCTGACAATTTTCTGTCTCTCCTAGGCTGACTTTCTTTTTATTTTTTATTCAGTTTGATTTTTCAGTTCTAAGTTCTCTTCCTCCTTGCTACTCTGTCACCTATTGAGAAGGCAAGACAAATAACTCATTTCAAATACATATAGTCATGCAAAATATATTCCTACATTAGCTGTGTCCAAAAGAAAATATGCTTCAGTCTATACTCAAGTCCATTAGCTCTTGCCCCGGAGGTAGCATGTTTCATAATTAGTCTTTTGTAATTGTGACTGGTCATTGTGTTGACCAGACTTCTGAAGTCTTTCAAAGTTGATAATATTGTTATTATTATATAAATTATTCTCCTAACTCTGCTCATTTTACTTTGCATCAGTTCATACAAGTCTTTTCAGGTTTTCCTGAAACCATTCCTTTTATCATTTCTTACAACACATTAATATACCATAACTTGTTCGTTTGTATACCATCAATATATCAATTGATGAGTGTTCCATCAGATTTCAGTTCTTTGCCACCACAAAAAGAGCTGCTGTGTATATTTTTTGTACATATACATTCTTTTCCTCTTTTTTGATCTTCTTTGGATTATACTTTTAATAATGGTATCACTGGGTCAAAGGATATGCACAATTTAATATCCTTGTGGGCATAGTTGTAAATTAGTTTACACAATGGTTGGACCAGTTCACAGCACAACATTTATCATTTTCCTTTTCTGTCATATTAGTCAGTCTGATAAGGGTGGGGTCATAGGCCAGAGTTGTTTTAAATTGCATTTCTCTATTAGTAGTGATTTGGAGCAGGGCTTCTTAAAATTTTCACTCATGACCCTTCAGCATTTCCATAGGGGTCATATGGAGTTGGACACAACTGAATAGCAACAAACAAGTTTGGTATGTGAATATAATGGAATATTATTGTGTCATATGAAATAATGAATATGATAAAGACGGAAGATACATCCACTGATGCATAGTAAACAAAACCAGAAAAGGAACATTCACAATAACCAAAATAAATAGAACAGGCAAAACAATTGAAGCTAAATATTGTGAAATTGTAATAATCAAGATTTACCCCAAAGAAGATACCTGAGAAAATAGAAGCCAAAAATAATTTTTTAAATCAAGCCTCCACTGTACATTATTATTGCCCTTTTACCACACATGGGTAACTACTATCCCTCCTTTGATCCCTTCCCTTTCTCCAAAATAACCAAACTCCCTGATCCCCTCAAATCATCTTTGTTAGCATTGGCATCCCTTGCCAATTGGAACTTATTCTGAGTTTTAACATTGCTGACATTTTACCATACCTCTTTGTATTAATTCTCTTGTACCTTTTCTTGTCTCCTTCTTTCACTGGAATTGTACTGTATTAACTATTGACCCACCCCACCCTGAAAAAGATCCAGTGACTAGAACTTGGAAATATTTCTATTATAGTAGAACTTTCTTTGTTATTAAAGTTTTTGACCTAGGATTCAACCTGTATCGAATAATTGACAAAAGCACCTTGCATTTTCCAGACTTTAAAACTACTTAAGAAACGTAGAGTATATCTCTCATTTTGACTGGACATCTCTTTTTAATTCCAAACATGAAAACTACACAAGTTTTAACCAGATAAATTTGTCATCTTCATTGACTATTGGGAGTAAACTTTGGGTCTTGCACTGATGTGAGTGTCTAACAGAGATTGTTTCTGTAGTACTTGTAATAGGTAATTTGGTTTTGTAGGATTTTTAAATATCTCTTTGGTGTCATTCCATCACACTTAATGCTGAAAACTCCAAAACTGGAGCCTCTCCTTGACATTCTCAATTAAAATACTACCCATGTAGTATGAAGAGTTGTGTGTATATGTATGTACACGTATGTGTTCGTATCTGTCCATCTCTCTATCTTAGACAGAAAGTAGTAATTTAGGAAAGGGAGAGTGTTGTAATTAGATTGAGTTGAATTGGCTTGGAAAAAACTAGATTAAGATATGAAGAAGAACTAATTGCTTTGACATTGAATGATTCATTCTTGATACTTCTTTTAGTTTTGGCTCTTGTAGTTGTCTGTTAAGTTGTCCTTCCAACTGGCTGGGACATGACCAAATCTCATGTCTTACTTTGTGCCTTCCCTATGGCTTCTTACATGTTGTTGGGTATACTATCAAGAAAGTATGTTAAGAAACACCCAACCTCATGCTCTTGTTGGAATGAACTGCAATTAAACTCTGCTGTGTATGTATGTATGTATGTATGTATGTGGATGTGTGTGTATGTGTATGACATGTCTTAATAGCAATTCACTCCTTTGCCTTCCAAAGTGGACTCAATTGCATTAGCCTTGAGAGTTCTGCAGCCTCTTCTGCTTGGTTCAGCACTTGGTCTGGGACATGGTTATAGTCCCAAAACAAGACCTACTTGTTTGAGGGTGATTCATACTTGTTGGATCCCAACTGTATTCTTACACCCCTGAAAATCTTCCCAAGATTGGTCATACAGACAGGGCTCTGATTATAGCTACTTGGATCTTCAGTGAACTCAGACATATAGCAATATATAATAATTTGTTCATATATTGCGAAGGTCTAGTGTTCCTAAGTGGCACCATATTGTCATGGGTTTCCTTTAAGAGGCAAAAGTATTATATTTAAGAAGTATTTTGATATTTAATTATCCTTGTCTAAATTTTATTTTCAGGCATTATGCTTATAGTTTCCATATTAAGGAACATAAAAATTATTGCACAGCGTCAGTCTCATAAAATAGCCCTAGTTCCCCCTGGTTCCCTAGTCTAATAACACAAAAAAATTGGGACTAGATGAACTGTAAGGTCCCTGCCACCTCAAAAATTCTGTCATCTGTGAACATAATCTAAATCTTTTTTAAACTTGATTTTATTTTCAGTCTATATCATGCCATGGAATAGAGAGTTCCATTAGTATAGTCCCTGTTGGGTAAAGTAGGAATATTTTTATATGCCCTAAATTTAAGTCTCAGAAGTTTCTATCTCATTTTGGAAACGTGGAATATCCTTCTGATGTTCCAGAATTGGGTATTCACCTTATATATTTTCTTCATAGACTTCAGTCATAGCCCTGTACTCCTTTGTCTTTTGAGACTGAAGATTTATTAATATGTTTAGTCTTTCATTATATATAAACTGTCCTATGGCAGTGGTCTCTTTATCAACTTAATTTTCTGTTTGGAGCTTTTCCAGTATTTGCCCTGATGTATGGTGGCCAGTGTTTCAGGTGCAGATACACTATGGTTTTTATACATGGGTAGAAGACCACTTTGCTATTTCATTTCTCTTTTTAACATTTCTCTCACTGTGGCTTAACTTTTAAATGTAAACTCCAGAAGAGGAGGGTCTAATTTTCTAACTTGAGTATTCCCCACAGCACTTGTTCAAGTACCCCATAAATTGGATGTTTAATAAATACATACTGACTGAATTAGGAGAGAATGTTTCATTTTTATTTTTGTTTAGACCTACTGGGAAATACGTTTATGAAATTTTGCTAGGTAGTAAATTTGCTCCTTAGCTATGTATGTTTTAGAAAAAAAATAAAAATAAAGAAATGAGAGTCCACCCAAGAGCTTCCACTGACTTTTTGGACCATTTAACAAACTGAGCATGTTTTGTTCCTTAAGAATTTATCACCAGAAATGATGGCTGTTGTTTGGAGAGCCATACATAAAAATGTGTTGGGTTCAAACTAAATGTATTGTTAAACTCTCACTGTACAGTCTGATTGTTTCTTTGCTATTTAAATTATGTTAAAGTTTTTTATTACTTATTTTCCAGAAAAATTATAACATTTTTCTTGTCTTTCAGGTACAGAGCTCAGGGAATAAGTGCAAACAAATTCGTTGACTCCACGTTCTACCTTCTGTTAGACTTGATTACATTTTTTGACGAGTATCATAGTGGTCACATTGACAGGGCCTTTGATGTAAGTTTGAGGAGCTTTGTTTGACTTAGAGATTAGTAAATGCCCTTGAAAATTCAAAACAGTTCACCATTTAAAAACAAAGGAAGGGTTACCAAATCACATTTGGGACATCAAAAGAGATAAATATGGGATCCAGGAATTTTTTTAAACATTTCATATTTTTCAGCCTCATAATCAAAAGAAATAATTTTAAATCTCCCAATTAAATTTTTATTTTGTTTCAGTAAGCTAAAATAAATAAGAAAAGAAAGACTATGTACGTTTTAGAATTATTTCCATACTTTTAACATGGATAAAATTAAATGGTTAAAATGTTTCATCCACATTCTGTTTTTCACAGATAATTGATCGCCTAAAACTTGTGCCCCTGAATCAAGAAAGTGTGGAAGAAAGAGTGGCTGCCTTCAGAAACTTCAGCGATGAAGTGAGCACTTCTCTCTCTCATCTGACATTTCTTCCGATTTAAAATTTGTTTTTTGATTAAATTAGCAGTATCATGTGTAGTACATGTTCTTCTAGAGTTGATCTAATTGGATTTGATTTAAGTTATTAGTTGTTTGATTTAAGTACTCTGGTGTTAAAGATGGCCTAGTGAAGGGAATTCAGGGCATGGAGTCAGGAAGAACTGAATTGAAATCTTGCCTTAGACACTTATTAGCTGTGTAATCCTGAGCAAATCCCTTAATGTTTCTCAGCTTCAGTTTCTTCATCTATAGAACAGGGATAATTATATCACCTGCCTCCCAGGGCTGTTAAGAGAATCAGGTGAGATAATATATGTAAAGCACTTTGCAAGCCATATTAAGGTGAGCTGTTTTTCTTATAATCAAATGTTACCATATTTCTGGCCACCTGAAGATATTCCAGTCAAGTAGGAGGGACAGAAATAGAGTAAGCAATTTATTGTCATTTCTTCCCATATACCTAGAGTACCTCTGTAGCCCAGGAGTACTGTCTTAGGAATGCAGAAAGTAAATATTGACTTTATTTGCTAGCAGGAACACTACTAATACTGTGCAGAGCATTAGCACCTTTATTTTGATTATTAGGGGTAATGTATGAAAAGTTGTCTGTGTGCTGTTTTAAATGCATGAGTTATGCTATGTTCTTTCAAAAGAATATTTTGTGCAAATTAAGTACACTTAGGAAACAGTTCTTATGCCTCTTTCCCCATCCTAGCTTTCTTCTTCAAAAATAAATACATAAAAGATCAGTTCTCTTTTTGTAGACAGGGCCATGGTCAGCCTATGATATTACTAGAGTAGGCAGTCACTTCCCTTGGTATGAGTGTCCCCAACCATGTCTCCTAAAAATTCCCCATTAATGGCTCAAATGTAGAGAATTTAAAGATAGAACAATCATCTAAACAGATAAGGAAGCTTAGGCCAGGAGAAGTTAAATGATTTGCCCAAGGTCACACATTCAGTCAGTCAATGAACCATGTGTTTACTAAGCATTTATTATATGCCAGCCTTGGAGGATACAAAGAAAAGCAAAAAGAACCTTTGCTTTCAAAGAACTTACACTCTAATGGGGGAGATAAGAGAAATAAATAGGTACCTACAAGATACATGCAATTGAAGGAAAGTATCTTGAGAAAGAAAGACTCGAGTGTATGAGAAGACTAGAAAAATGCAAATACTCCTGGCATGGGGTAACAACTGTCAGTGTATTAGTGAAAATTGTGTTGTTTTCTTGTCAGAATAAACTACCTTCACAACTGGAGGTAAAAGGGCAAAAACGGCAGCCAGAGTAAAGACAGAATTTGCCTATTTAATAATTCTGCCTGATGCTTGTTGTGTGGATTATTGTCATAGGAGGAAGCTTAGTTTGGTATCTTATTCTTAAGGTGTTATAACCCGCTAATTGATGGTGTATGTCTGCAGACAGTGCACCTTGAGTGCACTGCTTAGTTGAGGATGTTCCCACAATGAATGCTGTGTGCTATTTTCCTTCCTCAGTTTGTTTCTCTGTTCTTATGCAGGTCAGACATAACTTGTCAGAAGTGCTTCTTGCCACCATGAACATCTTGTTCACCCAGTTCAAGAGACTAAAAGGCACAAGTCCATCTTCAGCATCCAGACCCCAACGAGTTATAGAAGACAGAGATTCTGTAAGATCCCATTTTCCTCCAGAAATGATTCTGAGAAAATGATTTCTGGTTCTACTATAAATATGTGTGATTCTAGCAAGGTCTGCACACTCCAATTTTCCTTTAATTTCTAAGTATCAACAGTTGGCATATGTAAAGGATGCTAATTAACCTAATTTGTAGGATGAATCTTTTCATTAATGTTGTTAACCATTTTATGCCCACTGAGAATCAACTGCTGGTTTTTTGGGGTTTTTTTAAAGCAAAGCAAGGACCTTCTTAAATTGAGAAAAAAGCTACCCCGATTTTAAAAATAAGAAGTGTAGACCTCGTATCTCAGGCACTTACATTTCAATGAAACGTAATTTCATTAAGGAGAATTTTCCTTCTCAATGCAAATTGCAGCACCATAGTAAATAGTTTTTCAGAGTTGCAGTAACTAAAAATATTTGTCATTTATTGTCTCTTGTCAGTCCTTTCCCAATTTAGAAGAATATACAAGAACTTGGATTCCATTAGCATGACCATTGAAGCACCTACCCATCATTACATCCACATTATGACAAAGCATCAGAGTAGGACTCTGGCGGAGATATTGTCTCTAACCATTAAGCTAATTTGCAAACTTCCAGGTCACTTAAACAGACTTCTGATGCTGATTTGTTAAGGTTCTAGTTCATGGAAGGAAACAACATCTGAAAACCAGTGGTAGAATAGTCTTAGCTCTAGTAACATTTCAAGCTGTTGTGGCTTATGTTCTTATATGAACAGTTGAATCAAGCCTATTTGTTTAGCAAGAATGAAGTATTGACAGAGTAAAACTTTAGGAAAGTATGGTAAGGCATTAGATTATCTTATCCATTTTTTTTTTCAACTTAACTTTTGTACAAAAATTTCCTCATGCTGTGTAATATTCAAACCTGCCTGGGACTGAACAAAGTAATAGTAAGACTTAGCTTCTTTGAAAATCATAACCATTTGTTTTTTAAAATATTTGCTGTTTAATATTTCTGCATAGTATCAGATTTTCAGTTACAAAACATATAATTAATGATAGGAAGTTTTTCATCTCTAAAAACACTGGAGACATTACCCAAAAGCCCTGTCATTTAAGTTTCAGTGACCATGGGGTCATAATGGATAAGGCTTTTCTGAAGTCATCTGCAGCCCTTTTCCTTTAAGCCAAGGTCAAAGGCAACAGGAGCTAAAAGTGTGGCTATGTCCTATGTGTTTTATATCATATCCCAGCATTTGTTACCCGCCTTCTCTCCATCTTTATCCAAATCTAATTTTATGTTGATTTGAACTTAACATCATTCTTGACCAACTTCCAGGAGACTTAAGAAATTATCCTAAAGACCCTTTTCTTAGATGAATGAGCTTGAGAGTAGAAATTCTTATAAGGAGGAGGGAATATATATTAGTTAGCTACTAGATGTGCCCAAACCATTTTTTCACATCTGAAATGCATCATTCAAAAATCAGTTAAATTGACTGTAGCCCTAGGGCACCTTAAAAAAAAAAGCCAAAACATATCCTCTTTACCACTACAAAAGATTGCTTTGAGGATGGTACTACCTACCCAGAAAGTGGCCATCTGAATTTAAAGTGAAAGTACCATGTAATAAGGTAATCCATTTGCCAGATGCCAAATACATTTTGTCTTGTATTGAAACAAACGCATTTCACTCCAACTTCAACTTTAGCCTAAATTATATCTTACAAATAGAGTGCATGTATTTTTAGTAAGCCTTTAAAGAACAAATAATGAACACTCTTTTGGCATCTTAAATTTTCTTGTTGAAGCAGCTTACCTTCAGTTACCTTCTCACCTCTCCATTCTCTCCACCACCTTCTACTTCAGTTTCAAACAGAAGTATTTCTTCTTCCTCAGTGTTCATCAACTAATTGTACTAAACGTTCCATATCTGTAGGCTTTTAATTTTTTTTTTTATGTCTTGTTACCATTCCAGAGTGGGTATTTTTAGTGTCTTCCTTTCTATTCCAATTAATGTTTTTCTTTTCTGTTTCCATAGGTCATTGAATCATTCATTCATTCATATGGGACATTTACAGTTCACCCTAAACTTAATCCATTTGTTATTCTGTACAGAAGTTACTGTCCTAAGTTTCTTTGTTCCATATTCTATACTTTACTTTTTATAGAGTAAGCATTGCCCTGTTTTTAATGGCTAATGGGTGCACTGACATTTAAACTAATAGAACAGTCTCATCTTCCCTGTAATATTTTCCTGAGAATATCATATAAACATCTGCTTTCTTCCGAAAAAGGAGACAGCAGCCTCTTGCCCTGAGTACCCTAAGAAGGTACTAAGCTTGGCCCTTATAATGGGGAAAGGAGGAACAAAAGGATAGAGAAAAGAGAGTGCAAAGGAATAGAAAGGAAAAAAGAGCCCAGATTTGTCTTTCTGGGATGGGATGATAAAAAGCCATGAGAAATCACTTCATTTGTTACAGATGGTTTACATCCACTTTGGAAACTAAATGAAAATCCTGTAGGAAGGTGATGAATAAAATTAATAGTAGATTTGACCAGGAAGCAATGGTGTATTTTAAGGAGTATGGCTTGTTACTTTGTGAGTAGTTTGGGGCCTCCATCTTTGAAAAATTTAGCTAGTCCTGACTGCTAAATAATCCTTCTTTCAACTAAGAGAGCTAATCATCAACCCAGTTAAACTTTATTTACTGGACACCGGAATTGATAGCCATAAGCTAAGAACATAAATGCTATCCATGCTTAACCAGCTCAGAACATGGTGGTAGCTCTCTACAACACATTAATGCCATGTGTGAAAACTAACTCCTAGGGTTTTCCCCCCCTCTTTCTCATAGCAACTCCGAAGTCAAGCACGAGCATTGATTACGTTTGCTGGGATGATCCCCTATAGGACATCAGGAGACACAAATGCAAGACTGGTGCAAATGGAGGTCCTTATGAATTGAGAGTATTCACATGTTGTTACTATTACATCAAAAGAATGGGTCCCATTCTATTTTATTTTATTTTATCTTTCCTATTCTGTATTTTTGTCAACACAAATAAATTTCTTTGATTTGTATTTCCTTTTAAACATCTTTTTATTTTCATTGTTTTGTCTTTTTAAATTTTTTTAAGTTATTATTTGTGTCTCGTAGAAAACTCACTAGTAGTCCTAGGCCACTGAGAGAAAAGAAAATAGATTTTATTTGGGAAAGTTAAAAGTATGAAAACTTACTCAAAATGAGCAAACAGTGTTTGGGAAAGCACTGTTATTAATATTAAATGTGCAGAGAACAGGACATATGACACTCCTCATCACTACTGATAGATAACAACTTACAGTTATATAGTAAGTGCTTTGAAGACTCCAAAACTACTTTACTCCCACTATCGCTTCTCTACAACACCACAGCTCAATGAAGTAGGGCAGGGGGTGTGACCATTACTTTTTACAGATGAGGAAACTAAGACCAAGAGAAATTAAATTGCTGAATAAAAGGTGAGATCCTCTGTTTGCTCACAGATAGCTATAGAAAGGGAAAAGCAGAAAACAAGTCCTTGGAGTTGCAGGTGTCAAGTTGATTGTGATGGGATGAGGAAGAACCCTTTGACCCTTGGTGGAAAAATTCAGGATTTAGAGATAAAGTAGAGTTTTGTTAACAAAGGGAATACTTCGGATAAACCACCTAATGTTTATTCTTCTGTATATACAGCCAGAGATTCAAGAGCAACTGAAGACATGGTGTGAGGTCATCTGGGAATGAGGCTTTGTTGAGTTATAACTCATTTGCCTTAAAGACTCCTCCAAAAATATGTCACTGTAACTAAAGAAATGGCTAAATAAGTCATCCACATAATACTTGTTAAGGGAATTAAATCCCATTCACAGAGGATGGACCCCATTATCATAATTTACCCACTAATAATGTAAGGCAGTGACCCTGAAGTCCCCATGTGTAGGGGAAAATATGCCTTCTTCTGTAATCAAATAGGAAACCTTTGGTACCTGACCAGTTCAGGCCTTACCAGGATCCAATCTGTAATAAACTATCTTCCTTAGTAAAAGACTAAAAAAGAAGAGAGGGGTCAAATTGATTATAGATCATTGTTCAAAGGCCTAGGGATTGGATTTCAAGGCAAATGTTACACTCCTTTGATTTGCTTAAACCAGCCCTGAATGCCTGTCTTCAAAGTGAAATCTGAATTAGAACCTATGAACTCTCGCCAAGTTGAGCCTTCAGTGTTATCAAACTTACAGACATGCTGAAAAAATTAAGTACCTGTTTACATGGAATGCTTTACAAAATGCATTTGATGTGAGCTTGACCCTTTTCATGTTCTAAGGTAGGTTTTCAGATTGTAGAGCAGTTACCTTGTGTCATTGTCAGTGATCCTTCATTTAAGTATGCAGTGCTCTAGGATGCATTGGTGGTAGTTGTTAGTTTGTATCACAGAATCAGAGGTTTAGACCTGTACAGGACCTTACAGGTATTAGAATCCGAAACCTTAATTTTACAAGTCAAAAAAGTGAGGCTCAGAGAGGTGTTGTGGATTTACCCTTGGTCACGCAAGTGGTCCGCAGCAGAATGAGAATCTGAATCCAAGCCTTCTGACTCCCAAGTCCAGTGCTTTTGCCCCTATGCTAAGTTGATAACTCTAGTTTATTCAGCTCTTGAAAGTTTGTACAGAACTTCATGTACATTAACTCTTGTTGAGTTTCACACCAGTCCTGTGAGGTAAGTATTTTTGTTTCCCTTATGTAGAGGAAGAATCAGGCTCAAAGAGATTAAATTATTTGCCCATGGACGTAGAAATATATAACATGTCAGATATGGGATTTGAACCCAGTTTTTCCTGTTGCCAGGCTCTGACCCAACTCTGCCATATTTGCCTCTAAGGCAAGGATTCTTAACCTTTTATAGTTGGGTGAAGTCTATGGACTCCTCAAAATAATATTTATAAATACACAGTAAAATATATAGGATTATGAAGGAAATAAATTATATTGAAATACAGTTAATCAGAATGTTTTTTAAAACACAAGTTCAGAGATTGCAGCTCACAAACCCCAGCTCTAGCGTCTCTACCTTTCATCTGAGTAGAATTGTATCACATTCTGAATTTCTCCGTGACAGACTCATAAGAGAATATGTACAGATAAACCAATAGCCTACTTATTAATTTCAGCTTTATATATTTGTGTGATCATTGTACTTTTCCATTAAGCGTTCAAATCTGTCTCTGCTTCATTAAATGTCTGATGTGACCTGCCAGATTTTCTTTTAGCTACAACTTCATATCATCTGGGAGATGGCACATTTAATGCCAAGGTAGAAAAGAGAAAACGAGGCTTATGTTATCATTATTGTATTCTTGTCAAAACACTGAAGGATGAGAGTTTTTAAATGTATGACTGTTTTCCAATGAAGAAAACTGGAGTTCAGTTAAACTCTGGTCAACAAATTGGAGGTACTTGATAATTTGCAAAATTCATGGTGGAAATGACATTTTATTATCCAGCTCATGGAACTTCATTTTATAGCTCATGAACTAATCAGGGCATTTTCCTCCTGAGGAACCCTGAGAACATATAATGTCACTTGTGTATTTTTAGGTATACACACTGATTTCCTGCCTCCTTACTTAATCCATTTTTTACTTGAGTATCAGTGCATGCAGCTAATTTGCAAAGCTCTAAAACAGCCAACTTTCAATTCTCCCACACTAATTACTCACTTTCTAGATGATGAAGGCCCTTTGTTTTACCCCCTGGGCCACTTTTTCATCAGTTTTACTATTTAACATTCCCCCCAGGGAGAAGTAGAACTGAGCTATTATTCTTACTTATTTAAAGCTCAGGTGAGAGGATTAAAAGGAAAAGATATTATGATTGTACCCTGAAATGAAAGTTCGGGATATACTTTAAGTCTTATTTGTCTATACTGCCTTTTGTTTCCTTCCTACTGTGGGTAAGTGAGAGTTGGCTGTAGTGCCAGGTGTCCACACAAAACAAAGCACTGTATTTATTTGTCAACCTGTGTATAATGCAGCTTTATTTGATATTCTGCCAAATGTCCTGTACCAAGGTCACTTGTATTAGAAATACTTCCTGTCCTGAGTTGATGACAGGTAAGCCATTTTATCTCCCGGCCAAGCTTTTGAAGACTTCCCTTTCTTCTTTGCCTCTCAGCCCTACTATCCTCTTGTCCCAGTACCAGGTGTGTAGTCATTACTTGGGAAAACTTAACTTGTCTTGGTTCATGCTTATTTCTGTGGCAGCAATTGGATCTGAAAGGTAGAGGCAAAAAAGCCCCATCAGGACAAGAACAGGATACTTGGATTCAAAAGTAGCCATCAGGGCTGGGTCATTTTAAGAGGAGAAAGTATAGGCTGCCCTACAGGGGAAAAAATTTGTAGATGTGTTTAAATTTTGGGTAGTAATGGGCATACATTTTTTCCTGCCAAAAAAAAAAAATGATCCTAATGGAACTCTGACATTGGGTTTGAAAGCAATTAAATATGCTTTGTGTCTCATTTTTATTGCCTTTAATTTCGGTCTCCTTGAGCTTGTAGGTCTCTGGTGGGGAGGGTGGTTCTGGTTTCTGTTCTCTTATCCCAGCTAAAGGACAGCAGCAGAGATATAATGTGACAGGCATAGTCAATTCACATTGGGTGGCATCAATAGAACTGCAGCTTCATTTGGGGAAGCTCTTTGCAAGGCCAAGTTATTTGTGAGCCATTTGGATGGTGTATGCTGGTCCCATTCCAGCTGTCTCTCTGTTGGTCTATGCCACACTGCTGAGAGGCCTTTGGCCATGTGGCACCAGATGATTGGAAGCACTCTTGCTAAAGTGGATTCCTGTGATTTGTTGCAGCCTCTGTGGTTTTATAGATGATGGAAATTATGGTGTGAGATGAATTCACTTCAGTGGGAAAGGAGGCACTAAATGGAATTAGGCATTGAAATACATAGGACAAGAGCCATGCTGTCTGGGCCATGCTGTATTATTGTGCACACAGCAGTGACCTTGGCTATAATGAACAGTATAAGACCTCGTATCAGGAATTTCAAATTAAGTGAAATTTGTAAGTGGGGGGAGGGAAGGAGGATGAGACATGCAAAGCTCTCTTAATTTGTGCCCTTTTTTCATTTTTTGAAGTAAGAAACAAGCGCTTTTGCTCTTTTCAGCCTGCCTTATTTCCATCTGTCCTGCTTTCCTGATTTTCTTAATGGTTGTCACTATGGTATATTTTTGCAGACATTGCTATGGGAAGCCATAATCTGCATGTCCTTTTCCATAAAGTAATTCCTTTGTTTAATGTGCTCCTTTCACTACAAATTCTCTCTCTAATCCTAAAATTCCTAGTAGTACTTGTTCTTTCAAATGAAATATCCAGTGAAAAGATAAATGAGAGTTGAAAGACATGGATTCTGGTGACATTTCTGCTAGCAATAAGTTAAGTGGTTTGAGCAAGTCATTTCACTTTACTGAACCCCAGATTTCTTAATTCTAAAATGAAAATGGTGAAGTAGAATCATCTGTGGTCCTTTGTAGCTCCAAGATTTTAAGTTTCTAAACTAGAGAGCAGTCTGAAAAATAATCAAGAAAAATCACTTTCTGACCTATTAATGTTACCAAAAGGAAATCTTTAGGCCCCAAGTTGGCTTCCCAGAACTATTCTTAATACTATTCCCTTTTCTGGATAAATGTTAAGAAATGAAAGGGACCTTGGAGATCATCTAATTCAATCTTCTAGACCAATTTAAGTATCCATCCAGCCTCCATTTGAGCACTTAGAAGTGACTACTTCATTAGACGCTTCTACTCTTAAGAATATTCTTCCATATTTTGAGTCTATGTCTCCCACCTATTGGTACTTGCTTTGTATTCTGATGTCACACAAAGTCTGACCATAACCTTTCTGAATATTAGAAGTCAGCCTTAAAAATCTGCCATCAATTAATATTTGTGTCCAAGATCTGTGTGACATGGTTTCCGAATGGACCATTCACACATGTTAGAATGAAGAGGACTGGATTGGTGCCAGAGGGCTCAGGTTCACATCTGCTGTCATTATCTGTTTGACCTTGGTCAAGTCGTCTTAACCCTTCTGAGTCTCAGTGTCCTCATCTGTAAAGGGACTTGTACTCGATGACCTCTAAGATACCTTCCAGCTCAATACATCCTGGTTTGTCAGCATCTTCTAAAATGGGGTCCCTGGAAATGAATACAGTAGTTGAGGCTTATTCTGAATAGGGTAGGATGTATGGTGAGGCTGTCAGCTCCCTTGTTCTGGACATGTTATGATTATAATCTGGACATGTTACTGTAATAGAAAAGCAGCCTAAGATGGCATTACTTTTGTCTCATCACACTGGCAGTTCATACTAAATTTGTTATTAAGGATAGTCCCTCATACATAGACTGTGCAAAGCATTGTTTTAAAAGCAAGATCCTGAAACCTAAATGAACGACTCCATAGTAGGGAAACTCAATGCACCATAGCATTTGTCTGACAAGAGGGATTAGGAGAGGATACTACCCAGCACATATCAAATGGCACCCTATCAGCTGTGATATTTCACATTTTAGCCCTTCACAGTGTCACATTTAGATGTTTCACACTTAGAGAAAATCAGGACTGCCTTCTTTGGCCATGGTATGGGGTTGAGAAGCCAAGGGGATGTGTTTTCAGTAGCCACCACCGTCCAACTTCAGAAAAGTGGTTTTATGTATATAGGTTCATATTGTTAGGAAACAGCCTTTTCATTCTGACCTATTGACTATTCTCAGTAACTGACAGAAGAGTAGACAGAGAGGAAGCTAGAACAATAGTACCTTTTAAGAAACTCCATTTAGAATCAGGATTATAAATTTAGAGCTGAAAGGGAGGTCACTTAGTCCAACCCCAAAATAGGAGGAAATTAAAGACCAAGAAAGGCTAAGTGATAAAGTGCTCACACAGGTAGTAAATATGAAGATCCAAAATAAAGATGAGTCTTTCTGACTCCAGGCCAGCACTCTCCACTGTATCACCTCACACTGCCCTAGTTGAAAGACTTTGCAGCACTGTGACCTACAGTAAGTTCTTGCTTCTTGGCATCTAAGCCCCAGTGGTGGGCATATTTCTGGCCATAGCAAAGTTATGTCTAGGTTGTGAGATCTGTGGAAGGTCACAGCATTTTTGGATGAGAAATGCTTGGTTGTGCAGATAAATACGAGTTAGATTGTTGGGCACCTCTCTCTAGAGAAACTGAGAAAAGGGGTCATTTGGTGCTGCCTAAGGATGTCCTAGCTATGTGATCAATTATCACTGCTATCTTTTTTTGTGGCAGATGCTGTTGTGCGATCATGTTATTCTATTTGCATTCTCTTGTCCAATCAGCCAAGTCCCAGACTGGGATGAGTAGAGGTAGCTTAGCCAAGCTACCATCTCAGAGTGAAGCAAATTATCACTTGTTTCTCATCTTTTCCAGTTTCAATTTAAGCCTAGTTAAATACAACCTGTGTCATTTGGTGTTTCACCAGTTGGTATTAGTTATACCTGCCAGTGAAAACAGGGCCAACAAGGTGCCTTCAGAGACCCAGAATACAGTTCTTTGCCAAGTAGAATCCTCCAAGGGAAGGCTGGATCACCACTTGTTGGAGCTATAGAAGGGATTTTCCTTTTTCTTTGGGTAGGAAGTTGGATTAGATGACCTGGAAGGACCCTCCCACATATAAGATTACATGATTCCTCATTCTGTTCCTCTCTCCGGAAGAGCAGAACCTTTCCCCGTGTCCATACCACAGTGTTCTTATTGGTGAAATAGGGAGTGGATTAGATTATTAAAAGTTCTTCCAAGTGGCCATGATGTGTGATCATTTTGCAGGTCTGCCAACTTGTCCTTACTGCAATCAACTTAGGAGGAATTGACTGTGGATCAGTCTTTTCCTTATTATTTTCTGGTATCATAGGTAGTTAGGCAGAGTGCTATCAACTTTTTAAAGCCTTTCTAATTTATCCTTCTTCATCCTCACAACATTTTCTTTCTTGAGGACATACATATAGAACAGGTGGTATCCCCATTTGACAAATATGAAATTAGCCACAGAGATGGGTTTAGTACCCAAATCTTCCTTTCTGATGGAACACACTGAAATGATAGCTTGTGTCTTCAGCCATACACTCTGTCATGAAATCATGGGAATTTGAAATTGGAGAGTAGAGGTCGTCTAGTCCGAGGCCTTTACCATATTCCCGACAAGAGACCATGTAGCTGCCTCTTAGAGGGACCTCCACTCATGAGGATCTTCCTGGTTCCTCATAGGATCACAGATTTAGAACTCAAAAAGAGGCCACCTTGTTCAATTCCCTCATTTTACAGACGAGGAAACTGAAAGACTAGAAGCCGGGTGAAGGGGTTTGCCTGAAATTACACAACTAGTAAGTGTCAGAGCCATGATTTGAGCCCAAGCCCTCTGGATTCGAAATCCAAGTGTGCTTTCTACCACACTTTGTAGCCTTCTCACTTACTCTCTACCTTGGAAGATTGTCCTGGGGAGAAAAAGAAGCAGAGTCTAATCTAGTAATGACTGGTATCCCAGACCCTTGCCATTCCTGCAATACTGGGTCAGAAGCCTCTGTCCCCTATAGGCATCTAATCTTTAATTGCCTTCCTAGGGGAGATGAAAATGAGCCCATTGAAAGATCATTCTGATAAGAAATGTTCCATCGAAATACACAAGTTTTAGCAGAATGACTGCATTTCCCAAATTGCTTTAGGAGGGAGTGTACGGCAAAGCTGAAGGACATGTTTAAAAATTTTTAAAAAGCTATAAAGGATAGGGAGATTAGCTTGACTCACTAGCAACTGAAATAGAGCAAATAAAGAAAGCTAGCTGGCATAGTCATGAACTGATTGCCTGGCACATGTTTTTTCCTTTTACTGAGGATACTTCCTGTCATGCTACTTCAATTCATTTTGACCCAACAGGTTTATGACCCTGTTCAGGACCCCTAACTAGAAATTTCTGCAGCTAAGTTTGGGTCCTGGGGAAGACAATGCACATCTAGCCTTGGGGAAGCCAACCATGTGTTTTGTGGAAAGGCATGAGTCTTGTGGCCCAAGTCCAGACCTAAAAAGTTACACTAGTGACAAGGGGAGAAAAGGAACCCCATTTCTCTGTGAGTGGTTATAGGAGGGCATGAAAAGGATGTGGGCTTCTCTACCTGTCTGTCTCTAAAGATGTGCCTTGCTGCTGACCGCCTCACCACTCCTGGAAGGGGAAGGAGCCCCAGAGCCTCAGCCCCCACAGATTTCTGGTATTGTTGCAGCAGCTGGTGTTGTGAATCAGGCCGACAAGCAGCTCATCCTATTACCCGGCTATTTCACCACACCAGGGTTGCATCATACCGCTCTCCTTCAAAAGGCTGAGAAGACGCGTGGAATCCAGCCCCAGCCAGCTTATGTATCGCTGCCACGAAGTCCGCCATCTGTTGAGTGTTGCTACCATTGAGTGTTCCATTCTGAGTTCTGCTCTTTCTCTTCTCCCCAGCCTCCTAATAAACGGCCAGTCTGCAGACGTCGGGGGGTTGTATGTGTGTGTGATTTCTGGGATACTCTAGCTACGGGATTATAAGTGATTCATGATTTGGGGTGGTAGAGTAAGGAATGGATTTCCTGAGGCCTCCAGAAGAGAGATCCCATCATCTATCTGTGATCTTGGGATCAGGGACCTTTCCTACTCATGAGTTCTGATCTTTTTTATGAGTTTCTCACCAGTGGTGACTAATTAAGCCGTCATCATTTTATCTCCCCTGCCTACCAAAGGTAGAGATCAAAAAAGAAATAATGGCCCTACAGAGGTCACAAACTGTATATCCAGTCCCTAAAAACAAGACATTTGCCTACCCTGGATATGAGTTGGGGGAGATTAAAGGAGGGGGTGGTTCAAAATTGGCTATTTCCACCCACATGTCTGCTGGCATTCCTTTGAGTCTTTATCGTCATTACATAAGTTAGAGTAGCTCTTTCTTGTGGTTCCCCATACAGAAAGGTATATTTGATGACACTGAAGTTGTCAAAAAGGTGAGATAACCCATTCTGGATACAGAAGGAAGTACCTATCAATCAACAAGCGGTTATTAAGAGCCTACTGTGTTAGGTACTGGCTCAATAAACTAAAGTGAAATAGTTCCTGCTCATAAGGGGCTCATAATGTAGCCTAGGGGTAACAGATTTCTGGGTACAAAATAGAGACAAGAAAATTGGAGAAGAGGAAGGCATTAACAGCTGTGGGGGAGGGCTTGGAGTCAGAAGAGACTTCATGAAGAAGGTATCACAAGCTAAACCTTGAAGGAACTAGGGATTCTACAACACGAAAATTTACCTTTCTCCTCCAATGTTCTTAATCGAGTTTGTTTCCTCCTTCAGACCTAGATTGAGGTCCATGTGAGGTGGTTACAAAATTACCCAGTCACATGGGAATTTCAGAGCAGCAAGAGATAACATCTGCAGAAAGACACCAATGGGAGTAAATTAATAACTTCCCTCCCCCACACTCAAGTCATTGGGGAGTGAAGTGAATGGAAAATTGCTGAGTGGGTGGAAGAAAATGGGGCTGCTCTTTAATGGGGCGTGAGCCCCTTGACTTTGAGAGCCCTAGAGGCACACTTGACAGCTCTCCTGCTACTGGTTCTCACCCTGCTCTGCTTGGCTGGCAGATACCGTATTGGGGAAAACTGGCACTTCTTCAAGGCCGAGGTTCCAGATGTGAGCTCTTGAACTAACCTCAGGAAAAAGGAAGGGTATTGGAGAACTCCCTTCATTGTAGAAAGGGGCTCATTGGGCCTGTGACCCATTCAGGGACTCAAATCCCTCCAGGTACTCTCATTCTAAAATCTGCAGCTAGGACAGAAACAAAGGTCAGGTAAGGAAAGTTTGGGAAACCCTCCACCTCCTGTAAACCCACTGTTTACACACAACTCTCTCCTGAAGTGAGAGAAAGTCATTACAAGTCATCTGATAGAAACTAATGGGACCGTTTCAAACCTGCATTGGACAGATGAATTAAGGAACAAGTTAGTCAAACATCCATAGCTCTCATAAATCTTCAGTCAGCTCTAAAGGTGCCTTTCCCTTTGCCAACTAGTTTCCCTCCTTTCTGCTAACCACATATGCCCAGTGGTTTTTTCTTGTAATAAATTTGTATTGCTGACTTTTCTTTTATACTCCTCCTTCCCCTCCCAGAGAGCTATCCCTTATCACAAAGTATTAAAAAAAACATTCAGAAAAGCTAATCCTATCTGTAGAGTTCCACACCCAGTCTCCCTCTGAAAGGAGTGGAAGTGCCTTCTCATCTCTTCTTTAGGGCCAAGCTTGGTTATTATACTATCACAAATTTCAGTTTTGGTCTTTCTATCAAAGTTGTTATAGTCATATTCTTTTCCTGATTACTTGACTTTGCATCAATTCCTCCTATAATTATCTATATTCCTTTTAATTCCTCATTTTTTAAGCACAATGCTATTCCATTGCATTCAGGTACCAGAACTTATTTTGCTGTTCTCCAATCAAGTGGGCATTTTTGTTTTGTTTCCAGCTCATTGCCATTACAAAAAAAAAAAAAGCACTATTATAAATATTTCAGTCTAAATGGGGACTTACTTTTTATTAATGACCTCTTTGGGGATAGAGAGGTAGCCTTGAAGTCAGGAAGACTTGGGTCTTCCTATATCTGATAAATCCTGACTTTGTGAACCTCAGCAAATTATTTAACTTCATGCTCTACACAACTCTCAAGGACAAGTTGCAGAAAAAGTGCCATCCTACAGTAGTGTGTCCTGTGCCAGTGAAATGCCAAGTTCATTCCCTATTCCCTATCCTTTCTTGCAGTATGTCAGAGAGATCTCTGAATTCAAATGGATTTTATTTAATATTTTCTTTAATTTTGAATTGCTTTTATTAAAGGTTGGACCAATCCATGACTCTACTGACAGTGCATCAGTGTGCCTGTCCTTGCACCACCTATGGGCATTTTCAAAACTGGTTAATCTCATCTCTGCCATAAACTATTTTCACACTTTAGCTACTTCCCAGTCAAAGTGTGGCATGGTGAAAAGAAGGTTCTCTCTAAAAAGTTCTCTGACTTCAAATCCAAGCTCTCTTATCAGTGTGACCTTGGGCAAGCCAATTAACTTTTTAATATTTTGGAGTTAGACTTAAATTCATCTAAGTTCTGGAACCTCTCTATGTACATAGTCCACATATGGTCCATATGCTGTAATCCTGGGCAGGTTACTGAACTTGAGAGCCTGAGGCAGCTAAAATTATAGGTTAAAGAAGAGTGGCAGATCTGTGCTGGCAGAGGGAATTTCCATATCAGGATTTTCTTTGTCAGCGAAATCCCAGGACTGGACCCACCCCCCTCCCCCAGCCAAAAAATGGGAATTCTGTTGTTGGCAGCCTCTACTTTCTGGTCATCGAGTGGGTGGCCTGCTGACTAAAGCAACTCTGCCTCAACCTGAGGAAGGGGGAAAGGGGAACGTTCCTGAAATTTTTAGCAGAACAATCTTTAATTGACTAGGTCTACATGAATTGTAGGGACCTAACCATGTGAAGCTTTTGGCTCTGTGGAAAAGCCTCACAATTCTTGGGTCTATTGACCCGACTCTGGGAAAGTTTCATGAAACTACTGAAATCAAGCGCCATACAGCCTCCACATAGGAACTTCTAATGTGGGGGTCCATTACTGAAAGAAATATGACTATCTCTGATTCAGTAACCACAGCCTTTTCCATCCTAGCCTTCCAACTTTCCAATTGGTGTCATTCAGTTGTGTCTGACTCTTTATGACCCCATTTGGGATTTTCTTGACAGAGATACTGGAGTGGTTTGCCATTTCCTTCTCCAACTCATTTTACAGATGAGGAAACTGAGGCAAACAGGGTTTAGTGACTTGTCCAGGGTTACACAGCTAGTAAGTGTTTAAGGCTGGATTTGAACTCAGGAAGATGAGTCTTCCTGACTCCAGGCCTGGCACTCTTAATCACTGCACCACCTTTAGTGGAAGCTTCATTTTCTCACATTGAGAAGCTGCAAGGTATCATGAATACCACATCAGGAAGACATAGATTCAAATCCTGATTCAGACATTTATTTAGTTGTGTGGCCTTGGGCAAATCACTTAACTACTCTGACTTTGCTTTCTATGTTCATAAAAGGAGCGGTTGGACTCTGAGTCCTCTGTGGAGGCTTCTAGGTCTCATATTAATGATCCTATAATCCAGTAAGATAACACTCTTCCTGAAAGTCTTCTTCTGACTTTCTTCAGTATCCTAAGGAAAGAGGAGAGAGTACTATTCCATGTTGGTTGGTGTCCCATCCTTGCTCAACAACTTTGTCCTACATTCTTTATTTCACATATGTGTATAATATGTGTGGGTATTTATACATACATGTGGGACACACACAGAGCATGTGCCTTTGTATACTTACCTGAAAATTGCCAGTTGAAAGATCCTGTTTTTGCAGATTTCATGACATGAGGTCATGGTTGTAGTGAAAAGAACACTTGGTTTAAAGTCAATGGACATGAGCTCAAATATTAGTTCTGCCATTTACTACCTGGACAAACCTTGAACAAATCACTTCATCCCAGTGCTTAGTGCAGTGCCTGGCACAAAGAAGGGATTAAACAAATGTTTGGACTGCTAAGTGGCACAGGGACAGAGTGCTAAGTTTAGAGTCAGGAAGACTCATCTTCCTGAGTTCAAATTTGACCTCAGACCCTGGCTGTGTGACCCTGGGCAAGTCACTTAATTGTTAGCCTCAGTTTCCTCTTCAATAAAATGAGCTGGAGAAGGAAATGGCAAACCACTCCAGGATCTTTGCCAAGAAAACCCCAAATCAGGTCATGAAGAATTGGACACAATTAAAAGGGTTAAATAACAACAACAATAAATGTTTATTGATTGTTCCCTCTTCTTCACCTTTAACCTGGAAGTGCATATTACCTCAGTGGTCCCTTTAAACCCCACAATCTGTGATCCTATCCAAAGGGTTAATCTGCCTAGAATCTATTATGAGAAAGTAGGGATTGGGCATATCCCAAAACTTTGGGTCATGATTGCACAGGATAACCCTCCTCAATGATGAGAGTCTATGAAATGACAGTGAACCAGACCCAAGGTCCAGCTCTAATACTGAGTTATTTTTCAGGACCCTCAGTTTTACAATCAAAGTTCATATTTCTCTACCATCTTAAGGGTGACAAAGTGCTGTTCTCACAATGATCCCATGATATGGGGAGCACATGTATTATCATTTATCTAAAGTAACTGGCTTTGAAAGTGACTTTTTCCAGAATTACAGGTAGCTAATAAGTGTTAGGACTGGAAATCCATCCCAGGTCTCCCATGATTCTAATTCTAGTAGACTCTTTCCACCACCCTCACTGCCTCACTATCCTCTAATTGTCCCTTCTGCTTACCTTTAGGGAGGCCATGTGATGTAGAAGATAGAACATTCACTGGACTTAGGAAGACCTGGGTTGGAATCCTATTCTCTGACCTTACTTAGCTATATGACCTTGGGCAAGTCACAAACTCTGGGCTTCAAATTCCTCATCTGTAAACCGAGGAGGTCAGACTCAATGATTTCCAAGGCCCCTACTGACCTACAGTTGATTTCCTTAGAAGAAGTTAATGCCAAGCTTCTGGGTGGCCCCAGGCCCAACTGTGCTATGTTCAGTCTCCCATTGGGGAATCTAAAATTCTCTGATACGTGTGTGTGTGTGTGTGTGTGTGTGTGATGGATCTCTTTGGCAGTTTGATGAAGTCTATGTCTTTAAATACTTTAAAAAAATGCATAGGATTACAAGGAAATCCATCATATTGGATTACAATTATCAGAATACTTTTTTAAAGAAAAGTTCATGGATTCCAGATTAAGAACCCCTAGAATAAAGCCACTTAGGCAAGGAACTTAAAGACAGGGCAGAAAAGGCAACTAGAGGAAAGAGGTAGGAGCAAGGCTAAATTCACAGTCAAGAAAAAGTGAAGTGGAAGAAAGAGAGGGAAGGAGTTGCTGAAGCAACAAGGAGTTTAAAAAAACATGAATAGATAAATAGACTTTTCTCCAAATCTACAGCACCACCCCTCAACCCAGAGCTGAAACACCCTCCCCTGAACAGCAGGTCAATTGGGTTGGATGCCAGGCTCTGGGCACTTGACATCAAAAGCACCTACCCCTGAGGTATTCCCTGGAGGGTCTTTCTGTGCCCCAAAACTACTTCGGCTCTCCCACTTGGGGAATGGCAGGATGAGCTGAAAATTTGGATAGTTGATGAGCCCCTCTGCCCAGAAAGGTTATCAGGAAGCTGTTCTCTCCTTGCCTGGGGACTGTAACTGCATGCTTTAAAAGCCCCTAACTCAAAAGATAGGTCCAGAGTCCCTAGTGTTGGCCAAGTCCAAGGGTAGGGCCCTAGGGGATAAGCTGAGATCTTTTCTCAGCGATCCAATAGGGAGGTCAGTGTGGGGAGGAGGGAAATAGAATGCTCTACAATTCTGTCTTCAGGTCATAGTTCCAGGCTCTCTTATCTCCAATCTAATCAGGTGGAAAGGGGCACATTATTTATTCTCTCCTCCTCCCACCCTGGAGAACCATTCACCAGCTCTGGGAGGTTGGGACTGGCTGGTCCACTCTGGTTCCTCAGCATATAAAGCTGCCCCCAACATCTTCAGCCTCCCCCACTGCATGTGCGCATGCACGCACACACACACACACACACACACACACACACACACACACACACACACAAATACTGCTCAACAAACTCCCCATTCCTCCCCTCCTTCAAGTCTTGGGAGGGTGGTGATGGCTGAACTGCCAACTTCTGAGATCCCTGGGGATCCTGCCCTGTGCAGTGGCCGGTTCACTATCAGCACCCTGTTAGGGGGTGAGGATGGGGGGCGACCACACTATGGGCAGCCCGACCCACACCTTGCTGCCTATGACACCACTCACAGCAGTACCTTCTACATGCGGACCTTTGGCTACAACACCATCGATGTTGTTCCCGCCTATGAACACTATGCCAACAGTGCCATGCCTGGCGAAGTCAAGAAGGTGAGGCCCACGCTGGCCGACCTCCACTCATTCCTGAAGGTAAGAGCAGAACCTTTACTGCCCCTGGCCTTCCTGGCCTGACCTCATCCACCTCGATCCCACACCTTCAGTAGCAGGATCAAGTTGGGGGTGGGAAGGGCCTTTGTCCTCTCTTCTCTCTAGGTTTACATCAACCTATATGTCTCCACTAAGCAGGAGCTGAGCAACCCAAAGAAGAGGCAGAGGCTGGAAGCCAAGATCCTCATCTCTGTCTCCCTTGCTGGTGTCACTTGGTGTGCCTCCCTTTCTCTGTCTATGACAATGGGAAGAGTAAATGCTGGGACTGGGGCTATGTCAGTGGTTCTTGAAATGTTTCCACTCCACAGACTACTGTGGTTTAAAAAAAAGAGCCTACTCCCTCAGACCACCTGGTAGTGCAAAGACAAACCAAAAGACTTATCCCACACAGAAAGGGGAGAATGATACTGCCTTGGTGAATGGAGGTAATGAAGGGTATGAGCAGAGAGTCACTAATTCAGATGTCAAGCCCACACAGACCTGGGGGCAATGCAATCGAACAGAGTTAAGGAACTAGGTGCTTTTCCCAACTCCCTAAATTATTAGCGGTATGACCTCCTTGGCCCAGCCCCCCTTCCTCATCTGTACAATGGGGATGATACTATCTACCTCAGGATTGTTGTGCAGACCACTAAGACAATAAATATGAAGTGTGAGCTATTAGACACTGTCGTGATACAAAAAGGGTATAGCCTTTAGGCCTCGCACCAAAAACTGTATTGGACCCTTGTCCTTAAAGACTCCTGTACCTGGTACTCAGCCCCAGATCTGGGACTGAAGACACTCTGAATGGTTTTAGAACAGTGTATGAAGATGCCTAATTCAGCCATCTGTTTTTAAAGCTCTCTGCCCCTATCAGCTCAATGGCTGCAGCCACATCAGTCATACCTTCAGCGCACTCTTTTCATCCTTTTCTTCCCTTTGTTCCTATTGGGACTCTTTCCTGGACCTACTTCCTTCCCAACCTATCTAATTCCCCATCTTGGGGAATATGGAGATTCCCAGAAATGTAGTCTCCACTCCTCTTCTCCTCCTCACCCACTATGCTCCCTGGAGGTGGACATTGAGCCACCAATCCCTGGCATTTCTAGCAGGAAGGAAGCCACCTCCATTCCCTGGCCTTTGAGAGACGGGCCAGCCACGAACTGTCTGATGGGCTGGTGGAGGATGCCAGCAGTGCAGCCGAGGAGAAGCCAGCAGGGGAGCCAGTGCGATTTGGATGGGTCAAGGGGGTGATGGTAAGTGGACAGATTTGCCAGGGGCTCTGAATTCTGAGATCCTGTGAAATGTGAGGGGCTCTTCATGTTATAATGACCATAAGTATATGTTCTGCAACACTTTAAGAACACAATATCTTCCCCACCTAAGAAAGGAAGTATTGTTCAGTGGCCAGAGTCCTGAACCAGGAGGAATCAGGAGACATACCTTCTAGTCTCATCCCAATTCAATTCAGCTAATATTGATTAAGTCTGTATTATGTACAAGGCATAGTTCTTGGTAAAAAGGCTATACATCAGGATTTGTTGGGTTCTGGGAATTTTTTTAATACTTTGATAATTCTATATCAATACAGTTGCCTTTTAAATCTTCTGTATTTTATTTATGCATTTAAGAAAGTATCCATAGGCTTCACCAGACTGCCAGAGGCCCATGACATAAAAAAGGATGAGGCTCTGGGATACACTGAAACAGCACCAACAACACAAACACAAAACAGGAGCTTAAATTCTCTGGGAGGAAATGAAATCTCTGTTCCAGACCCTATGTGAGACCAAGGGCCTTGCCCTTCTTGATGCCACAGAGGGAGAGGCTGAGCTGGGTCACCTCTAAGTGTTCTTTCAGCTCTGGCATTTCATGGTTCTGTAATTCTTGGATGACGGGTAGGGCCATAGATTAAGGCCCTTCTCTGATGCTTCCCTGGGCCAGGTAGGTGGCCTTGAGTTCTCAAAGACCCAAGACAGGCAGAACACTTGTTGTTGGTCATTTCTCAGTCATGTCTGACTCTTTGTGACCCCATTTGGGGTTTACTTATTGGAGATACAGGTATAGTTTGCCATCTCCTTCTCCAGCTTATTTTACAGATGAGGAAACTGAGGCAAGCAGGGTTAAGCGACTTCCCCAGGATCATATAGCTAGTAAGTGTCTGAGGATGGATTTTAACTCAGGTCTTCCAGACTCCAGGCCTAGTGTTCTATCTAGTGCCAGGTCGTAATTCCCACCCAACCTAGAGCAGATTCTAAATGTGTCATCAGAAGTCTAGCTAAGGCTCACCACCACAAAGCTGACCACCAGGAAATGATTTTGGGGGCAGGAGGGAGCTTTAGTCACTGGAGTTCATGGAGGTCACTCACCAAGGCACAGAGGGAGCAGTGGAGGAAGTGACCACATTGATGAGATCCTAGATCTTTTCAGATCTTCACGGAAAAATCTCAGGATCACAGGTTAGACTAGGAAGGGACCTCATACCTGGAGAGAATGCCCAGTAGAACTTACTCCAAAGCCTTAGCCATTCAGCCTCTGCCCACAGACCTTCAAGAGTGAAAAGGTTAGATTAGGTGAGCTCTAAGACACTTTTGTTCTGACATTCATTACTGTCTATTCTAATATTCCAAGGTCTCATAGTATAGAGAGAGGCATAGCCATAAACCCTAACTCTTCCCTCTCTGAACTGTGTGCTCAGAACAAGGCACTTCCCTCCGAGTCTCAGTTTCCTCATCTATAAAATGGGGTGCTCTTACCTCCCTTGTGCACTATAGATGTCTTGTATTTCTCTCGTTGTTTGTACCTTACCTCCCCCATTAAAGAGTGAGCTCTTTGAAGTCCTTTGTTTCCTCAATACTTAGCATCATGCCTGGCACAAATAAATGTTTGTTGAATGACTGACAACATGAGAGCTAGATTTAGTGCCAAAAGACCTGGGTTCAAATCCTGACTTTGCAGTTTCCACCTGCATGTTCCACCTTGGACAAGTCTTCTTTAAGATGAATGAATTGAACTAGATCATCTCTCCTTTAACCCTAAATCTACGATCCCATAATGACATGATTCTGAAAGAGTGTACAGGGTTATAGGAAGTAATTAACATCACCATGACCTTCACTGAACAACTTTCATTCAGTACCAAATCATGTGCTGGGGGCTCCTCTGTGAAAGATCCTGTCTCATCCTAGAAAGGTTTGACTTAGGACAAAGCCAGAACTAGGAAATCAGAGATCAGTTTCTAGTCTCATCCCAATTTAAATTAATAGGCATTTATTAAACACCTATTATGTGCCAGGAAGTGTGCTTGATGCTGGGGGTATATGTCATAGGAGTTTTCCAGCTCTCCAGGTCAACATTCACATTTAAGCAAGATATCTGAGTGTAATTATTAGCAGCTCACATGTGTTAAATGGGGGTATTATGTGAATGACATACAGATATAAAATTAAATCATAATAATAGATTACTTGTATAGACATGATCACAAATATACATTAATCAATTAAGTGACTATTGGATCAATGATCTTTAAATATAATATTTATAATATTAATATTACATAAATATATATTTATACTCAACATACTATATATTATATCTCCCCCTGTAAAACAATGAAAGGCACTACATGAGAGTAAAATAAAAACAATAATTTATAATATAATATAAATGATAATATATAAACAAAAATGTTTATATTTATTAAACTGCTTACTAAAACTATATCTACATATACTAAAACTATATATATATATATAAAAATAACTAAAACCTTACTAAAATTTTATCCGTTAAACCTCAAAACCAGACTTGTCTTCCCCTTTGCCATTTCTAGGGATTCCCCATGAGACTCAACCAACTGATGGAATTTTTCATACCTGTTCAGGTATGAAAGTTCTCCCTCCACCCAAGGTTTTATAGAATGGCTAAATTTAGTCATTCTCCCCAATAGGTTCTTTTATTCTAAGTGGAAGCCAATGTGGGCAATTCAGAGACTGTAGTTATTGCTCAGACCACTAGATGGCAGTCTTGTTTCACAGACTCATGGCATCCTGGTCAACCTAATCAATCAATAATATAGGTCATTTAACAAGCGTCTCTTATTAAGCACTGGCTTTATCGGGTGCCAGGTATTGGATACTAAAACTGGAGATACAAAGAGCAAAAACATGCTCATTTGTCTAATGGGGAGACAAGATGAAAAAACAAAGCAAGCTATACATCCAAGGGTATGTAAAAGTGTAACAGGGAAAGCAGTTGTAGAGGGAAAGCTCTGTCAGTGGGGGAGGACCAGGAAAGGCTCCCTGCAGAAGCGGGGATTGGAGCTGATGCTGAAGGAAGCCCAGGAAGGAAACCCTAGAAGGCTTCCGGGATAGCACTGAATAGAAAAGAACCCTAGAACATAGAACGTAAGAGGTGGGGAACCTCAGACATTATTGAATCCATTGTATGTAAGGCGTGGAGAAGCAATGGAACATGGCAGCCAAAAAACGCTAATACCATCTTGGGCCGTGCTAAGACAGATCTATTGCTTCAAGGCATGAGGAGATCATAGGATCATGGTTGTAAAGTCGGAAGGGATGTCAGAGTCCATTTTGTCCAAACTCATTTTATAGATAAAGGACTTGAAGGCAAAGGAGGTAAAGTGATTTGTACAGGGTCTCCCAGGGAGTAAATGTTAGAAGTTGGATTTGAATTCAGGTCCTCTGACTTCAGGGCTTCTTATAAAAGAGTCCCTCTCTTCTCTGCCCTGGTCAGACCCCATCCAGAGTATTGTGTTCAGTTGTGGGCACCAGAGTTTAGGAAGGACATTGATAAACTGGGCAATATCCAAAGAAACTCAACAAGTTTGAGGAGGGGCCTTGAGTTCATGTCATGAGAGGATTGAGTGCAAGATTTGGGAGCGTTTAGATGAGAGAAGAGATGACTCACAGGGGACATGAGAATTTTCTTCTAATAACTAAAGAACTGTCCTATAGGAGAGGGATTTGACTTGTTCTGTTTGGTTCTAAATAGCAGAACCAGGAGCCATGGTTGATGCCAAGAAAAATGTCCTGACAGAGCATTGCAGAGTGGAAGGGTCTGCCTTGGGAGGTCATGGGCTCCCCTTCACTGAGGAGAGTCTAGATGAACTGTTGTCTGGAATGGTATAATAGGAATTTCTTTTGGATTGGGATCAGACAAGATAATCGCTAAGGGTTCCTCCTAATCCTCAAATTTTAGGACTCTGATTTTGACAAAGATCACACAGTAAGTCAGGGATGGAATAAGGACTTGAAGTCAAATCTCCTAACCACTAGCCTAGAGTTCTTTCCATAATCACCACCCCACAAAGGTGGCCTTCCAAACATGCTTTCCCATTCACATGGGCTTAACCAACATCCTCTTCAGTTGTCTGCTACAAGGGAAAGTAGGGCTGAAAAAAATTTTTAGTTCATTTTTTTTTTTAAAAAGGACAATCCAAAAGTCACTTCTGTAGGATGTCTTGTGGGATTTGAGAGGGTAATAGATCTCCTATCCTAACTATGGTGGGCTGAGTGTCAATAGGAGTTTCCCCAAGATCCCACTTCCTGAGCCTGTTTCTGTTTAGTGCCACATCACTTCCTCCAGTTTAGACATCAAGATAGTTTTCTGGATAACTGAAATAAAAACATTCTTTTAAAACTATATTTGATATTATTACTTAACCAAATGAATGGCTAGGAGAGAGAATAATCTCTGTGACCTATAATGGACAAGAAGGATTTAATGGGTAGCTAAGCAGTACAGTGGATCAAATCCAGCCTAAGACACTTACTAGCTGTATGACCCTAGGCAAGTCACTTAACCTCTGTTTGCCTTAGTTTCTTCAACTCTAAGAGGGGAATGACAACAGTATCTAACTCCCAGGTTGCTGTGAGCATCACATTTCACTCAGAACTTTGTTTTTACCTCTTCAGTTCACTTATGATGTATCTTTGTTTGCATCCCATCCCCTTACCAAACTCATAACCATGAGGTCAGCAGCTATCTTCGCTTAATATCGCATCTCTTTCTGTATCTTTCCATAGTGTCCTCTACACAATAATACACAGTAGGTCCTTGAGAAATGTCTGTTGAGTTGAATTGAGGTGAGGGCCCATTCTCCCATACCCCAGGTCCCTGGGCACAGAACCCATGGCCCCTTTGGGGTCTCCTTGACCTTTCCGTTCAGGGTGACTCTGCCCTCTCTTCAGGTCCGATGCATGCTCAACATATGGGGAGTGATCCTGTACCTGCGTCTGCCCTGGATCACAGCCCAAGCTGGCATTGGTAAGCAGGGCTTCCCTAGGCTGGTGGAAGGATAGAAAATAGGGCTGTCAAGGGAGGGACAGAGCCTTTCACTGTTTCCCATATTTTGGCCTTTCCTCTTGTGAGAAGGAAGACCATGAAAGACTATCCACTGCAGAAGGAAATAACCCCTAATAGCACCTAGGGAGGACCCTGGGAGACAGAGCTAGGGTGGGTGGTTGAGCATGGTCAGGAGTCTTTAAAACACAGGGTGGTAACTTCAGAGAGGATGATCCTACCCCTTTCCCAAGGACTCCAGGGAAGGAGATAGAGTCCTGGGCTCTCGTTAGAGATCAGAATAGGGAAGTACAAAGGGCTCCAAACTAAGAACTTGGGCCTGCCTGCACCACCAACTTTCTTTGTGACTTTGGCAAGTTACCTAATTTCTCTGGGCCAGATGGGGATGATAAGCTTTGTCTTGCCTAGTTGAGGAGGTGATGATGGTAGTCAAATAAAGAAATGGGCCTCAAAGAACTTTTCAGTTATGCAGTCCTTGACAAGTGTGATGGATTACAGAAGGGGTACTTAGACCTTCCCCTCACACCCCAATACTCTCTCCACAGTCTTGACATGGGTCATCATCCTCCTCTCAGTGACAGTGACCACCATCACTGGCCTCTCCATCTCCGCCATCTCCACCAATGGCAAAGTCAAGTCAGGTTTGCTGCTGTAGACTTCTAACTGTTCCCCTGCCACTTCTTTTCTCCCTGCTCCCCCAGACCCCCCAAAATTGTTGGTTCCCTGGAGGAACCAACCAGCTTTGAAATCTCTTGTTGCCTTCTGGCACCCCCAAACTCTTCTCCATCATCAAAAGGGGAAGAAACCACAGTAGTAAGGGAGACTTCATGGGAAATGCTTGAATTTCTCTAATTCTCAGGTTCTAATTCCTCATTAGCTCTCAGTTTCCCCCTTTTTGTGGAATGCCAGATGGATTTCCCCCACGTCCATCATGCACCTGCACTTCATTCTCCTGCCACTAGGGGACATATTGGGCCAATGGAGACAATTTCCACGTTAGCCTGGGCCAGAGAACCGTAGGAAGGTCAGTTTGTTGCTTCCACATGCAAATAATGTCACCCCCAGAACTAGTGGAAATGTTAGTACAGGGCCAAGAGTCTAGAACCCAGGTCTCTTGATTCTTAACCTCATGCTCTTTCTTCAATCAGTCAATAAGTAAAAACGTATTAAATACTTGCTATCTGCCAGGTGTCATGCTACTTTCTAGAAATACAAAGAAAAAAATAAATTTGTTCTTGCTCTCAAGGAGTTCACATTCCATCAGGTGAGACAGTTGACCAGTAGACATATGTTTATTAAGCACCTTCCATGTGTTAGGCCCTGAGAATGCAAGAACATTGCCTTTTCATTCCTTTGGGGGAGACAACATGAGCCTACATATATTTACAATATAAACACAAGGTAATTTTAGAGAAAAGGTACATTTATGTATCACTTTACTTTCCTCACAATTTACTTCTGAGGTAAACAAGGAAAATATCTTTATTCCTATTGCATTGGTGAGAAAGCTGGAGTTCAGAGAGGTTAATTGATTTATCTATGAGCACACAGCTAAGAAACATCAAATCCAGAGTGCTCTCTACTGTGTTAGGTTATCATCACTTCCTAGCTATTTTTAGCTAGTTAGATTGACCAAAAAATCCAAGAGGGGGACAATGGAGAGGAATCCTCTGGGAGTTAACAGTTCTGAGTCCTAGAGCTGACTCCATCACCAACTCTCTGTGCCCCCTTAGCCAAATCACTTCCCATTTCTATGTTAGATCATCCCTATCTATGAAATGAAAGGGATGGATTAAACACTCTCTGAGGATCTTCCAGCTCTGAGTAGAGGGCTCTGAACAAAGTCTCGTCTTCTTAGGATTTTCTTCTCTTATGGCCTCATGTCCCAATCCCCACCATCCTCAAGCCCTCTGGTGTCTCACCTGGAGTGGGGGTGGGGGATTGGGTCTCTCTTAGGTGGCACCTACTTCCTCATTTCAAGGAGCCTGGGCCCAGAGCTAGGCGGCTCCATTGGCCTCATCTTTGCCTTTGCCAATGCTGTCGCTGTGGCCATGCACACTGTGGGCTTTGCTGAGACTGTACGAGATCTGCTCCAGGTAAGCTGTGGCTTCTGGGGGCAGAAAGGGAGACTTTGGGAGGCTCTTCCATATTTAGGCTACCCTGGGGTCCAACTAAATCATTTTTATAATAGCTATTAGGATGGCATAATTACTTGTAAATGAAAAGGAAAATTTCACCTAAAGAAAAGTGATTGGAGTTCCCAGTTTCCCTACTTTGGGGAGTATTGTTGCCCTTCGGGCAAATTCACAAAGTAGTAGCGTTTAGGGGAATGAGAGCTTGGACTAGATGATCTCTAAACTTCCTTGTAACTCTAAGATTCCCCAAGCTCCTTATTCTGCATCAGTAAATACGGTAATTTTGACCCTAGAATTCTCTCCCCGAGTACAGTTATCTATTTCTAAAGTGTGAGTTTTGGGGGGGTGCTGATGGACTGAAATGGAAGTATCTCGCCATCCTGTTGGTCCTGACATCCCTCCCCCCCAAACCCCGCAGGAGTACGGCTCTCCCATAGTGGACCCCACTAATGACATAAGAATCATCGGAGTGGTCACCGTCACAGTGCTGTTGGCCATTTCCTTGGCTGGGATGGAATGGGAGTCTAAGGTAAAGTAGTATTGTGGGGAGAGAGGAGAAGGGCTCCTGCAGGTTGGGAGAAAGCACCTTCCTAGCACCAAGCAAACCATGCACTTCAGGTGGCTTCCTTCTCTGCCTCAAAGGAAGGCCAGATAATGACTGGCCTCAAATAATGACTAACCTCAAGGAAGCTCGGAAGCCTCTCAGGTAAATGAGACTGGTGACTTTACCCTGTCAAAGGTGTGATCGGTGTGGCAGGGTCAGTGGCTCATCTGGCAAAAATGGGAGCTTCATCTGTGCATGGATTTCATCTTAGCTCTATTGGAGCTTTTTAAAATGCCACAATCTCTCTGCTGGGAGAAAAGAGTGCTGGGGATGGGGGTGGAGCACTAGGGGCAGTGGGAGAGCTCTAGGGCACTCTTCTGCTCCTCAGTCAGGGCCCTCCCCTCCCCCAGCCCAGGTTCAGTCTTTCCCCTTTTCGAGGCTGATACATAGGAAATTTTAAGCCCCTCCCCTCCCCCAATACACAAGCTCTCAATAAGCATTTAAGTGCCTTTTGTGTGCCAAGCTTGGTGCTCAGGACTGGGCATCCAGAGACAAAAATGAGCGTTCCTGTCCTAAGGGTGCATACATCCTGCCTGGAGAAATGACATGTGCATATAGAGGTACATATAACATTGCCAAAATAAAAAGGTTTCACCTGTGCAGGGAAAAGTTTGGATTCAGAGCAATGATTTAACTCCATGTAAGTTGCTAAAAGTGAGTTGGAAGGGGAAAGATGATCACTCCTGGTTGGGGGGAAGGGGAGTGGTCTATACTAGCCACCCCTACTACCACTGGCCTACACTACCAAGTTTTCAGCCCAGGTGTCTGGCTTCTGTAGGCCCAGGTGTTGTTCTTCCTGGTCATCATGGTCTCCTTTGCCAACTACTTCGTGGGAACACTGATTCCTCCATCTGTGGAGAAGGCATCCAAAGGCTTCTTCAGCTACAGGGGTATGTCTGAGGGCAGTGGAGGGAAGGGTTGGGACTTCCTTCTGTCTCCACCCTGGTGATAAAGTCTGTACTGAACAAAGCCTGGCCCAGTCTTTGGGAAACAGAGTGGGGAGGTGGAGCGATATTGATGTTGGTTAGGTCTGGGGGACAATTGAAGTCCATAGATCTCTCCCTGTACAGAATGGCAATGTCATATTGTGTTGGACCTGGAGTCAGGGAGACCTGGGTTCAAAGCCTACCTCAGACACTCAATTGCTATATGACCTTGGGCAAAATCACTTCATCTCTCAGGAGATCAGTTTCTTCATCAGTAAAATGAAGAGGATGAATTGACCGACTCCTCCCAGCTCTGTGATTCTACCCTCCTGTGCCCTTTGGGCACTCCTTTGGGTACCTATTTGATGACCATCCCAGTACAGTGTCCCACCTCCAGTGGTTGTGGAAAAGCCAACCCTCTTCTCTGTGGCCTGGGCATAGGAGAAAATCACTTGAGGCACAAAGGGAAAGGGACTGACCTGGCATGGATTTTTCCAGGGGACATTTTTGTCCAGAATTTAGTGCCAGACTGGAGAGGTGTAGACGGCAGCTTCTTTGGGATGTTCTCAATCTTCTTCCCATCAGCCACAGGTATCCTCGCAGGTGCCAACATCTCTGGGGACTTAAAGGTGAGTTGGGACCATAAAACAGAGATCTAAAACCCCCTTTCCACCCTCCTTCCCAGAAACAGTCAACGGGAAGTTCTTTATTGAGCACTTACTGTATGCCAGTCCTAGGGGTGGCCCTGTCAGAGATATGAGAGAAATCACTGGATCAATTGAAGTAAGGACTTGGAGATCGTTTAGTACAAATCCTGTCAGTTTTACAGCTGAGAAAACTGATACCCAGACGGCAGAAATGATTTGCTTGAACTCACATAAGTAGAAAGAAATGGAGCTGCTATGCAAAGGATAGCTACTAGGATCATGCCCTAGACCTAGAGAAGGCAGGGACTTCAGAGTGCATGCAGCCCAACAATTTCATTTTAGAGATGAAGAAACAGGTTAAATGACTTACTCAAGCTCTCACGTTAATAAATGACAGTCGGGATTTGAACTCAGATCTTCTAATTCCAGTCATCATTCTTTTCACCTGCACCAGACTGACTCTGATTCCAACTCCAGCATTCTTCCTACTTCTCCATCCTGCCTCTCACCATTGGAGGAAAAGGCTTAGTTCCCTGCTGCCAGGGAGATTAGCTGGAGACATAGAAGTATGAGATGACCAGGATGGAGCACTGAATATGGGATGGGTCCATCTGATGTACCCATAGGTGGCCTTAACTCTCCATTTGATAGTGTTTGGGGAGCAATATTTTGATTCTGACAAATCCATGCTTTCCCTGAGCCCCACATCCTCAGACCAGAAAGGTCCAAATATTTGGGGTTGTAACATGGTTATTAGTATCAATCTAAATTCATGCCACAATCCCACCTCCATCATGTGTCCCCAGATATTCACTTAGTCTTCCTTCACTTAAAACCCCAAATGCCTGCTAATGGGCCAGATACTATGCTAGGATCTGGGGATACACATACAAAAAATTAAGCAATGCCTGCCCTTCAAGGAGCTCATTTTCTATCTGGGGAAAAAACCATGCTTGTAATAATATTAACAAAAATAATAATAGCTAGAATTAACACAGTCCTTTAAGGTTGACAAAGCCCTTTATATACATACATATATGCATATATGTATAATGGGCACAGTGAATAGCATGCCAGGACTGGAGTCTGGAGGATTCCTCTTCCTGAGTTCAAATTTAGCCTCAGGCACTCACTTAGCTGTGTGACCCTGAGTAAGTCACTTAACCCTGTTTGCCTTATCTGTAGAAGGAGCTGGAAAAGGAAATGGTAAACTATTCTTGTACATTTGCTAGAAAGAAGAATTGGACACAACTGAAACTGAACAATATACTATATTACATGACTGTTGTCCTTCATTCTTGAAGAGGACCAAAATGACATCACCATGATAAAGTGAAGTTTCAGTGTGTCCGACTGTGGCTGATCAGACCAATACGAGCTTGGAATGCTCTCCCACAGGTCGGGCACAGATAGTCTGTATGAACATCTGGGGTGGTTACTCCAAGTTTGCACATCCTACATTTCCTTTGCACTACTTCAACTCTGCTTTGCTTATAGAGCACAACACTTTTTCTGATGTGGACACGCCATGCTGAGAGGTCCTGGGCCAGGGTCTCCCATGTCCCACAATCAAATCCAAGTTCTTGAGAGAGACCTTAAGAGTGTCCTTGTATCACTTCTTCTGACTACCATGTGATCACCTGTCCCATGCGAGTTCTTCATAAAAATAGTCTTTTTGGCAAGTGTAAATTTTGCATTTGAACAACATGGCCAGACTATATTATATATAGATGTGTATAAATGTGTAGTTATGTGCATATGTACATATATACTCTTTTATCTGATAGTCTATGAGTTCATACAGAATAAATACAAAATAATATAAGCTAAATATTATAATGTAATATATAATATATATTAATATAATAATTATATTAAAATAATAATAAATAAAAGTACAGGGAGGAAGCAGTCCTGATTCCCAGTAGTCAGAATCAGGAAAGATATTGTGTAGAAGGCAGTGCTTGAGTCAGGTCTTTAAAGAAGAGGGGGATTCTCTGAGGCATAATCCAGCCTATGGGACTGCCATTTTAAAGGCATGGAGATAGGAGATGAGGTGTCACATGTAAAGAACAGTATGAAGGCCAGCTTGGCACCTCATCTCTCATGCCCCAAGAGGAGGAATGTAGAATCAGGTTGGGAAGCTCAAATGGGGCCAGATTGTAAAGGACCTTAAGAGTAAGACAAAGGAGTTTCCATTTTATTCTCCAATATTTGTGTTTATTTTTCCACTAAAAAACATTAGGAGGAAGTAGAGCATTAAGACTAAGGAGGAAATTGAAAGTCTTTCTCCAGTGCCCTGTGTTGGCATCAGTGTGACCGTGAGCTCTTAAAGGCTTTGATAGAGGAACCCAAATTCTGGGAAGTCCAGAAGGGCTTCTTCTTATGATGGATTCTGTATGTGTGGTATCCAAGACTCATCAAGTCAATTTCAGAAGGACTCATCACCCAGTTGATCACAGATAATGAAGTTTTTGGCAGTGACAATGCTCAGCTAAATCAAAGAGGAAGTTCTTGCCATGAGAAGTCAGAGGAGCATTATGAACCTTTAAGTGTCATATTGGAGATGCTAGTCTAGTGGTCATGCTGTGACTCCATTGAGTCAGGGAACTCAGAAGGAAATTCCCTCCACCAATGCAGATCAGCAACTCTCCAGCCATTTATAGGTTCAAAGGCTGATAGAGTTGGAATTGGAAGTGGGCATCTGGTCTAATTCCCTCATTTTGACATTTTGACCAGGGTTCAAAGAGATTAAAAGTGGTTTGTTCATGATCACAGAGGCAGTAAACAGCACAGCTGGAAAAATGTAAGTCCTTCAGCTCCAAATCCAGTACCAGAGTTGCCTGGGGGCACTGACAGATTGTGGCATCATTATAAAAATTGCACATTCAGCAGTTTTTCAGTCGTGTTTGACTCTTTGTGATCCCATTTGGGGTTTTCTTGGCAAAGATACTGGAGTGGTTTGCCATTTCAAAATCTTCTCCAGTTCATTTGATAGATGAGGAAACTGAGGCAAATTAGGTAAAGTGACTCAGCTAGGGTTACAAAGCTAGTGAGCTTTTGAGGCCAGATATGAACTCAGGAAGATGAATCTGCTTGATTCCCAGTGCAGTACTCTATCCAGCGCACCACCTAGCTGCCATTATAAAAATTAAATTAATCTAAAATAATTTTATTTTTGAAAGATATTAAGAAATTGTTGGCCTTTCCTTCCCTTAGAAGATCTAAAATCATAGATCTATAGCTGGAAGGGAGTTGGAGGTCATCTAGTCCAACCTCTTCCTTTTTCAGATAAGGAAAATGAGGCCCAGGGGAGTTAAATGACTCTTGAACCCCGGTGCTCTAACTCTGAATCCATTTTTGCATATTGCCTCTCATTTGGGGGAGTGACAAAAAATGGCAGTAGGAACCAGTGTTCCAGGGGCAGGGACCATGTCTGTTCATATTAATAAGAAGATTGTCTAGGTTGGTCCCTCAGAGTTAGAAGGGGCCTCCGTCGTCCTCTAGTTCAAGTTATCTCTGGAAATAAAATCTCTTCTATAACCTACCAAGCAGTCATCCAGCCTTTGCTTATAGAGCTCAAACATGGAGGAGCCCACCACCCTTTAAGGCACTGCCCAGTTCTAACTGTTAAGGTTCTTCTCCTGATCAAGCTGACTTTTGCCTCTTTGTCATTTCCACCCTTGCTCCTAACTGTGACCTCTGGGACAAGTCTAAACCTTCTCCTCCAGGCCCCTTCAAATATTTGAAGACAATTGATGAGCCCCTGAATCTCAATCTTTAGCTTCTCCAAATGAACAACCCCAGGTTCTTCAATCGGTCTTCTTAGAGGCCTCTAGGTGGTGTAGATAGAGTACTAGGCCCGAAATCAGGAAGATCCAAATTTAGGTCTGACCTCAGACACTTACTAACTGTGTGTTCCTGGGTATGTCACTTTACCTCTGTCCACCTCAGTTTCCTCAGCTGTAAAATAGGGATAGTAACAGCACCTACCTCCCAGGTTGAGGTAAGTCTCAAACATAATATTTATCAAGTGTGTAGCACAATGCCTGGCACATGACAGACGCTTAGTAAATGCTTGTTTCCTAGCTTCCCGATATTTGAGCCATGATTGGATCTTGACTCTGTCATCCAGTGTTTGAGCTACCCTCCCAGATCCGTGTCCTCTGCCCTCCGGGCCAGGCCCTTTGTCTGGGACTTGGGCGCTGAGGGACAGGTTGGAGAAGCCAAGAACGTGATCCAAACATTCTACTTTCCTTTAATAATCTCTTAAGAAACTCGGGCATTTCTTCAAATCCTAGAAAGTGCTGGTGAACCTCCCCATGGGCTTATTGTTTCTCTTTGAAGACAGAGGGGCAAGTTACTTTTCTCCGGGTTTCAATTTCCTCAGCTGTAAAATAAGGGGTTTAGATACAGCGGTGGGGAATCTGTGGCCTCAAGGCCATATGTGGCCCTCCAGGTCCTCAAGTGCAGCCCTTTGATTGTATCCAGACTTCACAGAACCAATCCCCTTAATAAAAGAATTTGTTCTGTAAAGCCTGGACCCAGTCCAAAGCATGTGCCTGAGGACCTAGAGGGCCACGAGGCCGGTTCCCCATCCCTGAGGTGATTCTTTTATAAATCTATGATCCTGTATTCCTACCTTTCCTCTCCTCCCCTTCGTGATTGGATAGAGGTCAATTCTGTTGCATTCAGTCTAAAGTTTGACCTTGTATGGCTGTCCTTCCCCAAAACCCTAGCCCAGTCAGCACCTAGCTCAAAGTTTTAGGACCCTCACAACTACCTTCCTTCCTTCCTTCCTTCCCCCCTCCCTTTCTTCCTTCCTTTCTTCCTTCTTTATTTCCTTCCTCCCTCTATTCCTTCTTTCCTTCCTTCCTTCCTTTCTCCTCCTCCTCATCCTTTTTCTTCCTCCTTTTCTCCTTCCCTCCTCCATCATCCATGGAGATCAAGGGAAGTGCATAATATTTACCAAGTTAGTTACTTGTACAAGATGGATTACATATGCAAAAATAAAAATTTCAAAACTATAGGACAGCAACATCCCTCTGCCCTTTCCTTCCAGTAGCCCCAAGATGCTTGATATGCCAGGCAGGTGACCACAGGGCATGAGGGTGGTGTGGAGAGTGATGTATGGACAGAGAAAAGTCATAAGCCACAAAAATCAACAAAGAAACCCAACACACATGCATTCAGACACTTGATGGACTCCAGGGTGGTTACCGGATGTGTGCTGGAAATGTTTTACAACTGGTTTGCAATGGAGACTGTCCAAAGGTCACACTTTTAGGTTTAACCTGCATTATTAACATTTTCTCCATCTCTTTCTTAAGTCTTGACACTCAACAAGCAATAAATCAAGTCCTGATTTGCAGCATTTGCTGATTTCTGAGGTGTTAATGCTCTGAATGAAAGTTTAACAACTGGCTCTCTCCAGCAGGTTTGAGCTGGCTCCAACACATCCCTGGATCTAGCTAAGATGGGAGAAATCCCCAAAGCTTGTTACTATAGAAAGGGAAGCGAGAGAGGCCTGGGGAACTCCTAACCCACAGTTAAAGAGCAGCAAGTTTCCTTTCCCCATAGGGAAAGAAGTAGTTCCCCAAAGTTCCCTGCTGGGCTATACTCCTCCCAGAACCCACAGAAGTGGGCTATGCCCCCCCAGGGCTTTCCATCATGATGATGATGGTGGCAGTGGTGGTGGTGATAATGATGATGTGATGGAAGCAGAGGTTCTTTTGTAGGCGTGGGCAGGAGTCTGGCCATTGATTGCATTAAGAAGTGGATACATGGCCTTTACTGATGGGTTTAGGTTAGGGAACTCAGTATTGTCCGTGCATAAGCTGAATGGGGTAAAGAGGACAATGGCCACAGGGTCTAGGAAAGGTCTGAGCTGGGGAACCTTTCCTGGGTTCACCTTGTTTAGTAGTAACCCAACGGTAACTTTGCTTTGAGCTCCTCCATCAAAGTAGCTCTTTTGTGGGGTGGGGATGGGGGCAGGAGAAGGGAAGGGAGTGGGCAAAAGGACACATAGCACTGAAAAGATTTATAAATACCATGAAAATCACAAGATTGTACTCCCAGAGTTTGGCTCTGTGAGAAGCCATGACCAAAGCAGTTCTTGAAACATGCCCTGGTCCTGTTGCAAAAACTGCCCAGCAATGCTCTGTTCCCAGGTGTGACCTGGCCTACATTCTGAACCCAGCAGGATTTCAAAGCTCTAATTTCTAGAGAGACCTCAGGCTCCGATGGAAAGACAACAGGGCTCAGAGTCAGTAGGGCTGGGCTCTAGTCTCAGGTCTACCACTGACCACAACTGGTCACTCACCTTCTCAAAAACTCAGTTGCTTTATCTGAAAAATTGGGACAATAACCTGGCTCATAGGAGCCAATGTATGCTAAAGTACTTGGATGTCACAGAATCTCAGGTGCAGAGCTGGAAGAGGTCATCTAGTCTAAGCCTGTGAGTTAGGCAAGTGTCAGTGATTATTACTAGAAAGGGCAAGGGGAAGAGGGATAGCAAGGAGAAGGGGAGCTCTTCACTTTCATGGAAGACGTCTTCTGGTCCTTCACAGTGTGGTGCTGGACTGGTGGAAAACTAGGAGAATCAAGCAATCAACAGACAGTTATTAAGCACCCATTGAGTACCAAGTACTCAGTCTGTGCTCACCTCTTCCCCACCTACATAGGAGGACTTGACATTTTGGAGGATATGAGTTGGCTATAGGTCTTCTTAAGCATGGCTGCTGCTGAGGGCCCAAGCAAAAGAATCTAGTACTCAGTGCCCAATGCTTGGACACCAGGAACTCAACAGACTTTCACCTTGGGGCTGGAATGTCTTTGTTTACTCAAGGCATTAGACAAGAGGGCTTTAGGCTGGAATAGAAGGAAGCTGAGAAAGAATTTTCCCTCCAGTATATTTTTATTTATTTCAATAAATATTCCCCAGTTATATGTAAAAAAATTTTTTTAACATTCATTTAAAAAGTTTTTGAGTTCCAAATTCTCACCCTCCCCACTCCTTGAGAAGGCAAACAATTTGATATTGATTATATGTAGTAAGTCACGCAAAAGGTATTTCCATATTGGCCATCTTGCAAAAGAGAATACAGACCAAAATAAGAGAAAAATAAAGGTTTATTTTTTAAAGTGTGCTTCAATCTGCACTCAGAATTCATCAGTTCTCTCTCTGGAAGTGGATTTTTCATCATGGGTTCTCTGGAATTGTCTCGGATCATTGTCTTGCTCTGAGCAGTGAAGTTTTTCAGAGCTGATCATCCTCACAGTATTACTGTTGCCATATTAAGTGTTCTCAAAGGAGGAATTGTTAAAAACTTTCTCCTTCAGGATCCTGCTGTGGCAATCCCCAAAGGTACTTTAATGGCCATATTCTGGACTACAGTTTCCTACCTGGCCATCTCTGCTACCATTGGTAAGTAGGGGGAGACTAAATGCTATCAGGGATGGATAAAGGGCTGGAGCTATGCTGACAGTTGGGTCTGATGCAATATATTACAACTAAGCTCATTACTGAATTTATTTTTCTGGGGAAGTAGGAGAGGGTCCTAAATCTATGATTTTATTGGATAATAGAGCTATTATCTAAAGATAATTTATCTATGATTTATGTAATGACATTTATTAGAGAACTCCCCCAAATGATGCAAATGGGCATCTGCTTTGCAAATTATAGAGGGATGCTTGGAACACTGAGAGGTTAAGTTACTTGTCCAGGAAGTGCTAGAATACTTCTTGAACCTAAATGTTCCTGACCCCAAACCTTTTTTTCTATCCACTAATTCTCACATCATTAGATGGATTTGGGTACCAAGGGACAAATCCCATTCCCTATCCTATGCCTGTCTAGGAAGCCAAACTACTCCCTCCAGGTGAAATGGGATCTAACCTGGTGATCCCATACATTGAGTATAGTCCTGGCCCTAACACTACCAGGATGATACAGGCATGTGAATAAGGAGGACTAGTCACAGACTCCAATAACTTGCACTGAAAGTATAGCAAGGCAGAGAGTCAGGGTCAGCTATCTCTCTCCTCACATCACTTTCCTTGCCAGGCTCATGTGTAGTTCGAGATGCCTCTGGAGGCCTCAATGACACAGTGGTCCCTGGTTCCCCTGACTGTGAGGGGCTGGCATGTGGTTATGGCTGGAACTTCACTGAGTGTACCCAGAAGCGCAACTGTCACTATGGGCTCATTAATTACTACCAGGTACTCCAGTGAGTCTTTGAAAAGAGTCATCAGAGTGTAGGGGGCCTCTGTCCTTATCTCCAGACTTTGATCATTTAGTGTTTTTGTCAAAGCCATTGCCAAAGTCCTGGTCAGACCATAGGGAAGGTCACAAGGGGAAGGAAGTCTCCTACAGCTGAGACTGTAATAGAGATCATTGGACTAGGTCTTCTAAGATCAGACTTACTGCCCACATACAAGATGGACCCCCGCCTCCCACAGAAGGCCAGGCAATAGGCCAGTGTGGACTGCTATTCCATTCTTCCTCCAAAAGTGGTGATTTACTTAATAAATTAATCAAGTGATTAATTTACCAGAGTTGGTACCCATGAATGAGAGGTACAGGACCTAGGTTTAAGGGGAGCAGTACCTGGGAGTAAGGGGGTTCAGTCCTCAAGAATGGGCGAACTCAGCACCCAGAAGCAAGGGACTCTGGGGCAAAACTTGAGCAATGAACAGGCACTAAACCCTATGTCCCTCCTGCAGAGCATGAGTATGGTATCTGGCTTTGCACCCTTGATAACTGCAGGCATCTTTGGGGCCACCCTCTCTTCTGCCTTGGCCTGCCTTGTCTCCGCTGCCAAAGTCTTCCAGGTAAGAATGTGATGCCAGTCTAGTGGCGAATTCCAGATACCATCCCATCTATAGCACTCAGTGGGTTGGGTGGGCCTCTGATAGTGCAAACCTACAGCAGAGCGGCTCAGGAAAGATTTGGGATAGATGAGGGTACCAAGAGAGAATGCAGACATAAAATGTCAACATCAAGTAACTTCACTATGTCTTCTAGAGAGATAAGCCCAGGGTGGGGAAGGGGGAGAGAGTGGAGATGGAAGAAGCAGAGAGGCCAGTTGAAAAATGTTCCCAAGGAAGACACTTAAATGTAGCTCACAGCTTGTTCTAGGAAAAATAAAAACAAGTCTAGAATGGGAGAATAAATTCTGAGACCCCAAGATAAAACTTCGCTGTCTTCTCACTTTCTCCATCCTTCATTCCCCAGTGCTTATGTGAAGACCAACTTTACCCTCTCATTGGCTTCTTTGGGAAGGGCTATGGAAAAAACAATGAGCCTATCCGGGGTTACCTGCTGTCTTATGTCATTGCGGTAGCCTTCATTCTCATTGGTGAGACTGGACCCTGGTCCCTGAGAGGCAGCAGGCAGCAGGACTGGAAATTGGGGGGATGGGAAAGAGAGCACTTACTTGGCTTAAAATCAGAGAAAAAAATCTAGATTTCCTTCTGACCTTCTCTAGGGATGAGGGGGAAGAATTAACTAAATTCAGATGCGATCCCATAGCACCTGAACTGGATTTGGCGTGAATTGAAGAATGATTTAATAAGAGTCCTAATGACTAGTATTAGATCAGGAGATCTGGCTGGCCTAAGCAGGGCACCTCATCTCTCCAGCTCGGAGTTGTGTTATCTGTAAAGCACAGATAACATTACCTGACCTGAGGGTGAAGGCTGGACCAGGTGATCTTTTGAATTCTCTTTTAGTTGAAAGATACATGATTCTCCGAATTACCATGTATCATTATCTCCTCTGAGCTTTTTCCAAATCAAGGGGCAGACAAGGGGGTGAAGGGAGAAGGAGAGACAGAGACAGAGGACAACTGGCCTCCAGCTCCAATCTTCAAGGCTCCTGATATTCTGATCATGTCTCTTCCTTGCTCTCTCCCTCTCCTTGTTTGAGGAGGTCCACTCAGGAGGACCTTGAGGAGGACCAGGATAGTTGGGATTGTTCATAGTTGTCTTTCTCCCTCCCTGGTCCTTGCAGCTGAGCTCAACACCATTGCCCCCATCATCTCCAACTTCTTCTTGTGCTCCTATGCACTCATCAACTTCAGCTGCTTCCATGCCTCCATCACCAATTCTCCCGGTGAGTGCTGATGGGGAAACAGAAGACCACCATGTGCCAGCTCTCCCTCCTCAATGCCTTCTCCCCAAAGGTTGAGCTACTACATCAGGAGTTTATGTCAAAGCTAGGTCAGCCCTTCAGGTATAGCTGCTCAAATTTAGGACAAGACATTGCCATATTCAGAGGATAGATATCCCTAGGCGTCCAGTGGGCAAGACCCCATATGGAGAATCGACATTCCCAGCTTCTTGACAAAATCAGAGTCTTCTTCATTCACTTCCCCCTAGAAAGTGGGGCTAACAGAGGGGCTGCCCACTGTCTTCTGTGCCAACCAAACCTTCCTCTCTGTCCCAGGCTGGAGACCCTCATTCCACTACTATAATAAATGGATAGCCCTGTTTGGGGCAGTCATCTCTGTGGTCATCATGTTCCTCCTCACGTGGTGGGCAGCCCTCATTGCCATTGCTGTGGTCATCTTCTTGCTGTTATATGTGCTCTACAAGAAGCCAGGTGCGGAGACCTTGGTGGAATCTGGGGGACTTTGGTTATTCATTTGTTTCTCTGCCAGGAGGAAGTTATAGCATAACAAAAGGTATTATCATTAACAATCCCTCATATTTCTATAGCACTTTACAGTTTATAATATGACTTTCACATAGCTCTTCCTTCTTATAAAGTGCTTTACATAGATGACTTCATTTTCTCTTCACAACAACCCCATGAGGTGCATGCTTTGCTTTGATGCTGTCATAGATCCTGGACCTTTTTAGTCATGGTAGTTCTCAGTCCTCATGGCAGTTTCAGCTCTCATGGAGCATGATCTTCTGTCCTATGGGATTCTTTTCTTTTTTCCCAAGAATCTTCCATTGAAGAGCTACCCCCTGTATGCTAAAGATCTTTCTTTGATTCTTGTAATATCTCTGGGGAACCAATGCTAATACTGAGCTAGCCACCACCCATATATCTAGCAGACAGTAGCTGTGCTTAAAGGTCCTTAGAGATCAACTACTTCACTCCCCCTATTTTGTAGATGAGAAGACTGACTCTATAAAAAGTTAAAGGATTTTACTAAAATCACGCAACTAGCATATGGCAGTGCTGGGATTTGAATCCAGATCGTAATTCAATAGATCTAGAGATAGAAGGGACCTTTAGAGGTCATGTAGTCCAAGCCCTCCATTTAATAAAGAAACTGAAACTCACAGAGACAAAGTAGTAGGGTCAGTATTTGAACTCAGGTCTTCTGACCTCAGATCTGGTGTTCTTTGTACTGTGCCACACTGCCTCAGTAGTCCTCATTATTCTCCCTATTTACTAACTCACCTTTCTTCCTGGTTCATTAGATAGATAGGCAGACAGATGGATAGACAGACATATGTATAGGTGCAAATACATATATGTAGATATTTGTAATAATATATTTTACCCACAAGCTGCAGTCTGCTGGCCTCCTCCTGCCATCTTTCCCTTACTCATTGAATGACTGACTTTTTGCCCATGATATCAAAGAACCCAGAAGTAGGTTGGGGAAGTATTAGTATCTCCATTTTACAGACAAAGAAACTGAGGCTAAGAGATTTCTTGTAATTTATTCAAGGTCATACACGAATTAGATGGTAGAAACCAGACTGCAGTTCAGTTCTCCTGACTCCTGGTCCAGACTCCTTTCACTCTTTGACTTGGCTTAAAATCAGAGGAAAAATATCTAGAATTCCTTCTGACCTTCTCCAGGGATGGGGTGGTGGTGGTGGTGGTGGTGGTAGTGGTGGTGGTGAAGAATTAACTAAATTCAGACGGATCCCATAGCATTTGGTATGAACTGAAGAATGATTTAATAATTGATTTGACTCCTTTACACTGCCTTGCCATTTAATAAAACCTTTTTGGGGCCATGATTTAAATTTCTCTGCCCTTCCCCCCAATCCTTTCCAGTAACCTTGAAAACGAGGAGGGGAGGGATGATCACTCCCATGTTACAGATGAGGACATTTTTAGACACTGACTGAAGACTAATGGCCTATGCAGGTGTACAGTGGGCAAGAATACCTGCTGCTGCAGGGTGGGATTGAGTGCCAGTGGTTGCTCCATTCACTGTTCTCTTTTTCTTAAGTCAGCCTTGTAGATACTCCCTTGCCAACCTATCAAAAAGACTTCTCTTCTTGATAAGATGACTTATGCAAAGTATGTAAAGTCCCATATCTATGTCACTTAGACTGAAAGCACATTTTAATGACAATGTCACTGCCCCTGGAGTCAGGTGAGACCGAGGTTTGAACCCTTGTTCTTTCTCTATGTAACTCGAACAAGTCACTGAAACCCTCCGGGCCTCCTTTTTCTTATCTGAAAGTGAGGAGCTTGAACCACAAGATTTCTGAGATTCCTTCCAGCCCTAAATCTACATTCCTGAGGCTAACATATGCTAGCTGAGTGACCCTGGGCATGTCCTTTTAGATTCTCTGAGCCACAAGTTCCTCCTCTATAAAACAGGAATAATAATATTTACACTACTTACCTAAGGTTTGTTGTAAGGAAAATGGTTTGTGAACCTTAGAGCACAATAGATTTATTATGAACTGTTTTCATTACTTCCTGCAAGTTGGCTTCACCTTTTGGGCTGTCAGTCAGGTCTTTTGACATTGTCCCTACTCCTAAGGTGAATGCTATGTTTGGATCCTTCTTTTAAAGCTGGAAAACTCTTCATCCTTCCTCCCCTTCCCACTTTTTTCTCTCACCAGAGGTGAACTGGGGCTCTTCAGTCCAGGCTGGCTCCTACAACATGGCCCTGAACTACTCAGTAGGACTCAATGAGGTTGAAGAGCACATTAAGAATTACAGGTGAACAGGCTACCCTTTCATCCCCATGACCAGTCATTCTAAAATACACATATTCCTGCTTTCCCCTGGCTTTAAGAACCATCAAGCAGTCAGTCAACAAATGAATATTAAGTACTTACCATGTGTCAGGCACTGGACATGTGCAGAACATTCCACACCCCCTCCCCATGGCTCCCACCCCAGTGCTTCTGAGATGAGATTTTGACCGATGGGAAAACAACAGCACCCATATTGACCAAGTTCACTGACAAAAAAATATGAAAAACTGAAATCACTTCGAGTATTTTATAATGAATTTGTATTTTATGACTATTCCATGAACATTGTCCTCTGCTGCCTCATTGGAGCACAAAAGTCACCCTGACTTCCTGAAGACCATGCCAAGCTCTCAGGTCTCAGGTACTGGCAGACTGCATGTGTCCATGGACTGAGGACCAGCCTAGCCAAGTGCAGAGAGACTTATTACCAGGCTGGCCTTAGGATGAATATTTAAAGGAGGTGGGCAACCTTTGGCCTCAAGGACACATGTGGCCTTCTAGGTCATCAGATGTGGCTTTTTGACTGAGTCCAATTTTACAGAATAAATCTTTTTATTAAGGGGATTTGTTCTGTGAAGTTTGGATTCAAAGGCTTGCACTTGAAGTCCGCATGTGGTCCCAAGGCCACAGGTTCTTCACCCCTGGTAGACCACAGCAACTCTCAGAAACCATCTATTCAGCTGGAGAAGGGTGGCAAAATACTTATCAGTATTCACACTGACAAGATGACAGGGGCCTTGAATTTTTTACATATTTGTTCTTAGTGCTTAGAAGGCACATTTTGTTGTTATTCTGTTGGTCCAGTTGTATCTGATTCTTTATGACCCCATTTGGGGTTTTCTTGGCAAAGATCCAAGATTGGTTTGCCATTTCCTTCTCCAGTTCATTTTACAGATAAGGAAACTGAGGCAAACAGGGTTCAGTGATTTGCCTAGTATCAAACAGTTAGTAAGTGTCAGATTTTTGCAAATGAAGAAACAGATGCAGGGCATAGAGGAGAAAGAGAACACACCTAGGACCCAAAAATCCAACTTCAATCTCTGAGCAGTGGCTCCATCCTTGGTGACATTGACATTTTTCCTTTTTTTTTCTTTTTTCTCAGACCCCAGTGCCTGGTCCTTACTGGGCCTCCAAATTTCCGGCCAGCCCTGGTGGATTTTGTGGGCACATTCACTAGGAACCTTAGCCTGATGATTTGTGGCCATGTGATCATTGTGAGTGTCTTCCTCCTTTTTCTTCTCTGGTTTGGTGTGGGAACAACCCTGGGTAGGGACAGTCACTTGCTTGTTTTCTGCAAATTAAGTAAATGAAAGTCTTGCTGGCTTAAAAAAAATCAAAGTGTTTTTTTTAATAGGATCATAGATTTAAAGTTGGAAGGAGTCTTCTAGACAAGCCCCTTTATTATACATTGCTAGATGTGAGGGACTTTCCATGGGGCATATGGGAACACACATTTATGAGGATGTCGCTCTCCGCCTCAAGAAACTCTGGTGGCTCCCTGTTAACTCTAGTTAAAAATATAAGCAAACATTTGGCATTCAAAACCCTTCACAATCTGACTCCATGCTACATTTGTGGACTTAACGTAGCATCGCTGTTTAGTTTCATGCTTTTTTCTCTTTCCTGTTCACCGCTTTCTCTCCAACTTTTATTTCCTGCCCTTTCTCTCTTTCTCCCCCTTCAAGGATCTTTGCATTTGGGAATATAGATCCAAATTCTAGCTTTGTCCTCTGTGTGACCTTTCCCCCTTGGGCCTCAGTTTCCCTACAATAAAATAAAGGATGGAGAGGATGGAGGACTAGACACTCCTTAAGATCCCTTCGTATTCTAAATTCTCCAGTCTTCTCTCTTCTTTCCCTTTTCTTCTCACTCTCTGTTCACTGGGCCAGCCAGGCCCATGTCCTGCTAGTGACCTGCAGGCCAGCCCTGAGCTAGTGTGGAGTTCTCCAACACAGCAGCCCCTGATTCTCTTGGGGCAAGGGGATGAGACTCTCTCTTGCACTCCCACAACAGGGATCTAGAAAACAGAGGATGCCAGAGCTCCGGCTCATCTCCAACGGACACACCAAGTGGCTGAACAAAAGAAAGATCAAGGCTTTCTACTCGGACGTGATTGCAGAGGACTTGAGGAGTGGAGTGCAGACCCTAATTCAGGTGAAGTGAATGCCTGGGAAAAAGCAGAGAGCCCCAAGTGTGTCTAACCCAGAGTGGGCAGATGCTGGTCCAGCCTGCTCTGAATGACCTTCTCTGAAGATTCCATAGCCGCCCCTCACTGACCCTCACAGTCTTTCCAGGAGAGAAGTTCTTCCTGGATCCTAAGAGCCCTCTCAATCCCTACTTCACAGAACAATGGATTTAGAGCCAGAAGGGACTGTGGGGATCCTCAGCTCCAGCTCTTCAATCTACAGATGAGGAAACTGAAACTCAGAGAGTTTCGGTGATTTATTCAGGGTCACACAGCTAGTAAATGCCTGAGACAAATTTGAACTCAGGTCTGCCTCTTGTCCCTGACCCATTTAGCAATGTTTTTGTTTCATCGACAGCTTCCCATGAATGTCGAGAGAGGCAGGAAAACTCAGTATGGGAATCTGTGGAACTGAATGTTTGGGGAAGGAAAAGCCTACCTCTTCATTATTAGTTAACTTTTAATTGGGCCAGGTCTGCAGAGCTTGGTGTTGGGTACCATATAAAGACGAATATGACACAGATGGTCCCTACCCTCAAGGTGCTTTCAATCTAGTAGGAGAAATAATTATCTGTACTAATTTATGGGAATAGGCCAAGGATCATAGGCTTAAAGATCATCTAAAATCTCATTTTACAGATGAGAAAACCAAGGCTCAGAGATAATGCAAAAGATTTTGTGCCTGGTTCTGGGGTACATGTGATGACTTTTTCATTATATGTAAGGCTTACACTCAGGTAAACCTGTGGCCACATCCAGAGTTTACAGGGATTAGGAAGTGTAGGAATGGCCAAGTGTCACACAAGGTGTCTCCAGTAATCCACAAAGCCAATAATCCACATGTGAATGATGGAGAGCTGGCTGGATTTCTCTAGTTCTTCCTTAAATATAGGCAGCCGGTCTTGGGAAGATGAAACCCAACATTCTGGTGGTTGGATACAAAAAGAACTGGCAGTCAGCTCATCCAGCCACGGTGGAGGAATACATCGGGATCCTGCAGTGAGTTCAAGTGCCTGGGGCTCTATCCCTTGGGTCTTCAGGGAAGCAGTTCCCTCTCCCCGCCAGCTCTTGGATCCAAGCCACAGCAGGGGGTTTGGGGGAGGGGAGGAAGGCCAGTATAGCTCAGGAGAAGATGAGAGATTCTGAAGGCTTCATAGGCATGGGCAGAGAAAGGGAGAAAATTCCCACACTATCTCCCCAACTCCCACCTTATTCTTAACATTAAGTCACTCAGCAGAGAGCCTCTGTGGTTAAACCTAGGAGGTTTGACAGATAGGTCACACCCATGAGGGCTAATCCATGGATCTGTTCTCCCAACCAAAATGTTCAAATCATTTTCCTGCCTTAATGCAAATGGAGGCAGGGTGGCATAGTGAGTAAATACTATTGTGCTGAGAGCCAAGAGAACTGGATTCTTGCCCTCCCACAATCCCTAATTAGCCATGGGACTCTGGTCACATCATGTTCCTCTCTGAGCCTGTTTCCTCTAAAATGATCTAGTTAGACTAAGTGGTTTCCAAGGCCCTGCTCAGCTCTGACATTCTCAAATTCTGGTATAAATTGGTCTTTAATGATGGGGCTATCCTTCTGACCATTGATGCTTTAGGTCAGGTTCACAGATGGAGATCTAGAAACCTTAGGAAGTTGGTCTCTGTCTATATTGACCCCGTGAACTAAAAACAAAAACAAAACCTCTGATATCAACTTTTTTCTCCTTGTTTCAAGAGAGGCAGTAGGAACTAGTGGAAAGAGTACAAGATTAGATGGCAGAAGACCAGAGATCTTGTTTTTATTCCTCAACTTGTTGAGTAGGCTTGGGCAGATCGTCCTCATCCTCAGTTTCCAATACTATAAAATGGGAGTAACAATATTGGCTCTGCCTTCCTCACAGGGGGAAGGAGAGAATTAAATGAAGTGCTGTGTATAGAAGCACTTTGTAACAGGGAAGGGGTTGGTTCTGGCCTGTGAAGTCTCATCATCATCATCCCCTACAGGAAACCTTTCCCAAGCCCTCTTAATTATAGCACCTTCCCTCTGTTGATTATTTCCCATTTATTCTGTATATACTTGGTACACAAGATGTTTGTCCATCATCTGCCCATTAGATTGTGAACGCCTTTAGGGCAGGGACTAGCTTTTTCTTTTCTTTGTGACCCTGAACTAGCTCAGTGCCTGGCACATAGTAGGAGCTTTGTAAGTGTTTAATGATTGATTAGTTTAAGGAATTTCCAGTGAAGAGCTTCCTCTACCAGTGTAGGAAATAGCTCCTCTATAAGTGACAGTCTTGGAGGGTTACCAGGAGCACTAAGGAACTTGCCTGGGGTCACGAGAAGTAGGACTTGATCCCAATTGTTCATGTGACAGAGACCAGTTTTCTTGATACTATCCTTCTGTCTCTTGTAAAGTAAGATGTAAATGTGAGCTAGCTCACTGAGGATAGCAATGAGTTGGATCTTGGCTAGTCAAGGTTGTGCTGTACCATGATGATGTGATCATCATTGACTTTATTAGGCATTTGCTGTGGGACAGCTGAGTGGTTCAGTGAATAGCCACCACCAAATCTTCTCTCAGACATTTTCTTTAGTATTTTGACCCAGGGCAGTCACTTACTCTCCTTGTGTTTCAGTTTCCTCCTCTGTAAAACAGAGATAATGGCATTTACCTCATAGAGTTGTGGTGCGGATCAAATGAGTTAACATAGGTAAAGCATTTTGCAAACTTTAAAGTGACATATAGCTTAATTATTATAGCTGTTCCCATTGCTATTGGAGTTATTGTCAGGTACGAAGAAAACTCCCTGCCCTTTGAGAATTGTTAGAACAAATGCTGGATTTTGAGTCAGAGGCTGTTGTTCAGTCACTCAGTTGTATCTGACACTTCGTGACCCCACAGTATCACGGTATCATTGACATGTCATGTCAATACTGTCCATGAGATTTTCTTGGCAGAGAGACTGGAATGGGTCTGCTCCCCCCAAAACCAATATCTGCCTGACTCCAAAACCAGTGCCCTTTCCATTGAACCACCCTCACTCTTGTTTCCTTTCCTTCCTCTTCAGCATCCCCTCACCTCCCAAGTGTTGTGACTCCATGTTACCCTACCTCCTCTTGCACTGAGAGGAAAGCAGATCTATTCAACGCAATCATACTAAAGCTCTGGGGACTTACTATGTTTTTCTTTTCTCATTGACACCAGCGTTTTAGAAGAGGAGCTTCAAATTCCATTAGCTCAGCCCTGAGCAGTCTCTAGAGGGATAATTTCCCATAAAGCAGCAGTCATATAGGGAGGATATTTGGGGACAAATAACCTTCTAGGCTATCATCCACGATGCCAAGGCATAAGGCCTTCCCTGTGTATGACACTGATCTCTGGATAATTACATTTTCAACTAGTGTAAGAGGCCTGTGCTGATTTCCTGATTCATGGAACTGAAAGTACAGACAGTGGGCAGGACTGTGTTTATTCTTTTCCCAGTGATGCTTTTGATTTCAACTATGGTGTGTGTGTGATGAGGATGAGAGAAGGTCTCAACGTCTCTGAAGTGATGCAAGCCCACAGTAAGTGCTGTCTTCTGCATCTCAGCCACTCCCAGGCTATCACGGACAGTCTGTATTCAAGGATGCCTCTTTCTTCTTTCTTGTAGTCAATCCTGTATTTGACCCAGCTGAAGACCAGAAAGAAGCCAGAGCCAATGGAGCTAGGCCATCTGTCAGTGGTATATGTCAGTCCCCTCTAAGTTTCAGCCATCAGTGATCTGTCCACCTGCAGGGCAGTTAGCTGACTGACCTAACCCATATTCTCATACATGCTCCCTCCTTTAGAGTCATGGTTGAAAAAAGGTCACTGAAAGGGTTGGAGACAGACTTGTCTATGACATAATTTATCTGACTTTGGAATGGCCTCAGGGTGTCCCCATAGCTCCCCATGCCTACAGTAAAATCATGATCAAGGATCAAAGAATAGGGGTACTTTTTGATCTGCCAAAGGGAAAGGAGAAAAGGTTCGTGGATAACACTGAGTGAACCACTGTCCCCCAGTCATAGAGTCATAGGTAAGGATGTCTCTTGTCTCATGGATGATCCATTATCTTTTTCTAGTGAACCCAGAAGTTCTGGTGGCTGAAGAACAAGCAAGCACCATATTCCAGTCTGAACAGGGCAAGAAGACTATTGATATTTACTGGCTCTTTGATGATGGAGGTCAGTAATCCCCAAAGTACCAGGAGATTTCTAAGTTATGAGTTTTAAAAAAAGCCCCTCTGCCTCTCTTTTTGCCATTCCCCCATCCCCTAATAGGTTGTGGGGTTTTTTTTCCCATCTTTTAGGGTCATTTTTACCATGTCCTTGATATGATCATTCATGAGACACAGTAGTACTGATCTAGGAATCCTGTCCTGGGTCTTATTGATTGAGATTCCTAAGTTCCATTGATTCTTCCTATTTTGATTCTTCCGGTAATATGCTATGACATTTTGGATGGATTCCCTTCTCTGTATATCTTGATCCTATGCTGTGAAAACAGGAACAACTAGATGACTCTTAGTCCCTTGCAACTCTTAAGTCCTATGATGCTGAATATCTTGTCCATTCTCTTTCCTCTCAGAAATATGCTGATAATAAAACAATATAGAATCACAGGATTTTAGAACGGAAAGGAATGTACTAATCCAGAGACCACCCTTATCCCTTAGTTTTACAGGTGCAGGAAATGAAACTTAGGGATTGGAAGTGGTGACATGTCTAAGGTCTTTTCCAGAGCTAGTAGTAACAATAGCTGGCATTTATATAACACTTCACAAAACTTCCCATTTGATTTTCACAACTATCCTGGGAGGAAAATGTCATTATCATCCCCATTTTACAGATAAGGAAACCGAGACAGAGGTTAATTGACTTGCCCAAGGTCACATTGATAGTGTCTGAGGCTAGATTTGAACTCAGATCTTCCTAACTTCAAGCCCAATGCTGTATCCACTGCACTACCTAGCTGCCTGTATTCTATGATCCTGTACTTCCTATTAATTTAATTGCTTAAGGCCAAGATTGACTTCGTATCAAGACCTAAGACCAGAACCCAGTTCTCCTGACTCCCAAGACAATGCCTGGGGATTCCTTTCAATCACATTGCTTTCTAAGACAAACTGCAAATGTCTTTCTTTTATTGAGCCACCTAGTCCAGTCCCTTGAGCAGAGTGGTGGTTGATTTAGTGATAAAATCTACATAGAAGACCCACAGGAGGCAGTAAAAGACTGTGACTCAGCAAAGGCAGGTGGGCAATGGGGCAGCTTGTGCCCCTGATTCTGATGCATTTTTTTACTTCTTTGGTGTATCTTTTATTTTGACAAGGCCTCACTCTCCTGATTCCTTATCTCCTTGGTCGAAAGAAGAGGTGGAGCAAGTGTAAGATCCGAGTGTTTGTTGGGGGCCAGATCAATAGGATGGATGAAGAGAGAAAGGCGTAAGTGGGTCTGGATGGAGATTTATCTCTCTTGCCATTAACCAGCGTCTTCTGGCATTCAGAAATACTCAAAGACCTTTATGACACTATCTGACGAAGCAATGGTAGGCTGATTAACGTTTAGCAACTGGCTCTCTAAAAAAAAATTATGCAGGATGTGATCTGTAGCGTTTCCCAGATTCCAAAGTGTAAATAGTCACTGAAAATTTAAGTTGAGCTGACTGTAGCACATCCTTGACTGCAAGGCAGGTCAGGCTCTTTAAGTCAATTAAGTCAACAAGCATTTGTTAAGCATTTACTATGTGCTGGGCACTGTGCTGAGCACTAATTACAAATTATCTGGTTTTGGAATGGCCTCAGGGTATCCCCATAGCAAAAAAAAAAAAAAGTCCCTGTTCTCAAGGAGCCCCCAGTCAAATGGGGGAACAATACGGGAACAACTATGTATAATATGTATAAACAAGATATAGACAGGATAAATTGGAGATAATCTCAGAGGGAAGGCAGTAAGATTAAGGAGGACTGAGACTTAAAGCCAAGGAAGCCAGAAGGCAGAGATTAAGAGGGAGACAGTTCAAGGCACAAGAACAAAGAAAATACCTCGAGCCAAGAGATAGTGTCTCATGAAAGGAACAGCGAAAGGCCAGTGTCACTGCATCACCAGAATTCTTGGAGGAGAATAAAGCATAAGAAGACTGACAAGGTAGGAAGGGGCCAAATTTTGAAGGACTTTAAAGATCAAGAAGAAGACTTCATATTTGATCCACAAAGTAATAGGAAGCCAATAAGTTTATTGAATTAGGGGAGTGATATGTGCTTTAGGGAGATCATTTTGACAGCTGAGAGGAGGATGGTCTATAGTAGAGAGACACTCAAGGTGGGGAAACCAATCAGAAAGCAAGGAGGCTATTGCAATGACAACCCAGTCACCCAAATAGCCACACTGCCGGGAGTCTCACCTGGGAAGCAGTCCCACAGCAAAGACTCTAAGCTCTGGTGCTCAATGTTTGATTATTTTCAAACTCAAGTTGTTCCTATTAAAGAAATATTTGAGAAATGGTTTTTGGTTTCATATCCCCTTTTCATACTTCTGAAAATGCCAGGTGCCCAGGACAAGCATATGCCACCTCCACTGTGAGCTAAAGGACGTAAGAAGATGGGGAGGGTGAAGTTTGCTTTTGAAATCAGATCAGATATCACATTGCTTGCCTTATCAATGGGTAGAGAAATAGAGGGACAGAGGGAGAAAATTTGGAACACAAAATTTGAAAAAAAAGTTAAAAACAAATAATAAATTTATTTTTAAAAAGAAAATAAATTGTATCAGAGAGGGGGTCATTCATGTGTGAGGGAGAAGGTCACACCTGGATGGAGAACTTCCTTCCCCTCTGGTAAAAAGCCAGTAAACAATGGGGTTGTGGGGGCAGGGGGTGGGAGGTGGGGGTAAATTTTATAATCCTTCAGGGAAAGTGACAAGCAATTTAAGCAAGTTCTCAAGGACAAGTCATTGTGGCAGCTTTCACCCTTAACCCCTATTCCTTCCTCTACCCACTAACTTCATTAGCACTAGCTAGCCTGGCCCCTCTGTAGACTGCTTGCTCTCCCACTCTCTTTTAGATAATTATCCTTAAATGAACAAATTAAACAATATGCAATCATCTGAGTGGAGGCTTTGAAGGCCTTCTCTGATCTGATGCTCCATCCATACCTACGCATGCAAACATATCTCCCACTCTTAAGCACACAACCTGCATTCAATCCAGGTCAGTGTCTTTCACAGAAACCAGTTGCTCCTGTCTGGGCCTTTCCTTCAATCTCGGATGGTCTTCCTACTCTTTCCCTACATCTCCAAATTTTACCCACCCTTTAAGACCCAGCTTAAGCAATTCCTTCTTTATCCTTCCCTTCTCTAAATGTCCCTAATACAAAAAAGGCAAACCCGCCCCCCGCAAGAAAATTAAATGTTTTCTGTTTCATGGGGAGGAGTCTCCTCTTCCTGTCAAGACTGTATGTCACTTGAAGATGCTTCACAGTGCCAGGTACATCATAAGCATCCAGGAAGGTGGCTCTTTAGCAACCTAAGCACCCCCAAAATCACACAGTAGGGAGGTCTCAACTCTGAATAAGTCCCACGTCTCACACCCCTAGATCTGTGCTTAGTGTTTGCTTATCTTGAAACCTAAGTGTGTTTCTATTAGAGGAACATCAGAGAAATTTTTTTTTAGTTTTATGTCCCCTTTTCATGCTTTTGAAAATGCCAGGTGCCAAGAACAAACATTTGCAGCCCCAACTGTGAGATAAAGACATAAGAAGATAGAGAGGGTCACATCAGAAGAGACGCAAGGGGCTTAGAATCAGATCTGCATTAACTCCTATTAGCTGTGACCCCAGGCAAGTCACCATGTCTCTTTCTGAAAAACCAAGAATAATATATGGAATAATCAACCCTGTCTCACAGGGTTCTTATGAGGAAAGCTCTTTGTAAATCTTAAAGCACTATAGAAGTGAGAGTTATTTTTATTACTTGATAAATGACTGGTAAAAAGTACAGCAGTAACAGTAACAAATCTGTCTTCATCTGCCTTACAGGATCATTTCACTGCTGAGCAAGTTCCGTCTAGGATTCCATGAAGTTCATGTCCTTCCTGACATCAATCAGAAGCCTCGGCCAGAACAGTAATTCTCTGTATTTTGGAGTTTGGGGGCTCAGGGGCATAGTGGACATGAGTAGGGGTAATGAACCCATTTTACAGATGGTCTCAAATGAGATTACACTGTTTTTACATATGTCACAGGAAGAGGTGATAGATCTCCCCTTGGTGGTAAGATTCAACTTCTTAGGAACCTGGACAAGTTACCAAGTAGCAGACAAAGCTTTAACTTAGGGAAAAACTACCTACCAGAGCTTTCCAAAAGAGAAATAATCTCTCTAGCAGGATTACTCCCTCTGGAGGTCTTCAAGGTAAGGTGGGCTGACCACTTGTTAGAATGTGATACATTGGATTCTTTCTCAGCTCCTTATAGGATCAAAAGGCCACTGAGGTCCCTTACAACTCGGCAATTTTATGATTCTCTGAGAGAAAGGAAGGGAAAACAAGCATCTTAAGCTGCTTATTATAGTGGTGGTAGTGATGGTGAAGGGGGCTTTCCTTGTGGTTTCCTCTGGCTTTCTGAACATTACTACCTAGGCCTTTCTCCAAGGCACACCTGGAGGTGAGGCCTGGCAGAGGCTCTAAATCAGGGGTGTGGCCTTCAGGCCACATGTGGCCCTCTAGGTCCTCAAGTGCAGTCTTTTGACTGAATCTAAACTTCAGAGTTAAAGTTTGGATTTAGTCAAACGGTTGCATTTGAGGACCTAAAGGGCTACATATGGCCTACAGGCTGCAGGTTTGCCACCCCTGGCCTAAGTACTTACCAAGCATCTTTTGGTTTACTGAAAAGGGCACTAGATTTAGCATCGGAGGACCTGGCTTTGATTCTTGACTTCACTACTGTACAACCTTGACCAAATCCCTTTCCTTCCCTCTCTAGGTCTTGATTTCCTCCTTTGTAAAAGATGATGATCTTGAAATGCCTTTTCCTTCTCTAAATTCTCTGATTCTAATACATGCCAGGTCACAACTGAGTTTCTCCCCTTCAGACACTTTCCTGCCAGGTTTAGCAAGCACTGACTAAATAACTAAATGGGCAAGGCACTGTGCCAAACCCTAGGGATGAAGACAAAAGTCAAGTATTTCCCTGCCCTCAAGGAGCTCACATTCTAGTGAGAGAAATAACATGAACTTAATACATACACACGGAAAGAAATATATATGTACATGGATGAGCGCAAAGTAATTTGAGTAATGAGGGCACAAACTGGGAAGGAGAGGAAAGAAAGACAGGAAAGGCTTCATCTAAAAAGTAGCATTTGTACTGAGTTCTGGAGGAAACCAGGTTTTCCAAAGATAGAGTTTACCATAAAGAAACCCTTCAAGATGTGGGATGCTTCAAATTCCGAGACTCCATCAATCCCTGAGCTTCCTATTGGGGCTGCCTTTGAGGGGTCAAGTCTGTCCATAGAAATGAATTGCTTCCTAGGCTCACTGATTCCTAAGCTTTCTCCAGCCCTGGAGCTGCTTCTTGTTATGAGATGCTTTTAGCCAGTTTATGGATGGGAGGTCCCTATCCCTATATTTCAGGGTGATATCGTTTTATATTCATTCTTCACTTGCCCCGCCAGTGCTTAGAAACTGGAAAAAGAAGGCACTGGGATGGTTTGGTCAAGAACCAAATATATTCCCACATTAGTCATGTTGTGAAAGAAGAATCAGAACAAAAGGGAAAAACCATGAGAAAGAAAACAAAAGACAAAAAAAGTGAAAATAGTATGCTTTGAGTTGCATTTAGACTTTCAGTTCTTTCTCTGGATGTTCATAGCATTTCCCATCATAAGTCTTTTTGAATTGTCTTGGATCACTTCACTGAGAAGAGCTAAGTCTATCATAGTTGATCATCCCACAATGTTTTTATTTCTGTGTACAATGTTCTCCTGGTTCTGCTGAGTTCACTCAGCATCAGTTCATGTAAGTCTTTCCATGTTTTTCTGAAGTCCTCCTACTCAAAATTTCTTATAGAACAATGGTATTCCATTACATTCATATGCTACAACTTGTTCAGGCATTCCCCAATTGATAGGCAACCCTTCAGTTTCTAATTCTTTGTCACAAGAAAAGGAACTGCTATAAATATTTTTGTCCATGTGGGTCCTTTTCCCTTTTTTAATGATATCTTTGGGATACAGACCTAGTAGTGGTATTGCTGGGTCAAAGGGTATGCACAGTTTTATATCCCTTTGGGCATAATTCCAAATTGTTCTCCAAAATGGTTGAATCAGTTCACAACACTAACAATGATGCTGGGGATTTTTAATTTAAATTTAGTAAACAAGCCTTGCCCTCCAGAAACTTACCTTCTGTGGGAGGAGACAACATGTATCCATATAACCAAATATAAAATAAACAGAAGGTAAACATACAGAGTAAATACAAGGTAGGCTGGATGTGGTTATCCATACCCATAATCTCTTCAACTGGGGAGGCTGAGCCTCATGGATCACTTGAGCTAAGGAATTGTAGTGTCTCTTGCACCAAAATGGTGAAACCTTAGGGAATGAGGGGCCACCTGGCTGCCTGAGAAGGTGAGAGCTAACCCAGGGCAGAAATGGAGCAGGTCAAAGCTTCCATGCTACCTAGGAGTGGGATTGGGCCTGTGAGTGGATCCCAGACTTCCAACCTGGACCAGAGAGGAGACTCATGGAGAAGCTGATATTACTGAAAGTTCAGATCTATACAGAAGATCTGATAGACAGGAATTATCATTGATTTGAAACTTTTCACTGTGATTCCTTTAAGTGGCATTCTACCCCACTCCACCTCCACTTCTGGCTAGGCATTTAAAATAAGATTCAGTTTAGAAAATTTTGATTTAAATAGTTTTTCAAAAATGTGCCTGTTGTATAAAGCAATGCCCTCCTTCTCTGTATTCCTACCACCCTCGGGCACTGATCTGAGAGGAAGAGGAAAGTGGTATGGGGTAGGGGGAGGTAACTGTCATCGATGACAAGAAGCCCTAGAATTGGCATCCGAAGATCTGAGCTCAAGTTCCAGCTGAGCCATAGAAACTGTATAATCTTGGACAACTTAGTTCACTTCTTTAAAATGAGAAAAATCCTTGCATTACTCATATCACAGGGCTCTTAGGAAGGACAAATGAGACAATAAACATCAGGTGCTTTGTAGATCTCATGCCAGCTACAACCACTCAGGGAAGAAGGGAGAGGAGAAGAAGAGTGAAAGGAATGCTTCAAGATCTGTTGGGGATGGAAAAATGTGGAGGGACAGTATTGAGTCTTATTAGAGGCTGCCAGATGGCACAGTGAACAGAGAGCTAGACCTGGAGTTAGGAAGTTGCTGCTCAGTCGTTTCAGTCGTGTCTTACTCTCCATGACCCCATTTGGGGTTTTCTTGGCAAAGATGCTGGAGTGTTTTGCTATTGCCTTCTCCAGCTCATTTTACAGATAAGAAACTGAAACAAACAGGGTTAAGTGACTTGCCCAGGGTCACTTAGCTAGTGAGTCCCTAAGGGCCAGATTTGAACCTTCCTGATCTGAGTCCAGTACTCTATCCACTGCACTATCTGGCTTCCCTAAGAATGCAGGAAGACTAGAGTTCAAATCCAGACTCTTACTAGGTATGTGACCCTGGTCAAGTCACTTAATCTTTATTTGCCTCAGTTTCCTCAACTGTAAAATAAGGATAGTAATAGCATTTACTTTGCAAGGTTGTTGTGAGGTTCAGATGAAATTGTAAATCTCTTGGCACACTGTAGGTATCATAGAAATGTCTGCTCTTTTCCTCTTCCCTTCCCCTCTCCTTATCGTACCCCACTGTACGCAGTGAAGGCAGAGTTTCTCATACCCTTTCTTCTGTCCTCAGCACCAAGCGGTTTGAGGACATGATTGCCCCCTTTCGATTGAATGACGGCTTCAAGGATGAGGCCACCGTTAATGAGATGCGACGTGATTGCCCCTGGAAGATCTCGGATGAAGAAATTAATAAGAACAAAATGAAGGTATAGTGGGCAAGAACATTTCTGAACTGTGCCATTGGGGCAGGAGGGACAGAGGAGGGCAAGTAGAGAACTGGGAACCTCTCCACCTTCCTGTCACCAGGGCACCTGGAACAAATTAGCTGGACTAGTTTGATTTATAGTATAAATCAGTCCGTGCTGCCGGTTTGAGTGCTCACATAGGCTGGTAACCTTCATTTGACCCCTACATCTCTCTGTCTCTTCTTCAGGGTAAATGATAGGATGGGGTAGAATCAAATTGAATTGAATCTTGGGGACGAATATGATGTTAGATATCACCTAGGCCAATCCCTCATTTGAAGCGGTTTCTTAGCCCAGGGAAGAGAAAGCAACTTGCTGCAGGACCCAAAAGGAGTTAGCAGCATGGTTAGGACAAATCCATTGCTTTCTCTCTTTACCATGCTGCCTTCTCTACCTTTTAGTGATTTCACTAAGATGATGGCTATCATCCCATCCCTACTTCCCACCCTCTGCAAATCTTCTCTACTAGATGGTTAATCAACAGCACTTACTGATCACCCTTGATGTTCAGAGACCTTTCCTAGGTACTGGGGGAAGGAAAAAATAAGAGAAATAAAAAAATTCTGTCACTGATCAAGATTGTAATCCCATTGTGCACTCAGTATCCCCACTCCGAAAATTTTAATTGTTTAACTACACATGCAAAGCAGCATGTAAGAATTACAAACTAATATACTTCACCAATTATATCAATGTTGGGTAAGGGTCAATTGGAATCAATCAAGGAAGGCTTCCTGAAGGAGGTGAGTTTGGTAATTAAATTCCAAGTAGTCCTGAAATTTCTTTACCTCTCCAGGAGACCAGAGAATGCATATTCATTTAGACCAGGGGTTCTTAACCTTTTTTGTGTCATGGAGCCCTTTGGCAATGTGGCAAAGACTATAAATCTCTTTTTAGAATGCTATTTTTAAATGCATGAAATACTATAATTTATTTTCAAAAATATTTTTTATGAAAATAAAATACATAAACTAAAAAAAGCAGTTCTATTGCAGTAGAGTTATCAAAGCATTAAAAAAATTAATGGACCCCAGGTGAAGAACCTGTTATTTACAATTAAGACAGAGACACTCCTACATGGACTGCTGTCCATGCCATAGGTACTGATGAGTTTTGTTCTCCCCTCAGTCCCTTCGGCAGGTGCGACTGAATGAAGTTCTGTTGGATTACTCTCGAGATGCTGCTCTCATAGTCATGTAAGTCAAGTCTGACTAGGTTGAGAAGCTTGTCCTAAGTCAGGGAGGAAAGACTTGCCTCCCAGGTTCAAAGTTATGAAGGGCCAAGTTCAGTTGGTGATTCCAAAATGTTGCTGGAGAGGTTATGTATCCTAACTTTCATCACAGAGCACTGGAGCTAGATTTGCTAATCCATAAGCCCCTCACGGGAGATGCAAAATAACTGACTCTGGTTTTGTTTTGTTTTTTTACTTCTCCCTCTTTTCTCTTTTCACACTAAATCAGCTTCATAAGTGGAACCTGAGGTACCCTAGTGTATTCTAGCAGTACATCCCATGCAGGAAGAGGTATATTTTGCTCTTCTATCACTTTTGTCCTATCTCATAGTAGCTGAAAGTCAAAGACTTGCATCCAGCTCAATTGTTCTAAACCTCTTCAATTTACCCCACATATATTGAGCACCCATTCTGTGCAAAGCATGGTACTAGGTATTGAGTTATATAAAGAGGAATAAGACATGGAATTTCCCTCACCTCAAGGGGCTTCTAGTGTAGTAGCAGAGATATTAAAAGTACACATAATTCAAAGCAGAATGAGATCCATAAGTGAACAAGAGCTTAAGGCACAAAGCATGTTGGGAATTTGGAGGTAGGATAAATCACTTTTAGAGGGGCCTGAGGGAAAGTGGGGAGATGGATAAGTGAGAAGATCCACCAGGACCACCAGAGATGTCCAGTTGTACACTGCCGGCTTGAGTCCTCTGGGAAGATTGTATGGCAGGTTCCTCCTCTGTATTGTTTTCCCTTGAGCTAAAGCCTGAGAAGAACCATCAAGCAACACATGACCTGTATGTGTATGGCTCAACTTCTGAGTCATTTCTCCTTGATTCTGTGAAGGGTGGCATTAATAATTAGACAGGTGTTAATAACTACATAGAGTCAGCCAGGTGCTCATACCTTGTCCAAGGCTCTATTGTTCATGGATCTGGTCTTGACCTGGTTCTACCATTTACCACCTGTGACCTTTGGAAAGTTATTTAAATTCTCTGGGCTTCAGTTTCTTCATCTATAAAACTGGATAGTATGGAATAGATAATCTCCAAGGCCCCTTCTAGTTCTAAAGCCTATGACCTTATGATATCGATTCTCTTAGGAGTAGGGAAGGACAAAATATTGGAAAGTATTGGCTTCTCTCAATGTGTGTTGTACTATTCCTGGGCTCAGAATGAAGTGCAGCTCTTTTGGGAGGGGGTCAGGGGAATGGAGCAGAAGAATTTTTAAGGCAATACAGAGGCATGCTGGGGCAAAGGGATGTAGAGGGAAGGGAACACTTTATCTGTGGCTCCTGTGATTGCAGTCAGTAACAGATCCTTGGTATCTCAGATCTTGGACCCACTCTAATGGCTCCCTAATTCAGCATCTCTTTACCAAATTAGAGCAAATGATTGTGAAGTACTTTGCAAACTTTAAGTGCTATCTACATGTCAAGAAGTATTGCTATGGTTTCTTTTTATTATTGTTGCCATTTTGAAAAAGGGTATGGATAGAAGATAGATCCTGCACCATCCCCTGGTTATTTTGTGGTGGTGGGATCTAAGAAGAAACTGAAGCAGAATTTGAGGTGTCATACATTTAGAGCTGGGAGACATCTAATCCAATCCAATATCTTCATTTTACAGATGAGAAAATTGAACACAGGTACTGATAGAAGTAAGATTTGATTCAAGGCAGCTAGTTGGAACAGTGGATAGAGTGACCAACTTAGATTTCAAATTATGTCTCAGCTACTTCTTAGCTATGTGACCTTGGGCAAGTCACTTAACTTCGGTGTGCCTCAGCTTCCTTATCTGTAAAATGGGGATAGTAATTGCACCTGTCTCTCAAGATTGTTGAGAGGATAAAATTAGATAATATTTGTAAAGTTCTTTGTACACCTCAAACTCCTGTAGATACTAGCTATTATTATATGTTATTATTTATTATATATCATAATTATACCCTGTGCTCAGAGGACATAGAGTAACTGTTCTTTCCACTACAGGCAGGGCTCACTGTTTAGAGTCACAAGACCTAGGTTCAAATCCTGGCTTTCATTGACTTACTGTATGGTCCCCAGCAAATCATGTCACATCTGTGGACCTCAGTCTCATCATGTATAATGAGGTGTTTGGACCAGATGTTATCTGAGATCTCTTTCAGTTCTAATTCCTGTGAATCTATGAGCCCCAGAGGGAAGCTAGGCATTTCCCCAGTAGGTTAATTAACACTGTATATTTCTTGGGGAGTGAAGGGCAAAGGTGACATGAATACTTTCAGACTCTGCTTCCTAGCCTCCCAGAATAGATTATGCCAAGCCTCCTTCCTAAAAATGGCCTGAAATGAATGATGCATTCTTCATGACTACTATAAAGACATCCCTGGTCCAATATTTCCCCCAGCTACTCCATTTGGTGGGGTCCTGTGGGAATTACACCTAGGGAAAACAGGCAGAGGATTTGAGGCTTAACTATAAGTACTTAACCAGTACGGAGTACGTGAGTCACCCCAGAAGGAGTTGGGCCAGAGTTGGTAGGTACAGAAAACATTAATTATGAACTGAGATGACTATTCAGGCAGTATGTGTATGGATGTAGGAGTATAAATTGTAGCCTAATACATTTTGCTTTTATTTAATCCTGTTTGCCCTGAAAATTGGAGCCAGTCACTCAAGCCAAGACCAATACCCCAGAGGTCTGGAGCTCCAATCTAAGGACCTCTCTTTTTCCAGGGTCTGACTTGGAAATTCAGTAAATCTCAATGACTGCCTAAGCAGAGAGTGTGAGTGTTCAAAAGCTTGTAAAACAAGTTATTCCTGGGAGGACAGAACTCCGTACAGTAGCAGGCCCAGGTCACAAAGCATAGTCAAATCACATTCTGTAGGATTATCTTTTTGGCCATTGCCACTAGCAATGGCTAACCAACCCTCCAGCAAGAAGCCCTCTGAGCCTCCTGCTCCTAAGCAGGCCTGTATAAAACTTTTCTTTAAAATCTCTAGGGAGGGAAATTCCAGTTTCTCTTTGTGACTCTGGGTTCATTTCCCAGAAGGAATCTAACTGATCAGAGTCCAGTGACACAACTAATCAATCACTGATTTTTTTTTTTTTACTTAAAGGTATTTTATTTTTTTCCAATTGCATGTATCAATTAATTGACTGATAAGTCAACAAGCATTTATTAAGTGCTTACTATGCCCAACACTAATCACTAGGTACACAAATACAAAAGTAAAACAGCCCCTGACCTCAAAGAGCTTATATTCTAATGGGAGACATGTATATATATGTGTGTGTGTGTATGTACATACACACACACACATATATATATACATGCACACATATTATATATACATACATATATTATATACACACACACATATATAGACACGTATTTTATATACACATATATACACACATTAAGGACATATATGAAATGGATACAATATGATTTGGGGAGGGAGCATAGTAGTTGCAGGGAGAATATAGAAATGCTTCACTAAAAGGTGAGAAAGGTGAATTTCACTCTCCACATTTTACAGACAAGAAAACTGGGGTACAAAAGGCCTTGACCAGAGATATAGTAGGGAGTCTTGATTCTCAGTACATAATAAGATCTATTTCTCTAATTTTTAGAAATAACTGGGAAGATTTTTTTTCACATGCCCCTAATAAGAGACTTTAGAGCTTGGAAATTGTCCCTGAGGTTATATTTCATGGTCCCATGTCCCAAATTCTTTTCTGCTAAGGATGACTGGCTATATAAGCAAGATATTCCTCTACTTGAGGGGGAAAGGGGAGAGAGGGAAGGGAATTCTATTCCAGGGGTCATACCCCCCTCCCCTTCGGCAAAACACACTTCAGTTGCATTCCTGGGTAAGGATATAAAGATTCCTTGACTGATGTGTGGATTGGATCCTGGGATTTCAAGATTATAGACTTAGAACTGGAGGACACCTCAATGGGTACATAGAACAACCCCCCAGGGAAGCTCCCACTTTTGACTAGGGTAATTTCAATCAGTTACCGGAGGGAGAGGGGAGAGGGCTTATCAAATTGATCAGAAGTTCTCTATTTTTTTCTGCTACATAGAGCTGAAGAAATGGAGACCCAAAGAGCCTGAAAGACTTGTCTGTGGCACATAGTGGATGTTTAATAAATGCTCATTTATTGGTTAATTGATTACTACCCAAGGTTGCAAGGTGGCAGAGTCCGAATTTAAACCTAGCTCCTCTGCCTTCCAAATGAATTTCTATCTATAGGCCTCACAAGCAAATGAAAGAAAGCAATTTGGAAACTAACATCTGTAAGAGAAGCACACCTCCTCTTCCCCACCTCATTTGCTAATAATTTAGAAGTACACTGCAATGGATTCAGTCTGAAGACCCGAGTTCAAATTTCAGTTTTATCACTTGTGTGATCTTAGGCAGGCCACTAAACTGTTCTGTGCCTCAGTTTAGTCATCGGTAAAATGATGGAGTTTGTTGTGCCTTCCAGCTCTATAGCTACAGTTCTCAGATCTCTAGCAGCTTCAGTTTCCTCATCTGTAAAATGAAGGGGTTCATTGAGGTAACTTCCAAGCTCCCTTCTGGCTCTAAATCTATGCTCTCAGGATTCTTCACTTTGTTCATGCTCTCTGGTCAGAAGAGATGTGACTGGAGAGGATCAGGCTTGAATCCAATGAAGAGTCTTTAACAACACAATTTCAAGCACTGTGGCACTTGGGTAAGGGGAGATTTAGGGGAAGAAGGCCCCACATATCCAAAATATCCTGGCTTGCTTAAATTACACTACATAGATTTCTTCCTGGTTTCTTCCTCCATTTTAGATCAATTCTATTTATGGATCGATGCTGACCTTTTCCCAAGAGCTTAAATGATTACTTATTTTTTGGAACAATTCTCCAGGACTATGGTGCCACTATGACATCACTACATTTAAAAAGCTTAACATTTGGCTGATTATTTTGTATTGAAGTTAAAGGCAAGGAGGATAGCTAAAGTGAAAGAAATTTTAAAGCTCTACCAGCTAATACTTGACTCTCTGGCAATATTCAAATGGTCATCCAGAGGAATTACAGGCAAGCACAAAGAACCAGTGGAGCAAACAGGGCCTGGGTTTTCTCCGAGAAGTTAGCAACCTACTAATAGTCTGCAGAGCACCATATGATATAAATGTGGGACATAGCTAAGTAGACAATTGACTCAATTCTTGTGCTTAAGAGCCTTATGTTTAATGTTGGGGTTGGGTGGGGCAGGGGTGGGGAACCTGTGGTGTCGAGGCCACATAAAGCCCTCTAGGTCCTCCAGTGTAACCCTTTGACTGAATCCAAACTTCAGAGGACAAATCCCCTTAGTCAAAAGGCTGCATTCAAGGACCTAGAAGGTCACCTTGAGGCAGCAGTTTCCCCACCCCTGGAGGGAACTGAAACATACCCCCAGCTCATCACAGCTCTTCCAAACTACATATGTGGGTGCCTGGAAAGGGATGCTGAAATGATCCCAGTGACTCACAGCTAGGATTTATCTAGAAAGGCTTCAAAAAGGAGGAGGCAAGTTTGGTCAGATTCTTGAAGAGCAGAGATAGGAGATCTTTCCAGGGATGGGCAATGGTGTATGAGAAGGCCAGATAAGCCCTATGGAGGGGACAATAAACCCAGCTGCCAGAATGAAAGACAAAGTAGGAAGCTGGGTGTAAATGGAAAAAAGTCAGTAATTCCCTTCCTGTTGTTTTCTCCTGCAGAACTTTGCCGGTAGGAAGGAAGGGAAAATGCCCAAGTTCCCTATACATGGCTTGGCTGGAGATACTGTCTCAGGATCTGAGACCTCCTGTCATCCTGACCAGAGGAAATCAAGAAAATGTTCTGACATTTTACTGCCAATAAGGCCAGGACTGGGCCTCAACTCTCGCTGTAACTGTCCATGTGTGGGAACTAGCTGGTCCTTTCTCTCGGGCACTCACAGTTCTTCGTCGTACTGCAGGTTAAGCAGAGACCAATGACACCATAATAAGCATATTTCTAAGACTGACTCAACTTTATTTCCCTTAGTCAATGTGTCTCTTAGATCTCATCTTAGGGCAATGCTTCTTAATCTTTTTACTGGGTCATGGACATCTTTCATAGTTTGATGAACCCAATGAACCCATGGACCCCTCCTCAGAATAAGATTTTTAAACGTAAAATATATAAGATTACAAAGGAAGCAAATTGTATTGAGATGTAGTCATCAAAATACTAAAACCTAGGTTCACAGACCCTGTGTCAAGGCCTCCTTTATGGTCATCATGGATTAGGGAACTATTAGAAGGTATTGAATAAGGGGAGGAAATATCTTGATGCACATTTTCTTTTTGAAGTTTTCTTTTGGTCATCATTATAGTTATTTTAAATGTGTAACTTAATTTCAGTGCAAAGCTCCTGAGTCAAAGTCACACATGGGTTTGTTGGTATTTTTTAAAAAGTACCCTTTATTTATTCTTTCTATTTTGGCATCAGGAAAATATCATCTGGCAGAAGGTAATGCTGTGTCAAGAGTGGTGGTCTTAATGTCAAGACAACTTGGGTTCACATCCCAAATCTGTCACTTGCATGGACATTTAATCTCTCTTGTTTTCAGTCTCCAAACCTCCAAGGGGAGCTGAACTAGGCATCCTTTAAGGGGCCTTTCAGCTCTAAATCAATATCTTGGGCAATCCTGTGATTTTTTTCTCTAGTGACCTTTCATCCAATGAGTTCTCACTTAGATTTGCTACTTGACCTTGATTTATTTTGGGAAAACACCCCAGTTCAGCATGGTGACTTAATTATCTCAAAAAAGAAGGGAAACTGCTTATGAAACCTTGGTGATTATCAAGAAATGAGAACAGTTGGGTTATCAGGGTAAAAAGGAGGAACCAAAGGAGAAATAACCTAAAAATGATATGGCAAGTTATATAAGAAATTAATGGAAGGATATGTTGGAGGTGAGGAGTGATAAAAGTGAAAGAGGTGACAGGTCTGGGGTAAGGCTGGAGTGTCCATATGTCAAAGGCGACAAAGTAAAAAGGAAGAGAAGAAAGTGGCAACACTAGTGACAATGGGAGACCAAAGCTGGCCGCAAGTATCCGAATGTCTTACTGTTGAAGAAGACCATGCCATCAGAGAAATAATGACATGCCTTGAACTTGACTTTGTTTTGAATGAGGGAGGGCTATGCAGGTCACCAGCCTCACTTCTCCTCCAGAGCCATCTGAATCCAGTGACTGGATATTCATCAAGATGACTGGAGATGACCCAGGATGAGGCAATTGGGGTTAAGTGACTTGCCCAAGGTCACACAGCTAGTGAGTGTCAAGTGTCTGAAGTGAGAGTTGAACTCAGGTCCTCCTGACTCCTACACTGGTGCTCTATCCACCTAGATGCCCCTAAGACTGAGTGAAAGATGAATGGAGGAAGGAGCAAAGAAGCCCAAATGAATGAGAAGGCAATCAACATGGGGATAAGAAGGGGGGAAAGGACAGGAGTCAGAGAGGTTGGGAAAGATGCAATGAAGCAGATGGAGCAGAGTAAGGGGATTGAATTTGGCTCGAAGGGACTTAGTAGAATAAGCATAGTTACCTTCAAGCACACATTCTTCCAGCACCATGGTCAGGTATAGTACAAGGCAAAGGATATGAGGCATAGAGTAGAAAGAGCCCTGATTGGGAGTCAGGGAGTGTGGTGTCTACCATTGGCTCTGTTATTAAATATCAGTATGATATTGGCCAAATCACTCTTCTTCTCTGCCCTTCTGTTTCCTTATCTAAAAATTAAGGGGGTAAACTATATATTCTCTCAGGGTCCTACCAGCTTTAAGATTTCATGACTCTGTGATCTAATCAAATAATAAAGGAGGCAGCATGGGACAGGGCTTAGAGTTTGGAAGATCTAGGTTTGGCACATACTAACCATGTGATCATGACCAAGTCATGCAACCACTCAGTGTCCAAGGTTCATCTCTAAGGCATCAGTTCTCAAACTTTTAGGTCTCAGGGCCCCTTTACACTCATTAAAATTATTGAGGACCACCAGAAAGTTTTTATTGATGTGAGCTATATCTATTGATATTTACTTTATTAGAAATTAAAATATCTTAGTGCTATTATTAAGATAATTTTTACTTCAAAGATGCCCTGAAAGGATATTGGGGCCCTTAAAGGGTCCCTGCACCACACTCTGAGAATCATTGCTGTAAGAAAATGCAAAAAAAATTTGCCAGTCTACATTAGTGGAGGAAAGTCTCACACTCAGAATCCCCTTACTCAAGTAAAGTTCAGATGTTAATCCCACCCCCAAAAGATATAATGAGTTTGAATCATTCAGTAATTAGTTGATGTATCCAGACAACATGAAAGTAGAGTGATATGATTGGGGCCACATATGAGCCTAAGCCCCAAATCCCTTCCAGCTTTAGATAATGATCCTGTAATCCTTCCTCCTTCTTACCTGTTCAGTGGGAGAATAAGAAATTTGGCCAGACAGAGTAATGGTGTGGAAACTGCATGATTCCTCCACATAGTACCTGCCCTGTGAAGGCACTTAGCTTCGAAGGGTCAGATCTCCCCTATCTGAGTTGAGAACTTGAATTATATTAATTAGATCCAGTCATTGCCTCATACTATACAGGTCAACATCGTCTGGGAATGTAGATTGTGTTATAAAATCCCAGTTGCCTCATGGGAAAGAACTATGCAGCACTAGCTGCTGGGTTTTATGGGTTTCCTAGGAAGGAATTTCAGAGAGACAGGGACTAGAATCACCAGATGTGGAAGCATGAAAAGGTCTGGAATTGTTCAGAGAAAGAATGAAGAGATTATAGAACTTTGAGTTCACTTGTGAAACTGGATTGGAATTACAGCTCTACCACTTACTATCTGTGTGATCTTGAACAAATTATTTAGCCTTTCTGGGTCTCAATTTCCTCATATGATAATAAGGGCGTTGGCCTCAGAAGTTCCTTCCAATTCTAAATTTATAATCCTATGATCTATGATTTTATTAGTAGATGACACCTCCTTTGAGCAAACATGGAAAATGTAGAAAGCCATCATTCTGTATAGTGAAGGACAGAAGTTCTCATTTAGTTCATTTTGTTGCTTAAGAATAAGGTAAGAGTAAACAGTGAGCAGAAGATGCCCCTTTAGAACAGGAAAGTTATCTTTTGAGGTCTGTGGACAGAAACCAGACCATTAGTAAATGTACTAATTCAAATGCAGAATGGATCTAACAGCATGCAAAAAAAAATTGATTTCAGAATGAAACACCAACACTATACAAAAACACATAAAATTTTTAATTTTTTTTAACCATTTAAAAGCTGAATTAAAAAAAAAAGTAATCATCACCTTTATTGAATTTACAGTGAAATAGGTTGAAGTAAGGGGAACTCTGGATTTAGAAACAGAAGAATTGGGTTCAAATCCCACCTCTGAATTGTGACTGAATTGTTTGACCATGGGCAAGGCACTCAAATCTCTCAGTATCTCAGTTTCCCAATGTGTAAAATGAAGGGACTAACTTTAAATCTATGATCCTATTAAGGAAAACACTATCACTGATTTTTTTTAAGCCAGCAAGACTTTTATTAACCTAATTGCTCCATAACTCACTGTTTCCCAATTTTGTAAAAGTGATTTTTAAAAATTAACTTTGTTATTTAAGCCCTTGAGCTTTTCTTTGTTCTTGGGTTGTTGCCATTTGTCAGTTGGTCTGTTTCTGTGCATTTTCTCACTATGTTCATGGGTCTGGCTCCTTACCACTTGCTCCTTGTGCCTGCTGTTTTTCGAGAGTTATTGGGGAGCAGACTTCAGTATCGAACAAAATTCTGCCAACGTTCTCTGTCTCCTGGCTCCCCTTACTTCAGATGGGTTTACTCTCGTGTGGTGAAAGAAACAAGAAACTATCTGTGCTTGGTTCTAATGAGTGTTCCTATGTGTCTGAAAGTGTGAATCATGCTAGCTATGACTCTGAGAAACCTAGCTAGTGAAGGTAATTTATGTGGCATTGCTTCCAAGACCTCCAAACTGGCTTCAGGGTTTTCATACGGCAAATCGAACCGATTGCCTTTATCCAAGGTCGCAGTCTCTAATAGAAAGGCTAATTTCAGGCTTAATAATCAACCTTATAAAAATAAAAAAATGTTTAAATGATTATTGATCTGAAAATTATGTTTTTTAATTAATCCCCTTTACTGAGTTATCCAAATGAATAAAAACGTATTAAATTGAGTGGTTTTCTTTTGAACCAGCAAGACTTTCTATGACAGATCCTATTCGCTCTCATTCTTCTAGGCTTTGTTACCTGATTATAGTCTGTTTTCTCACTCTTTTACCCTAAATCGTGCTCCAGGTTGTAGGATCCAGCTTTGGTTCGTTCCCAAACCTGTTTCCAATTTTGTAAATCCAGCCCTTGCTCCATATCTTCTGTGATGTGCAAACTTTCTGCCCAACAGGTTCAATGAGTTCTAACTCCTGGAGGAGAAACCGAGCTGACCTCTGAGAGGCAGGCAGCCAGTAGTCTGGAAGGGCACTGTTTGCTATGAAGGAAGGAATGAGGCGGGCCTAATTCACTTGAGACATGGATACCTTCCCACCTGGAAAGAGAAGTTGAAGGGAAATAAGGCAGACTCAGGGCAGGCCAGGCTGAAAAGTGCTTCAGAAAAAAAACCACCTCTCATGGAAACACTGAAGAAGGGGCCCAAACCCAACCAAAAAGGCTTACGCCGTGCTGTCTGGGTATGGCTAAAGACAACAGAAAAATTCTGCCAGCTTCTGGAATATAAGCAAGAGTTGTAGTTCAGGGAAACGGCAGCCACCAGACAGACTCATCTGTAATTTGCCAATCTGGACGGAAATTCCATACTCTGACTGAAAGAATGAATACAGTTTAAAGAGCCCATTTTGCTGATGAGAAACCCACACCCTGCACAGCTGCTAAAAATACCCGATGGGCTCCAGCTCCAGTAACCAGACATAAGGACAGAATAAAAAAATAAAGGACAAAAAGGGACAAATTTATCATGGGTAGGCCATGCTGATAATTTCAATTTTTTTAAAGTGAAAAAAGGAGTCATTTTTTAAAATACTAGAAACCTCTGAACCCCAAAATTCTACTTGTAAATAAAGCAGAGCATCTTCTGATCCTAAGAGCTGAAGGCAGGAGGAAATGAAAAGTGACAACATGAAGAAGTTTGTACATTGGAGTAAAAAGCCAAGCTTTATCAAAGCTATTGAAGCTACTGGTCAGCCAGAAGAGTTAAGGAAGAGGAGAGCAGGAGGGAGACAGTACTTTGTGCTGGACATCTGGGAACTCAAAGTTCAGCTGATCTGGCCCCTGAATGACTGACTGGCCAGAGTACAAAGTACAGCCCTTGTTTACATACTAGGAGGGAACAGAAAGTTAATGCTGAGTGTAACTATGCAGTAAGCCCAGGACCATCACATGTATCCCATTGTGATCTGAGGGTGCCAAGTGTTTACTTTGGGTTGAAAAATAGACTTTCCTCCCTCTCACTCCCAGGATCTTAGTTCTCTTTGATTTTTAGAAGTCTACAATGTCATTATTTTGTTTAATTAAATTTAGGGCTGGGAAATATACCACTAGTCCTCCCCCCCACCTCTCCCCCCCCACCCCCACCCTGCTTATCATTATCAGTATAAGGATAGATTTTAAAAAACATCTTCATGGGGCATTTTGTTGTTGTTACCAAGTACTACTTGGATATGGATTTGATGAAAGAAAAAAGCAAGACACCAACTCTCAGATAACCTTTCTTTTGTTCAGTTGTGTATGAGATTTTCTTGGCAAAGACCCTGGAATAGTTTGCCTTTTCCTTCTCCAGCTCATTTTACAGATGAGGAAACTGAGGCAAACAGGGTTAAGTGACTTGCCCAGGGTCTTCCAACTAGTGTCTGAGGTCAAATTTGAACTCAGGTCTTCTTGACTCCAGGCCCAGAATACTACCCACTGCACCACCTACCTTCTCCATAGCTTTACTACTTCCCTGTACTTAGAGCAAGCATTCCCCCCAGCCCTACCAGGTAATGCTCCAAGTTGTCTCTCATCCTCCTTTATTGGTGATAAAATAATATTTATTTAAATTCACTTGCATTTAGACACAAGTATCAAAAGCCATCAAAGATCATTTATTCAGGGAAAGCCCTTAACCTCTCCAATCCTTTCTCAGCATTTCTTTTATCACAGGCCTGAGAGAAGATTCCATAGGTGGGTGAGTGTATCACTAGACCTAGATCCATAGATCCAGATGTAGATCCTGATTTTAAGTTTGGTCTCCTGCATTCAAGAAAGGATGTCCCTTTGCTATGCTAAATGGCAGTAACCCTTCTTTTAAGAGATAGATTATGGCCAATTATGGGAGTTAAAGCTATAAAAAGTTATATAGCCTCTCTTTACTTGGCCAAATCAAGATTTCAGAAATAAACACAGAAGTTAGAGTTTGATATATCTCTGGTAACCCTAGAAACCAAATACAAACATTTGGTGTATTACAAAAAATGAAACCAACTACAGTTTCCTCTTTTACTTGGTGCTTAGAATATAGGAGGGTCAGAGAAACAAGAACAAAAAACAAAGCCTGGGATGAAGTGACCTTTTATGCAGACAGGAAGGCTGAGTGGTTCCTTCTTCTACACTTTCTGAATAACTTCCTTTCTTTATTTGGCTTCATTGTGCAACTGAAAAATGGAGATAACCTCTTTGCCATTCCTGTCCGTAGCTTGCTTTTCTGCTCTAAATTTCAGAATTCATTAGCACAGGTAGCAATGTTCCCTATCTATGTCAGTTAGCTTTGTTAAATCAAGTACTAAATAGAATTTTAATTCTTGCTTCAGTGTTTCAGGGAAGCCATGATCTCATTGGATTATAGGATTCAAAATTGGAGGGGATCTAAAAGATCCCATATTCCAATCCCTTCATTTTACAAATAAGGAAATTGAGATCCACAGAAACTTAGCAATTTGCCCAGTACAAGTTCCTAGAGGGAAGGGGCCTTGACATTTTTTCATCTTCACATAAAACGATTGAGGGTTTTTACTCATCAAAATTGCAAGAGCAAAGCTTAATGTCTGAGTACTATATGTTTAGTCAAAGGGAAAAAAACAACTTCAGTCTCTCCCTATGTATGATACCTATTTGTGCTCACTCTCCCTGCTAATGTTGTATGTATTTGTTGGAGAGTGTGCCCTGGATTTATAGGGGAAATGTTTTGTTATGTCAGCTCCTCCTCCTTATACCTTGCTTTCCTCTGGTTGATTAAAGAAAAAGTAAACATACCAGAGGGATCTAGTGAGCTGGGGTTTTGAGGGGATACCCTAGAGTACCCTGAATCTGGAGGAGATATTCTGGGGTCCCAAGTTTAAAAGGTGGGTACCCTGCGTGCTACATTTATATGCCCAGGACCTACTAAGTACCTAGTAGAGTGTGTAGGCCACCACCTTTATATGAGTCTTACTCCAACCTGCAAAAAAGGCTTAGAGGAGGGGTAGGGAACCTGCGGTCTAGAGGGCACATGTGACCTTCTAGGTCCTTGGGTGTGGCCTTTTGACTGAGTTCAAGTATTACAGAACAAATTCTTTTATTAGAGGGATTTGTTCTGTGAAATTTGGATTCAGTCATAGTGGCCTTGATGCTGCAGGTTCCCCACCCCTGGCTTAGAGCAAATAAATCTGTTTTGTTTTGTTTTTTCCAAAAGAAAAACAGCTTTTTAATAATTGAATGACCCAAATGAAAACTGATGATCTGTCTCAGGTGATGCTGAGGTCCTGACTACTTGCCCCTGCAGATTACTGTGGGTTAAAAAGAGTTGGACATGACTGAAAATGACAAAACACCGACTGTGTTGGGTTATGGTAAACTGAAGACAGAAATTATCACTAATGAGAATCTTGACAGGCTGGGAAGCTAGCATATTCAAAGGGAGAGGAATTGGGTGAAAAGAAAGCTATGAAACATAGACTGAACTTATTTGAAAGAGGGAGAGTGACCTGGAAGTCTATGGTGACAGCAACAAGGAAGAAGGGATGGAATAAACTTTAAAGGAGAGGTGTTGGGTCATGATGGCAGAGGAAGGGTCTAAAAGTAGGTGGGCAGGGGGAGGAAGAGAAAGAACAGACAGTACAGGACATGCTGCCAAGAGATGTACCTTTGGGAGAAAACTAGGTTTCAGTGAGCCCCAGAATATGGAAGTAATGTGAAAGAAAGAGCTCGTTGATTATAGGATTATAGATTTACAACAGAAGGGGGCTTCAGAGGTTATCTACATCCCCTTCATTTTCCAGGGGACTGAAGTGATTTGCCCAAGAGACACAGAGAGTAAATATCAAAAGTGGGATCTGAATCTCTCCTATTGGAATGGAGATCCAATGCTCCTTCCACTATATGGAGAGTCTCAGAGAAGTCTCAGGAGGTGAGACCTGGCCCTAAAGTCCGAACAGTTCTAGAGAGGTAATGCACTGATAGACCAGCTAGATGGACTGCCTGTCTATTGGAATATCACAATTTGGACAAGAGGCATTCTTTATTGTCTTTGTTTTTCCTGAATATTTAGGCCAAACTTTTTTGAGGGATTCTGTATCTTGTTCAAGAAACTCTGCAATGTTCTAAGCTATGGGTTCTCTACCCCTGTTCTAGTGCCTGTTAAATCAGCATAATGTCATCTGTACACAGGAGCATCTGAAGGACCTTACTCCCTGAAAAGACTCTCTCTTCCATTTGGACTCTGTGCCATAATATCCTCCATGACCGTGAAAAACGTAGAGCTGGAAGGAAGATTAGAGGTCATCTAATCCAAAGTCCCCTGAAACCCAGAAAGGTTAGGTAATTCACTAAAGGTCATCCAGGTGTGAATAACCAGATGAGTATGAACAAATCCATGCCTGTTTTATCTGTCATGGAACCTTGTATGATTTTGACAGATATCTAGTGGCTCTTGTTAGAGGAGAGCCCTTTAGGTGACATATTACTCTAACATATCAAATGCTAGAAATAATAAATATAGAAACAACAAATAAGGGAATCTTATCTTCTTGGCACCTTTCAGTCAGCTATAATGGAAAATAATTAGCAAAAACCTTATACCTTCATTAAGAACTCTTTCCATATGTATATAACTTAATTTCATAAAGTGGGAACGGAGGTTTGGTAGATATTGTTTTATTCTCATAGCAAGACTCTGGGCTTACTTTCTCAATCAATATTCACACTAGCAAGTTAGGTCCCTAGATTGTCTATATTCTCCATCTGCCAGGAGTACCTCTAGACTAATCAAGACATTAATTAGATTTTACAAAGGGATATTTACTGAGAAACTATTTCAGGAACAGAAGTACAAACACATCCTCCCAAAGCTGGGGCACGATTTTCCCTCTAGGTTCCTAGGGAACGGAATGAGTAGTTCTATAATGTCTTTTAGGGGTTGGGCACTGAGCTAAGCACTTTATAAATGTTATCTCATTTGACCATCACGACAATGTATTGTTATTCCCATTTTATCATTGAGGAAATTGAGACCAACAGAGGTAATATGACTTGCCCAGGGTCACAGATCTAGTGAGTGTCTGAGAATAGATTTGAACTCAGGTCTTTCTAACTCCAGGCCCAGCACTCTATGTACTGCCCCAGTGACTTCTGGTGGGAGAGTGGGCTACCCCACCAATCTTATTTCCAAACAAAGTGTAACTAATGGATAAGTCACCCTCTTTCATTTAGGAAGCGACATCTCAGCTATGGCTACCTTGGTGATCTGCTAATGGGCTGGGTCCAGCGTGCTCCCCACCAGGCATGGGAGAGAAAAAAAATGCTTAATATCTGAGGATGAGCCTTTCTACATTTGGTTCAGTGGATCCTCAGAAAGCTATTATAATTTGTTACTAGCATTCTGCTCCAATCTAAGCCTTTCTAACATGGTAGAGTCTGCCAGAGTTGACCCCTCTGTTGTCATAGTCTTCAAGAATCTAGGATTACTATCTTGTTGGACTTTATAAACTAAAGATTCATTTTGATATTTCTCAATATTCACGTCTTCATGGATGTTGGCACCCTCTCCACTAGAACAAATTTCAAACCACCCTGGCCTTCTCATCCTATGTGACTTTTGTTCATGTCCTTAGAGGATTTACCCTGTGCCCTTTCTTTAAGAGTTTTAAAAAAAAAAAAAAACCACAAAAAAACATATTCCTTGGCATATAGTAGGTGCTTAGTAAATGTTCATTGACTGATAGATTTCTATATAACAGTGTCACATTCTGTCCATATGCTCTCCTTCAATCTTGCTACATGACTGGAATTTTTCATTAATATATAGGACCTTAGATTGAGAGCTAGAAGTAACCTTAGAAGTCATCCATTCTACTCTCTTTTTACAGAGAAGAAAACAGAAGTTCGGGGTCTTGCCTAAGGTATACAGGTAATAAGTGGAAGAGCCAGGGTCTTGAATCCAGGTCTTCTAACTCCAAATCCAATCCTCATTCTAATCTTCAGTGATGTTTTTAGGCTATTTCTCACAGGCAAGTCATTTTTTGACATGCACTGAGCCTATGTGCACTCACAGAGTGGTTTGCCACTTCCTTTTGGGAGGCAGTAAAGGAATTTGGGGTCAGAAGACCTGGAGTCAAATCTTGACTCTGACACTTATTACCTGCTTGGCCTTCCTTGGACTTAAAGCTCTCTGGGTCTCTATTTTCTCATCTATAAGATGAGAAGGTAAACTCCATGGAACCCTCTAAGATCCTTTCCAGGTCTCAGTATATGAGCCTATGGACCTAAAATAAGACCCAACAACTAATGACCCATTGTGTTAATGGATCTGATGGGCAGGCGGGAGGAGTCACAAGATGTTGATGTTGATATCTACCTTTGGCATAACTCCATCCCCAGGGAAAGACTAAATGAGAGATACATAAAAGAGATTCAGAAAAGAAAGCAGAGTTGATTTAGTTCAACTGGGACTAGTAAATTAAGCATCTAATATGTATAGAGCACTGTCCTGGTTATTTACAGGTTATTTCAAAGTTTAGGCAAGACTTCTTTAATGCTGTTGTAGGACTTACAGCATCCCAGAGGGATATATTGCAAGAATCAAGGAGTAGTTGTCAACCCAAAAGTTTTGTTAAAAAAGACAAACAGGATAAATGCATATTGTTTATTCCCTTAAAGCTAGTGGTTATATGATCATGGAGCCAGAAAAACTTCTGACTAATACAAGAAGGACCAGGCTTAAATCTGTTTTAGGACAATCCAAGGTTGTCTATGTCCTTCAGATTTATGGTCTGCATGAGTGATTAACTATAGGTTCTAAATACAATAAGATAAGAGAGTTGACAGTGTCAATTGAAATTACAACTCAGGACATGTGTTTTCTCTATTATTAACGTGTTATAACATAGTACATGTCCATAAGATAATTAAAAATAAGTCCCACTATTCAAGATAGTGTCTCAGGTTCAGGGTCTTAATGCTAAATCAGCCCCATCTGGCCTTGCTGACATAGGAAGAGGTATTCTTTGAGTTAACTTCAGAGAACAAAGAGACTGTTAAGTTTAAGTTCTTCTTAATTTAAGCTCTGGCCCTTATTAAAGTCCAAAAATGATATTAAATATTATCAAAGTTGGGCTTGATATAATGATATAATTTCAACAATTACAGCTGGTCACATGAAGATTTGGGATTTTTGGGGGGAGGACATTTGGGTTGAACTTGGTGGCTCCTGGAGAGAGTACTAACAACTAGGGGAATCAAAAACAGCTTCCTATTGGGAATAACACCTGAGCTGACCCCCAAAGGAAGCTAAGGATTCCTCGAGACAGAGGTGAAGAGGGGGGTGTACAATTTTAGTCCACGCTCACTTTCTAGACTTATTTCATATTGCTTCAACTTGCAGTTCCACTAATTTAATATTCATGTAGAAAAAACACGTTATTGGGATTCAGAGGAGCTGATTTCCAATCCATGACTTTCCAACTTACTATCTTGATCTCTCTGAGCCTCAATTTACTAATCTGCAAAATGAGGGAGCTGGGGGCAGCTAGGTGGTGCAGTAGATAGAGTGCCAGGCCTGGAGTCAGAAGACTCATCTTCTTGAGTTCAAATCTGGCCTCAGACACTTGTGTGACCCTAGCCAGGTCACTTAACCTTGTTTGCCTCAATTTCCTCATCTGTAAAATGAACTGGAGAACGAAATGGCAAATCACTCCAGTATCTTTGCCAAGAAAACCCCAAATGGGGTCATAAGGGGTCATACAGGACAGAAACAACTAACAACAACAAAAATAAGGGAATTAGAGTAGATAACCTTCAAAGCTTCTTCTTTCACTCAATCCATAAAATCTATAAGCTCCCAGTCAGAGTTCTTGGCTACCTTCAAAAATCTGCACAAGTATCACTTCCTACTTTTTAATGCTCTCCTAGCATGCTATTATTGAAATTCTTTCTCTAGTTATATTCATTTATACTTCCTTATTGGTGTACATTTTGTCTTCTCTTTAGAAGGTAAGATCCTTAGGCGCAGGGACTCTGTTTTGTTTTGTATTACCTATGTCTAATACAATGCCTCGCACATAGTAGATATTTAATAAATGCTTGTTAAACTGAACTAAAGAAGATACCCCTTCTGTTTGTCAGAGATATTGACAGAATTGGTAGCAACATTGTGGGATCTCCATACTCATAGGATCACAGAAGCATAGGATTTGGAATTAGATGGGGCTTTAGAAATCAACTAACCCAATTGTTTCATCTTGCAGTGGAAGAAATAGAAGCAAGCCTACAGAGGTGAAATGATTTGGCTAAGGTCACACAGCTAGTACTAGTGCAGCTAGTATTTGAACACCAGGCATAAAATTGTAAATTTAGAGCTGGAAGGAACTTCTTAGGCCATTTAGGAACCTTCTTATTTTTACAGATGAGGAATAATTTGCCCAAGATGAGAGAGATAGTCATCATCGGAAGTGGAATTTGATCCTAGGTCTTCTGACTTTAGAGTCAGTGTTCTTTCCAGTATAAATCAGTTTAGAGTTCATGACCTGGTTATGTGTGAGATACTTCCCTTTCATATTGAGCCATTTGTTGCTAAGTTTAGTCTCCTCTGAGTTCTAAGAGTTACAATTTCTCTGATTCAGAGTTGTGAGAGGGGTTTATTTTTCAATGTTACAAGTTGTAACATACCGGGAAGATAGATACAAATATGATTTATCTAGGTGGCACAGTAGATAGACTGTAGATTAAGCACCTGTGATATTGATAGTTTCTTTTGCATTATTGTTAAGTAAATGCTGTTAAACATCTAATGGTGTTATTATTGTGAATGGTTAGATTTTGGTTTTTTTTTTTAATAAATAGAAGCACAATAATGGGGGCTCAAGAACTAGAGTGGTGAGTAGAGGCAGTTATCCTTAGAGCTCTAAGAGACTTTGTGTGTAGCCATATAACATGGGTTCCTTCTCTGGGAACCTAGACCTGCCAATGTGAGAGCAGGTTGGAGTGAGTAAGCTCGCCCAGAGAGTAGGTAGACGGCCATATGTTCTACATGAGATTGTGAAGTGCTACAATGAAGTGCCACATGAACCCATTAAATATGTAAAGACTAGAGTCAAGAAAGAGCAGGTCTGGGAACTAGGTAGGTGTAACTGCTTTCCTTGATATATAATAGCTAAAAGTTTTGAGTTTTTATATTCAGCACTCAGCTTCAAAAAATGCAAAAAGGCACCCAAACTATTGATCCTTTCTTATTGGGTCCTCTGTAGAATACAGAGAAGACACACCACCAGTGTCCTTGAGGAATTTGCCTTTTAAGACTTCATCCTGTCCCCACATTCTCTCTCTCTGTCTCTGTCTCTCTCTCTTTCTCTGTCTCTCTCTCTCTGTCTCTCTGTCTCTCATTGTTTCTCTCTCCCAAGACCTCACCTCTGTATAGCTTTGATGTTCATAAAGCAATTTCCTCATAACAACCCTGTGATATAGGTAGTATAAGCATTTGTGGTTTCTGAATCATGTTCATAGGATCATAGATTTGGAGGAACAAAGCTTAAGAAGTCATCGAGTCCATATACCCTCATTTTACAGATGAGAAAACAGGCTCAGAGAAGTTAAGTGATTTACCCAACTCGTACAGGGAGTAGTTATCTGAAGCAACATTTGAATCCCAGACTCTCTGACCCCAACTCCAGTGCTCTATCCACTACACCATTTTGCTTTATGTTTCTTATTTTGCTGATAAGGAAATTCTGATTTGTTAAGCAACTTACCCAAGATAACACAGTTAGGAACTATCAGAAAAAGGGCTCAAATCAAACTGTTCTGATTTCCACTTTTGTGTTCTTTCTATTATACTACAAGCCAAGGAAGAAAACACAATCTTCCTATCTAAATTAAAACTGGTTAGCTAAGCTGACTTATTGTCTGAGACAGTTTATACTGGCTCCTTTCCATACTGGCTCCTTTCCATCTTCATATTGGTGTGGTAATAGCCCTAGATTTGGAATGAGAGGACCTGGATTGTAATCCCAGAACTTCTACTTACTCCCTATGTGAATTGAATAGGCTGCTTCATCTCTATGGACCTCAGTTCACTCAGCAGTAAGATAAGGGGACTAAATTAGATGAGCTCAAAATGAATGAATAAGTTAATAATGAAATGAATGAATAAATGAAAAAGCATTTAATAACACTTATGTATAAAGTACTGGAGGTATGCATAGAAAAGCAAAACAGTCCCTGTTCTCATGGACCTCAGATTCTAATTGGGGAAAACAGACAGGAAGTTTTCAGCTGTAAGTCAGATGGAAAGTCCCAGTGGTCCTTAGGGTGAAGCAGCAAAGCAGATGTAAATTCGTCTTCTTTAGTGGGCATTTCCTTTAATAAATCCGCATCCATTTGTAGCATCCTGTCCAAGTCTACTTCCTCCAACCTCTACTGACATTGACAGACTAAGACCCCAGAGGGAAACTCAGAAATGGGATGGGTGGTTGGGGTGAGGAGGAGAAGGTCTTCTTTCACTGTTTGTTACTCTTAAGTCTTCATTCAGTGTGTTCATAGTGATTATCAATTAGCTAGAAAGAGTTAATTAGCTTTTAGAAACGGATATTTATGAAAGTTCTAAAGTAAGAGTAGTTGGTACCAAATATTCCCCAGAATCGGGGTACAATATTCCACATGCAAGGTGCTTCAGAAGTACAAGCTCAGAATTTTTAAGCTAAGGTCTTTCCCAGGTCTCAGTTTGTCTGAGGCAACCTCCATTCAGTGATTCAGGCTAGATAAGAAAAGAAGTGAAAGATAGCCTAGTTTGACTTGCCAAAAGAATCAGTCTAGAAGTAGAAGCCCTTCAGAATTTCTGGCCAGAATAGAACAATTGCTATTTACACTCACTCTGAACCATCAAAACCCAGTTTGATATAATAATGAGAGTTGAAATAGATAATCTCTAAGTCTCCTCTCAGCTCAAAAATCCTATGACCCTATGATTCTGGGCCCTTTTTAGTTCCATCTTGCTGCTACCTCTTTATGCGTTCTCCTACCAACATTACTCTGTTTCTATTGATAAAGTTGCTATCAGGGAGTAGAAAGACTCACATATGCTAGCTTCGAACCCACAGCCCATGGATTTCCTGTAAAAAGAACTCCCACCAAATTCTGAACAGTGGAAGCTGCACAGCAATGGGGTGAAGGAGATTTCCATTCCAGAGAGTCCTGAAAAATTGATCCCAAAGGTCCATCGCGCACGGACAGGAGCGGAGCCCAGCCCTGCCCGGCCCTGGCCACGTGGCACTGAGAGGAGCGAGCAGATCCGAGCAAGCTTCAGGGACGGAATCTCCAGCAGCTGCGAAGGTCCCTCCACTGACAGACGCACAGGTCAGTGAGAGAGACGTCTGGACGGGCTAAGAGGGGAGCGGGGTGTCTCCATGACTCGGGCCCCCTTGGGAGGCAGCGGCAGAGGCAGCGGGTGGCCAGAGGCTCCCGGAGCAGGCAGGAGCTCAGCAGCAGCTCCATTACTGAAGGTGTCTGCATAAACCCCCTGAGGGAACTGAACCTGGGAGGTGGCCCTGCCCCCACCTGAGCACCAGAACTTAAGCTCCTATTGAATAGCAGCCAGGCCCACCACTGAAAGCCCTGAGACTGGGGAGCAGCATTTGAATCTCAGACTCCAAGCACTAGCTGGGCAAATCTAGGTGGGGGTAGACAGGAATCTCAGAAGTCAAGTAACTGGCTGGGAAAATGCCCAGAAAAGGGGAAAAAATAAGACCATAGAAGATTACTTTCTTGGTGAACAGATGATTCCATCCTTCCTCTCTGACGAGGAAGAACAATGCTTACCATCAGGTAAAGACATAGGAGTCAA
>CM053769.1:310539253-310564413 GCA_028658325.1 Potorous gilbertii | reverse complement strand
GGAGGGATGGGGAGAAGTTGGAATTCAAAGTTTTAGGAATAACTGTTGAGTATTGTTCTTGCTACTAGGAATAGGAAATACAGGTAATGGGGAATAGAGAGATATCTGGCCCTACAGGACAAAAGAGAAGATGGGGACAAGAGAAGGGAGGGATGATAGAAGAGAGGGCAGATTGGTGATAGGGGAAATTAGAATGCTGGGTGTATTGGGGTGGGGGGAGGGAACAAATGGGGAGAAAATTTGGAACCCAAAATTTTGTGAAAATGAATGTAAAAAGTTAAATAAATAAATTTATATTAAAGTTGCTGTCAGTTTTCCTGGAAAACCATGTGCTAACATTGGAACTTTGAAGACTGAATGTACTAGAGATTTTACTTTTTTTGGTGGAATTTTGAGACTGTATTATGCCTTTCTAGGTCCCTTCCAGTTCTAAAAATTATGAAACTACTTTTAGTAACCAGAAATGAATGAATTTTCCCCTAATATTTTCCCATTTTTCTTTCTCCTATCCTAGAGGATTATATCAGGACTCCTAGAGAATACCCATAGCACTACATTGACTCTAGACTTTTAATCATTCTCCAACATTCATTAAATGTCAGGCACTATCCCCTATTATGGAGCATCACAGTGAATAGAGCACTGGGTGGGGAATCAGGAAGACCTCTTCCAATCTGGTCTCAGATATTCACTAGGTGTGTGACCTTGGGCAAGTCATTTAACCCTATTCTCATCTATGAAATGAGCTGGGGAAAGAAATGGCAAACCACTCCAGTATCTTGCCAAGAAAATCCCAAACGAGGTCAACAACAAGCCCCTATTATTGGGATACAAAGATAAAACAAAAGTCTTTGATCTGAAAGAGGTTATATTTAAGTGAGATGGGGTAGGAACAATGTCTACAAGAATGGAGTAGTAAATACAAAATGCAAAGTAATGAGAGACAGGTTGGAATACTGGATAGTGAGGCAGACTCTCAGTCAGGAAGTCTTAGGTTAAGTGGCTAAATCAAAATACTCTGATACTCTTGAAGATCGTAAGTTATAGAATAGGTCCAGATCTATAGTGACAGAAGGATTTTCCTTATCTGGGATTTCTTAATATCAATAAAATCACAGGCCTGATTAAAAAAAGGAAAATGTAACATGGCAGGGGGTGGGAGGGGATTTAATTGGGGATATGATCAGGAAAGGTCTCTTTTGGAAGGTGGCATTTGAACTGAGCCTTGAAGGAAGTTAAAAGATTCAGAAAGGTAGGAGTAAGGAGAAAGTGCATTCCAAGTAAGGGGAAAAGCTGTTCAAAGGCACTAAATCAAGAGATGGAATGTTGAGGACAGGCCAATTTAACTGGAATGTTGAATACTTGATGGGGAAATCAAGTGAAAGAAGGCCAGAAAGGTGGATTGTGTCCTTATTGTGAAGAGCTTTAAGTTCCAAACAAAGGAGTCTGTATTTTGTAACAAAGTATCTTGAGCAAGGGAAAAACATCCTCAGACCTATGCTTTAAGAATATGAATTTGGCAACTCTTTGGAGGAAAGAACTCTGTCAGCAAATCTTTAAAATCAGGTAGTCGTACCCTGAAGATGGTGAATTTGTTTCTTAAATATTTTGATAACTGTGTTTCAATATAATTTATTTCCATTGTAATTTTATGTATTTTATTTTATGTATTTAAAAACTTGATTCTGACAAGAGATCTATAGGGTTTACAAGACTGCCAAACAGGTCCATGAAATGCACACACAAAGGTTAAGAACCCCTGTTTCAAAGAATGATATTCCTAGATTAAGACCATTCAGATGTAGTGGAAAACATCCATTAGTTTGGCATTTGGAATCTGGGTTGGAATCACAACTCTACCATAAGAATCTCAGAGGCCCTCTAGTTCAACACACTCATTTTACAGGTGAGAAAGTTGTGAAGCCTAGGAAGGTTGAGTGATCTGATGAGCTCATGTAGATAATATATAAATGCCAAAGGCTGGATTTGCAACTAAATATTAGGGGCTCCAAGGTCACCCTACTTAAATTACTTCCCCTCACTTTGTTTCTGCCTCTGTGAAATGAGATGATTCCTAAGATCCTTCCAAGGTCTAAATTCTCCTATTCTATGACTTCGGGATTTCTTAAGACCGGCATACCCTTTGTCTTTTCTGACACACTAGCCCTTGAAGGCCGGTGGGTTGAACCACCAAGTTCAATCTGACGTCATAAACGTTTGTCAAGCACCAGGCGCGTGTAAAGCACCGCAAGGCTCTGGATTTACAAAGACAACGAAGTCACAAGGAGCTAACATCTACACAGATAACATATACTAGAAGGTAGGAAGTAATCGTGTCAAAGGAGGGATCCAGATAAAAATGCTTTATGAATATTTGAGGAAACTTGCCAAAAATCAGACAGAAGGGTTTTGAAACAAAGGGGAAAGTTATCATCTAAGGCAGGTCGGGAGATTGTCTTTGGTCAGGGCCAGGGCAAGGATTATGCATTATGACGAAACAATTTAAAGAGATTTCGAGTGTGTGTGTGTGTGGATGCAGGATGGGATACTGGCCATGGTCACTTCAGAGTTCGGCCGCCTGATGGGACGAGGTCCAAGGAAAATCAGCCCCAACGCCCCTGAGCCCCAAGTCCCCGTCCTAAGCCTCACTGCGCTCCAGGGTGACGCAACTCCAGGCTCTTGCATCAGTCTGTCCTCAGAGTTCCTCTCGGCCCCGCCCTACTTGGTCCAGCGGCTATGAACAGCAGCCCAGCTTCTCTTCCCCATTCGTGGATCTGGGCTCCGATTGGGCCACGTTGGGGCTGACCCTCGGCTTCAGCCAATAGACTTCAGCCACAGTGTAGCCAGTGTATTCGTTCGCAGAGGCGGGGAGGGGCTGCCCATAAAAGGCGGCTGGGTTGCGGTCGCGCGCACCAGATCAGGAAACTGTCGTTCGTTCGGCTGTTTGTGTCTCAGGCGAGGGTGGGAGCAGAGGCAGCGGCACCGCCCTCTAGTCTGTCAGGTCAGGCCGCTGCGGGCGGAGCCGAGCCTTGGGAACCCAGAAGACATGGAGCCCGAGCCTGTGACTCTCTTGGTGAAGAGCCCCAACCAGCGGCACCGGGACCTGGAGCTGAGCGGGGACCTGAACTGGAGCGTGGGCCGCCTCAAGGCTCACCTGAGCCGCGTCTACCCCGAGCGACCGGTGAGGCTGGGGGACATGGCCCAGCTTCCTTCCCTGCGCTCTCGGCCTGGACTGGCCTCTGCGCCACTCCCAAAGGGCGATTTAGAGCCATGGGGGTGGGGGGAGCCTTAGAGATCGGCTAGGCCTCTCCCCGATTCTCCAGCAGCTGTCACCTGTTTCTGCTGTTCCTCTTCCCCACCGCCGTCCTCCCCCACCCCCACCCGCCCTTTTCCCTCTTGTCAGCAACTGTCCCCGGCCTTCTCGTCCATTTGTCACTGAGTGCCTCCCGCCGCGCCTTGCCACCAATTCCCTTTCCTCCTCTCTGCTTGCTCGCTAACTCCCTTCCTATCTATCAACGCGTTCCCCGCCTTCATGTCTCCCATCTTCCATGCCTGTCTCCTCCACAATTGCCCCACCTCGGAGGATCTGTGTTTTCTCTCCAGGTCTCCTCCTTGCTGCCCGCCTCTACCGCCTCCTCTCCTCCATTTCCTCGCTCCAGTCCACTTCTCTTAACTCTTCCATTCCCCTCCCCCTCACAATTCTCATCTACTTCCCTCTTAATTCCCTGCAGTTCCCCATCCTCCTGGAGTCTGTCCTTTCCAGTTCCCTGTCCACCCAGATGTCCTCCAGTCTTTCTCCCTCCCACCCATCCACCCAATCCACCTCTCACCCTAGTTCTTCATCTTCCATCTGCCTCAGCCCACTTGTCCGCCTTTCCCCAACCCAGTTCTTTCCCTGTTCCACCCCCACGGATCGGAAACAGTACCAGACGGGGTGGGGGTGGGAAAGCAGGGAATCTAGGGAATCTCGTTCCAGTTCTGCCCCATGACTCTGTGACCTTGAGCTTCACCTTTCTCTGACCTCAGTTTCTTCCCCAGTAAACGAAGTGGCTGGATTAGATGTTCTCCAACGTCCATAGTTCTTGAAAAAATTATGAAGTTTCTTAATGTTCTTTGTGTCATCTGTTACATAATTGTGTCTGCAAATTTATAGACAAACAGTGGGCAGGTCTCCAGATCCTTTTCAGTGTTAACACTGACTTGTCTTCATCCTTCTCAGTATTAATACTATGACAATCCTGGGTTTACCCTCACTGGGAAAGACTTAGCTTAAAAAGTCTTCTCTCCTCTCTCCCACCTTCCTTTCTCCTAGCTTCATATTCCAGTTGTTGTGTACCTAGCTAGATCCTTGTTCTTTCTGGTACAGAGGCATTTTCTTGTTTGGGTGGTTATCTGAGATGAACTCTTTCTGAAGCAATGGGACTTTGTGCCATGATGGCAGTGTCTTCTCTTGTTTGGGTGTGTTGTCAGCCTTTCCTTTCATCTGAAGCCCTTCCTCCCCCATGTGATCATGTATGAGTTGTTGGAGCCTTTGTTTATTTAACCTGTGGCCTTATGTAATAGGCAACAGTAGTGTTTGCTTCCAATTATATAATTCTTAATTATAGGGAGCAAAAAGAACCAAGGTGGCAGGAAAGGATTACAGAATATCTGTTTTAGAAACTGTTACAGCACAATACATTCAATTTTATTTAAAGTTAAGAAGAAAGAAGTTAAAACTTTCTGAAACTTCAGAACATCTGGGTAGTTATTTTTTCATTTGCTTTAATGCAGTTACTTTCTTTCCAGGCTTCAAGATTTAGTTTGGCTTATTGTTCAATCTCTTGTTTGCCATTTTTTGTTTTGTAAGAAAACATTCGATTTTGTGATTTTGTTAAATATATTAATTAGTGACATAGAGTAATGATAGGTAAGGCTAAGCCACAAGTATTTATTAAATACCCCATGCTCTATGCCAGGCACTGTTTTGAGCTGGTATTTATAGAACTTTCAAGTTTACAAATGCCTGAAACTCCTACTGCATTGCTTAGGTGACTCTGGGTTCTTGAAGGCTTAGTCAACAAAGCACAACCTCTTGACAGTCTCTGCCAGGAAAGGCTTGGAGGAGAGTCCCAGCAACAGATTATGTCAATTTTCTGGCACAGCTCAGCCACTCAAGAGACTCATTTTATCCCCAGAAGGCGGACTCTTTGATGAGAAATTCTTTGGCCATAGTAGTCTGTAAACATAAAAATACAAAATGGTGCTCAGTTTTCTGAGTTTCCTGAAACCAACTTTCATACCTAGAATGACAGAAAAAAGGGGGCAAGGGAAGAAGAATCCTAAGAATTAATAGTTTTTTTAGAACATTTATAGGTTTTAATATATAGGTTTGACTATTGATTTTAAATAAGAGAAAATCCTTACTTAATGACTAAAGAAAAGCACCTCCCATTAGAAAAGAATCATATTAACCTTGACATTCTTCTTAGAAATCAAACCAGAAGACAAAAGGAAGTTGTAGTTAAATAGCAGAATGGCTTTTATTGGAGAAATAAATAAAGGAACTAATGGAATTGGCTTTAGTGCTCATCCAAGACAATAAAAACACCATTTCATGGAACATTGGTCATCTAATATCACAGTGTTCGTGACAAACATTTACAAGAGGTGTCTGTGAAGATAACTCCAACTTACTGCACTAACAGCTATTGAAGGTCTGAGAAGGTAGAGGAATTCAATGAACTTGATAAAAGTTTTCTCTCCAAATTCAACATATAAATCAAATTATCTCAGTAGTATAAATGCAAAGGTTGGGACACAGCCAAAGAAAGTTGGAAAATATGGCTTTGGAAGTAGAAAGGAGAGAGCTTAAACAAAGACTTGCAAACTATATAGAAGCCTCATAATCAGTAGTACTATATGAGAAGAGAGTCAGGAGACTTTGGACCAAATAACTTTATTAGAAAAATGAAATTGATTATATATTTTAACGAACAGGAACTGGTTGCTTAAAATGGAGTCATTTCCAATGACTCAAGACAATCAGTCAAGACAATCAAATGGTTAGAGCAAATATCAAAATCAATGCCAAATAAGAATAAAAAATGCAAAATCAAGATCCTGTGGATTTAGAATGATAAAGAACTCTACTAGTCCAGTCCTTTTATTTTACAAATGAGGAAATTGAGACCCAGAGAAGTCATATTGCTGGTAAGATGAGGTCTGAACTAAGAGCTTTTGATTCCACTCTATTACACTGCCTTTCTAAGGATATTGCAACTTTTTGGGGAAAAGGTATTATCTTCACTTAGAATTTGGGGGAGATATTTTCCTTTTTTAAGGGTTTTATGTCCATCAGGTATCAACTATTACATTTTAAATACTATAATTCATGCATTCTTTTGTTTGTTTTGTGTTAAAAATTATATGACCTCCTACCTTTAAATAAGGCAAGATTCATTTACATGAGACCAGTTAGGAAACATTGTAAATTTAAGCCACTTCTAAAAGGTGCCCAAGGACAAGAAAATCTGATAGACAAATCCGTGTGTGTGTGGGCATCTATCTATCTATCTGCCATATTTCAGTGGACTAACTGCAGGAATCTTTTAAGTGTCATTTGGAAATTTCTTCTTCCTGGGGGTAAAATGATAAAGGGATCTGTGTTATATAGTACTACCTGGTTTTTGGGGAGACTAAAGTTTAAAAACATAGTCTCAGAAACCAAATTCAGATTCTGCTTTATTGACTGAAAGGTACAGGTTGTATATAATTTCTGGAACAAGTTCCAAATTCAGTGGTAGGATAACTAGAAATTGAAAAGCCATTTTTTCCTATGAATTTTGGAAGTGGAAAGAATTTTGCATTACTAAATATCAGCGCATTACTAAAATACCAGGTATCAGTGAGAGCAACTGCTGCTCAACTAACTGAATATGCTTCCTAAATTTAAAATTTTTATGGATGTTAAAACAGCACCTTTTGAAGGATATTTTTTCTGGAGAGACTTGAGGAAAATCAGCATATCCAATACTTTTATGCAGAGGAGGTTGTTCGGTATATTGGGAATTGACCTGCCACAGTTAAAAACTGAATTGTGATTTCCATTCTGTTCCCTCAATAAGCGAGAAGAGGACCAGAGATTAATTTATTCAGGAAAGCTGCTCTTAGATCACCTTTATCTCAGAGATATACTACCTAAGGTATGTTACTTATAAATTAACATTTGAATTTACTCAAAATATTTACCAAGTTCAATTCAGCGTATAAGGACCTTATATGGTTTTTTTTTCTCTAATTTTAGCATGAAAAACGGCATGTCCTTCATTTGGTTTGCAGTATAAGAAATCCTTCAAAAATGCCAGAAAAGGTAAGTCTAGTTTTTCATATTGCTTTGAAAAATGTCACCCAGACTCTTGAGCAAAAAAGAAGTTGAGTTTAAATTCTCAAGTTATCATTTTTTAGCTGTAATATGTTCTTTTTTCCCTTTTCCCAGGAAGGATCAGAAATTAGAAATGGTTCCTTAAAAATAAAGTGACAGTATATAAATATTAATACAGATGTCAGCAGGAAAGAAAACAGTTTAATATGAACAAGAATATTATTTGATCTACATATACTTGCATAGCCAAATTCATGAACTAGCAGGGATTTTGTAATATATTTTTATTGCATTTAGACCATTTTAAGGTATGACATAGCATAGTGCTTAACTTTTGATAGAAGGTAAATGAGGCACTATCTTTTGCAAATTATTTTCCTTGACATTAGTATGTGAACATGGAATATTCAGTTGGTTATCTAAAAACCAAGATCTTTATAGATTATAGAACCCTTAAACATGTTAGAGTCAGAAGCAGGTATTAGCATTATTTCCCAAGGGATATCAGTATATTTACATTTCAAAAATAATTATTCTTGGAAATAGAAATCTTAAATTTTTTCTTATCTGAAGTTTTATTTTTAAAAACCACAATGATACAGAAGACCCCAGTATTCTAGTAATTTTGGCTGTGTTGTATAGATGAACCTGATAGGTTTAAATACAAGAAACAGTGTTTGGAATTTCATTTGGCATTGTCATTTATCTTATACAATTGTACCAAAGATGCACTGCATCATCAGGAAATGTTCTCACCATTAGACCTGAGTTTTCACACTTGTAAAACTAAGGCATTGAAACAAGATATCCAAGCTTTTCCTCAGGTCATTCTCCAAGATTTTTATGACCTTCTAGTTTAAGGCCTTCTGTTAGATTGAGTGAAATCAAAAAAATGCTTACATTAAGAAAGTATTGGCTGTTTAGTAGTCATAGACAAAGTACTGTGTTTAGCAACTTGAAACTTTAATAATGGTGAAACTCAATTTATTTTACAAAAACTTTTCTCATAACAACCTAGTGAGGTTGGTAGTAGAAATGTTGTTAACCCCTTTTTTACAAATGAAGAAACTGATTCTCGGGAAGGCTAACCGACTGAATTTTATAAGCCCAATAGCTAGTAAGTGTCAGAGTCAAAATACAAACCCAGGGTGTGTAATGCCTCCAAATCTGGTACTCTTTCTACAACATGATGATGCCTGTCTAAGTGTGGAGAAAAATTAATTGAAAAGTCATGTTCATTTTCAATTGATTCCATTAGATTCATAAAAAAATAAAATTTAGTTGTAGAAAGAAAAATCACAAGATCAGGAAATATTTGCAAGCCCTTCCTCTTTCCCCATTGAAAAACAAAACCCCAAACCACTCTAAGCTATCTTTCCTTTTTGTAAGCTCTATTTCTTAATGTTGCATCAGCTACATTGTTCTGAGTTAAACCTCGAACATTCATATTGGTATTACTTAGATTTCTGAATCCAGTGAGCAGCCTACTGGACTGAATCAAGATCAGTTTTCTTCTGTAGACTCCTCAAATGGTGGATTAAGGCAAAGGGATGTTCTTCATAATCCTTCTCCACTTGCATGGGAAGATAATTCAAGGTGAGTGTACACTTTAAACATGGAGGTTGTTTTTGCAAACACCAAGTACAGTTTCCAATTTAAGAAAACTCTACAAATCTGAATGTTAAAAATGGGTAAATGTTTTGCCCATATTCATACTTGAAGAAACAGGTAAATTTCAGTTATAGGTTAATGAAAATAAATATGAAGCTTTTTTCCTGCCCAAGTTAGGAGCTGGTGCAGTGATCTTTATTTACATATAACTTTTAAGGACTATATTTGCTACATAAGTGATGTGCACACATATTTTGATTAATCCTTTACCAGCAAGTCATCATTTATCAATTTTGCTTTGTTTGATATAACAGTCTCCACTAAGCCTTTGGGAAAAATCAAGCTGTTAATTTGCCACACTCAGTGCTTTAAATGTAGAAATAATTTGAGCAGTCTGAAAATTTCTTCTATTCTTTTCAAATTATCCTTAAAGTAGTTTCTGTAGATTAGTTTGCATCTAAAAGATGCTGTTCTGAAACTATATTTCAGAGGAATAAATTGACTAGATTATTTTTCAAGATAATTTAGGTATAAAATGAAATTACTAGATTGAAATATTGGGAAGCCAATGTGGCACCCTGAGTTGTACAGTGCACACTATATATCCCACCAAGTAGTGATAGATTAATGCAAAAGTTAAATGTTATATATCATGGTTAAGTTCTTTAAAACAGGAGAATTGTAGAGTACAGAAGTACAAGAGTATAAATGATATGTTCTTCTCTAATTGAGTACAACTGTAATGGAACTAAATATATGTATATATATATATATATATATACACACACACACACACACATATATAGTAAACATGGGAGAAAGGAAATAAAATAAGTTTACAAACCTGTGGGTTGTGGAAGAAAAAAAGTTGCCTTTGACAATGGATGTCTGATTTTAATTATACATTTACATGAAAAACCTCTTCTATTAAGTTTTATTTCATTCTTTCATATTTAAGTGATATCAAAGCTCCTCTCATAATAGCACACATTGTATTACCCAGTGTGACAGGGATGATTTGTATTTTTTAGTAGAGTAGGCATTTTTTTTATACACTGGGTGTGCTCTCTCTGATGATGGCCGGGTGGGCAAGCATGTGACCGACCAAGCTCTATGCATAAAGTAGGGAGGCTTGATGGTTTTTGTGCTTTGTTACTTATTTATGCAGGATCTATAAATAAGCTTCAAGGTCATTTTGGTTCAAATGGAATTATGGAGCAATCTACTAAAGGTTAAATAATCCTGAAAATGTAGAATGTTTTATTTTCTCTTGGTGGAGAAAGGTTTTTGTTGCAATGTGGGAAAGGGGACAAAAATTTCAGTGTTGGTCATTCATTTACCTTTTGATCTGAATTAAGCAGAGGACAGTCATTCTACTAACAAGGCTGAAATGGAGCTTCTTTTGCCATTCCCTAGATAGCTTTAAACAAACAAAAATGTCACTCTCCAGAAACATTCTTCAAAAACAAAGTATAGACTCTGCCCTTCAGTAGCCTCTGCTTATGAAATGTGTGTGTGGGTATAAATTCAGAGAATTAGATATTGATACAGCTAGAATATAAATATTGATTAAATGTGAATTTGAAACTTTTTGGTGGTAGATGTTCTGTCAACATGGCTTCTGCCTATTTTCTGCAACGAAAAGGTGAAAGAAGTGGGAAAGGAATTAATCTGTAATGTCAGTTTAGTAGAGTCCATAATCATGATACATAGATAGTTGTAATCAGTTTTTTCCTCTGATTCTTGCCAGTTTATTCCATTTTCAAGTTTTAATTAATTCATCCATCTCTTAAATATAGGGGTAGATCCTACTATGTGTAAGTTACTGAGAATCTAACTTGGATTCCCCTAGCTAGAGTATAAGCTTTAGTTTTATTTCTTTATAATAAGTAAAACCTAAATTATCTTTTTTTATTCCCAAATAAGAATGGAAGCAATTCAACAGACTTACCAAGGTGTGGGTCCTGGATTTTCAGGCTATACTACCTATGGCTGGCTGCAGCTCTCCTGGTTCCAACAGATCTATGCCAGGCAATATTACATGCAATAGTAAGTATTTTCACCTATTTTTTCACCTCAATAAGAATTAATGGAATTATGTAGTGATACTGTATTCAGAGTTAATATTATAAATCTTAAGTTTTTCCTTGTTCCAAAGAAGAATGTTTTTGGATGGACTATAAAATCTTACATTGTAATATGGAAATGTGTATTTAGTGTAATGTGAGAAAAAAGATGTCTTAAATGTTTAGTTGTTTAAATCCAAGATCTTAAAGACTTGCCTGAGGTTCAGTGACTTGCTGTGTGGACACATAGCTAGTAAGCATCAGGGGCAAAATTTGAAATTACATCTCCTACATCTGGACTCCCATTTCCTAACCTGTCCACCGTGCAATGCTGCCTTACTTGATTTTGTCAAAATGGATATATGGATTATGTGAAGAATGTTGGACTTGATGTCTGGAGAGACCTAGTGAGGTTCATCTCCTGCTTCTGAAACAGTTAGCAATTCACCTAACCTTTTGGAGTCTCAGTTTTTTCATCTGTATGAAAATCAAGTGAATGTATATAAAGTATAGTACAAATTATAGAGTATAAAGATAGGAATTGGACCTGTGATTTCATTGGCTAAGTATGAATTTATTACATATGTAAGTGAATTCTGTCTTGAAATTAGTTTCACAAGTATTTGGGTTCATTTATATCACTGGTGTCAAAGTCAAATAGAGATGATCTCTGCAGGCCACATATTGATATAGAAAACCACAAATTAACATTATCTGTGTTGCACTATATTTTTATTCATTTTGTTAAATATTTTCAAATTACATTTTCATCAAATTTCTCTATCTTAAGGAACAGACGCAAGTTTGAAACGGCTTATTTACCAAGAGTGTGAGTGTGTGTGTGTGTGTGTGTGTGTGTGTGTGTGTATCTGTGTCTGTGTGTCTGTCTGTCTGTCTGTCTCAAACTGACTACTCGTGTCTGTTTTGATCAACATCAAGCTCATTAGTAAACATGACTTATTAGTAAAGATATTAATTATATAAAAGTAAAGTGTGTTTCTTACAAAATTCTTGGCAGAAACAGAAATTTCATTCAGCAAATGTTTGAGTAACATTGTTGGGAAAAATAATCTACTGGTCTTTAAAAAAAATTTTTTCAATTTTTTTTTTTTAAATTTCAGTTTAGCAGCTACTGCTGCTTCAGGGGCCTTCACATCATCACCAAGTGCACAAGAAATACCTGTAGTCTCCACAACAACTCCAGCACCTATTCACAATCAGTTTCCTGCTGAAAATCAGCCTGGCAATCAGAATGCTGCTGCTCAAGTGGTTGTTAATCCAGGAGCCAATCAGAATTTGCGGATGAATGCACAAGGTGGTCCTCTTGTAGAAGAGGATGATGAGATGAATCGTGACTGGTTGGATTGGATATATTCAGCAACCACGTTCTCTGTCTTCCTTAGCATCCTCTATTTTTACTCTTCTCTGAGCAGATTCCTCATGGTCATGGGTGCCACACTTGTCATGTACCTGTAAGTAGTCAATTTTCCTGATACAAAATGTTAAAAAAAAACAAAACACCAAACTACATACACAGAGTGTCTCAAACCAATTAAAGTTTTGTTCATTGCGGGTTGGTGTCAGTCATTTTCTAGGGACTGTTTTGAATAATGTTTTTAATTGTTCATCTTTCTGGTGCTCAGGCCTAGACTATATGAGAGGAAGAATACTGAACTGAGAATAGGTTACTTGAGTTCATATCATAGGCTCCAATGCATTAGCTAGTTGTTTGACCCGTAGGAAGTTTCTTAACCTTATTCTCCTCATCTGTAAAATGGATACAGTAATACTGATACTGCCTTCCTCACAGAGGTATTATAAAGAAACCACTTGGTTAACCTTAAGGACATTTTAAAATCTGAATAGGCTATTATTAAGAGACAAGTGTACAATGAGGAAATATATAGTTTGGTTGTGAAGATCAATTTTATTTTCCATTTTTGATAATGAATACTTTAAATGGGTTAATAAAACTGATAAATTTTTTTTTATGTTCTTATGACGGGGCCCATGGTTAGTAGTCTGTTTGTGAGGCCACTTTTTTTGCAGCAAAGCTGGCAAAGTGACAGGGATTAACTTGGTGCTAGCTTCTCTGTCTAATAAGGTCATTTTCTGTCTCTGCCTACATATCCATTAAAGAAGCTATCCTAGTTCCTTCTTGCATGATTGACAGGAGTTTAGACTCCACCACTTGACTAAGTTTGTGTTTTAGAGTGATTATTAGTGTTTCAATCAAGTGTGGACTTCCCAAGGACTGTTTCTCAGTTCTCTTACTTGTGAATTTGCCTATTTGGATTATCCAAGTCAGGTCTCACTCTTTTAAGACAGTGCCTGCCTTGTTTCCTTCTTTTGAAGGGAAAAATGCAAACTGTACTTCAGTGTTTGTATCTAAGATTACTTGAATGTTCTTTCTTTTAAGGCATCACGTTGGATGGTTTCCATTTAGACAAAGACCAGCTCAACATAACCCAAATAATATGCCTCCTCGAATAGCCATTAATCAAGACCCAAACAATAATTTACAGGTATGTTTTCTCATGTACTCAGACAAGTAAGTAACTAGCAATGACATTTTACATCAGGCAGCCTCTTAACCTTTAGTTTCCAATAGTTTAGCCATATAGAAAGTTATAATAAGTTTAAATCAAAATGCTTGTTTTCTTCAAAACTAATATATTCATTATCTGTTTATTAGGTTGCTAACTGTCCTTGAGGGAGGGATTATTGTCATACATGACTCCTTACAGGCCTTAAAGTATTAAATAACCATGAGCTGCTATTTTTATTGCCATACTACTTTATGTGTACAGGAGAAGAACTCAGTAAATATTTGATGAACGATATAATGAATTACCAGTGACTAATTTAAAACAATGAATGTCAAAAGAGACATCATTTGTTTTTGGCAAACAACAATTTGCATTTTTGCATAAGTAAAAATAGATCCCTTGTTTTGAGCTTTTTAAGTATTCTGTGGTAGCATATAGGGCAGCTAGGTGGCCCAGTGGATAGAGCACTGGGTTTGGAATCAGTGAGACTCATCTTCATGAGTTCAAATCTGGGCTCAAACACTCAACTAGCTGTGTGACCCTGGATTTGTTTGCCCCAGTTTCCTCATTTGTAAAGTTATCTGGAAAAGGAAATGGTAAACCACTCTAGGATCTCTTCCAAGAAACCCCAGTACAGGATCATGAAGAATAAGACAAGACTGAAACAACTGAACAACATGATAACATACTACTTCACAGATACAGTATAAAGTGATTCTACTAATTTATGAATTTCAGATACATGGATAATCTCATTATTAATGGATATGTTTGAGGGGGGAAATATTTGAAAATTGATTTTTTTTGTTTAATTTGTATCATTCTAAATGTATGGCAAAGGGTTTCTTAAAAGAAGGGGATATATTTAACTTGAGGTAGGTTTGCAAATAAGCATGCTATTTAGGACCTAAAATAAACCAGTCTTTTTAAGAAAGATGACAATTGGTAGTTTAGTGATTGTTTAACTCGAAATTTTAGGACTGTAGGTCTTTGAGTTTATGCTGCTGATGGGCACTTCCATCAAAACATTATCATCTTGAGGTCAATTATGGTGAGAAGGCAAGAAGAAAGCTCCAGGTCATAAATTCTCAACAAGACCTTTCCTACAGAGCCTACTTTATACAGAGGGAAGTATGGCTGACTTTTATTATAGGATCAATTCTCATGGTTTTTGTTTTTGTTTTTGTTTTATAACCACTTCATAGGAGGAAAATGCTGATGGAGATGGAGAACCTGGATTAGTTCCTCCCCAGCAGGATTTATTGGAAGGCCAACAAGGGAGTCCTTCCATTATGAGCACTGCATGGCTTGTCTTCAAAACATTCTTTGCCTCTCTCCTACCCGAAGGCCCCCCGGCGGTAGTGAACTAACCAGTTTGGCTGCCTAGCTTTTAGTTTTCCAAATTTGGACTGACTGAGTCGTGTAACTCCAACTTATGACTTATTTGTCTTCTCAACTGGACAAGTCTATGACTCCGAATAATTAAAAGAACCAGCAGGGATGTTCTTTTGTGACCAAGCAAATACAAAAAGCAGGATCCCAAATCCATGTTACGAGTTTATGGACTTCATGAAGTACATCGTGCTTACTATGTCTTTATTCCAAAGAGCTTAATATATGCTGAATTTAGTTTAATAAGCATTTTAAGTAGAAGGCATTAGTGTCGCACTGTTATGCCTGAAGAGCACTTAAGAGGTTGTGTGTTTGCATGTGTTTGTACATAGATGTAATAGGAGCAGAATGCTTGGTTCTGCCCGTGTGATTTGATTCCTGTTGGAATGTTTAAATGTGGTTTAAATTACACTAAGTGTAGTACTTTGTATAATCAATGAAATTGCTAGACATGTTTTAGCAAGATTTTTCTAGGGAAGATATATGTGTAAATTGCTTTTTTAAATGCAGTGCTTTATTTTAAACCAAGGGAAAATTTGTAGAGGTGGAAACCTTTGCTGGGTTTTCTGTACAATAAAGTTTTCCTACAAATGAGGTTAGCACAGACTCCTTTCATCTTAACAGCTTAGAGTATGCCCATTGTAGTCACAGTTGAGATTCTGACTGAATTTTTAGGTAGCCACAGTTTATACTGGCTGTTTATGAATCTTGCTTCTGCAAATGAATCATTGTACACACACGTGAAAGTTCTTTGCACCTGTTTAGAACAATACCTGCATTTCAAGCAGCAATATTGTATTGATAATTCCTACCAAAGCTGATCAGACACTGAAAAGAACTTTCAGAAAGCCTTGCTCTCCAACCCAACAATTCTCTTGCAACACTGTTCTGAGATTACAAAGGCATAAATGGAGAGAAGAGGATCTTTACGTGGGGGGAAGGTGACCACTTTCAATGCAGTAAATTTATTAAATAGCTGTTATGTATTAGGAATAGGAAGAATAGGAAGGAAAATAGGAAGAAAATTAAGAAAAAAATGAAACAGTCCTTTTGCCCTTAAGGACTTTGCAATCTACCTGAGTAAATAAAAATAGTTTGAGGAGGGAAAATATATAAAAGGCTTACTAAAAGAGCAATCTCCTGAGATGAGTATTGAAATAAACTAACATTCTATGGGGCAGAGTTGAGAGTGCCTTTTCCAAGTAGGGGAACGGACAGTGCAAAGTCCCTGAGTCCAGAGATAGTGTGTAGATTTAAGAGATCAGCAGGTAGGGTAGTTCATCTGGAAGCAAAGTACAGTAATGGAAATAAAGTGACATCTATCAGGAAAGATTGTAGAGCCTAACCATGAAAGGCTTAAATGCCAAGCTAAGGGCATTACATTTTGTCCTAGGACAAGTAGCCCCTGATGATTTTAGATCAGAGGGTGATGTGTTTTAGGAAGATCATTTGATAAATTTTGTGGAGAACTGATTGAAGATAGAGATGAAGAGTGGTGGAGGGAGGGACCTCATAATATGACTGACCAATTTCCTTAGTAAAATAGGAAATACATCTTTTGCTAAGAGGGAGAGGGGTAAGAGTGGTTTAAGAGACTGAAGATTCACAAGGTTTGGCAAAGCCACTGTGGGGTGTAAGACAGCCAGTCAGGGAGGAATAAAGTGACTGCTGTGTAAGCAGAGAGCATCTGGTTAAAATGAAATAACAAATTTGTAGTCGATCAGTCATGATAGTTTAATAGTAAAGAGTAGAGAAAAGAAGATGGTGCTGAGTAATCCAGGGAGAATGGGCAGTGGCAGTATGATAAGGGGTTGAGGGATTCAGGAATAGAGCACGGTATAGTTAAACAGATTAACTGTATAGGATCACTACTGTGAAAAGGAAGAAAGTGAGAGGTGATAGATTAAGAAAGCAAGAAGGGCTAAATTGGCTGCAGGTCTGAAAGTTTTAGTCTTAGATCCTCCATAGAAGGGAAGAAGGTTGCCTCCTACCACGTATGAGATCCTAACCGCAGGTTAAAAGTTATTTCCAGTAAAACAAGCCAGCTATTGATTCATGTATGGTGGTAAATAAAATCAGATCTTATGTGGTGATTGGCTGATTTAAAAAAATGTAAGTATTAATTAATTGCATTGCACTGTATTAAGTACTAGAGGGATTTACAAAATCTAAAACATGGTCCCTGCCTTCAAGGAGTTTACAATCCAGTTGAAATGACACATGAAAATGTAAATAGACAATTCTCTGTGTTTCAGCCTATGTCCCTGCAATCCCAGGCACATTAACTTGAGGCAGCAGTACAAAACAGTGGAAGAGGAAATGTAAAATGCATGGCAGAGGTAATTCGAAAAAAGATTGCACAAATGGTTATAAGAGTTGAAAAAGAGATCTCCAAGGGTTGGGCTAGTCAGGGAAAATGTATGGAGGAGTTAGGATTGGAGCTGAGTTTCAGACAGCAGGAAGGGCTTTGAAAAATGGTGAGGAATTAAGGAAGAGTATCTCAAACCCTTCTAAGCATAAACAAATCTTGGTGTATTTTTTAATTCTTAGTAACATCCTGCAGTTGTTATGATTGGGGCTTTATAAAAATGTTGGAAAAAAATCTTAAGGTTTTTTTTTTCTTCCATATAATATGTAAGCATTTGGCTGGAAGGGTAAAGCTCGAGACAGCTGTTCCTATGACTTGTTTTTAAACATCTGAGTGTTATAGGTTTACTGTTTTCTTTGATACAAAGAAGTTATAACTGAAATTTCATTTATAGCAGAAATTTTTGTAAAGGAAAAATTTTGGGGAAAATTGGAAGAGGCTGATCATGCCTGGCCTATAGGAATCGTGGGACCATAGATTTAGAGTTTAAATGGATCTTAGGGACTATGTAGTCCACCTCTCATAACCACATAGTTAATTCAAGGTGACAAAAATGGCTGACAAATTGGGAAAGTGGCATGCTTTTTAACCATATTTTTTAAAACAAATGCTGGAAGCCTAAGAAATTCCTCCATTGGGATTCTACACAGAAGGGAAGATCTGGGTATGTGATTATTCAGAGATATTGTGGATAAAGAAATATTAAAGAAGAGAATATGGGCTTAGTGTTAGAACTATAGTCAAAATGAAGAAGGATGAAAGATGAATGCGTGAAAATCACTTAAGTGCCTATATATGTTCAGCCCTGGGGATACAAAAAGAAAACAGTTCCTACTCGCAAGGAGCTCTTTTTCTAATTGAAGAAGACAACAGATGTTGGAATTTTTAGTACAGGGAGAATGGAAAGGCAGGAAGTCCTTAGAGGGTAATAGCAGGCAATGGTAAGTCCCAAGCATCCTTAGACCATTCACAGTTCAGATAGCAGTGCCTAGGACCTAGTGATAGGATGCATCAGGTAGTGATAAGGCAAAATGGTAAAGCCTGGGAATTCTCCATCTTACACTTTTAGGAAGGATTATAGCTAGTGATTTCACTTCATCCAAGGAATATGAGAAGCCATGTTTGCTTTGTAGCATAGCAGGACCTGAGGGGGCCTACCAACATTGAGAAGTGGTGGATAGATCTGAGGGTCCAAGAAGAGCTAAGATTCTGTATTATTTCCCAGGAGAAGGAATTAGGAGTTGGGGGAAGTCAACATTCAGCCAGTAATGAGGAAGGGGACAGGTAGAAAGCAAGAAGTTTTGAGGAAGGGCCTGCATTGGCAGTTGTTCCTTTCTGGCCTGCTGTATGATCTGAGTTGGCTGGGGTAGAGGAGGTAGAAAAGGGTACCCAAAACTATGTACCAGTGTATTCGATGCTAGGCACATTCCAGAACTTTAATGGGTTTTCCCCAAAATTCTGACATCTAATGAGACATATTTCTTCCCCAAAGCAGTTCAGAGAGCTCTATACTTTTACATTAATGTTCTCTTCTAGCCTTCAACCAAGCAAGGTAGCCCTACCTCCAGGCTTCCTTCACCTAAGGGTTCCTCTCCCATAGGCTTGCCTTCCCTTCCATAAACCCCTACAAGAGCATAGGTAGGTCTCTCTGAAACTACCCCTTCTCCCAGGGCAATTACACTCCACTATCTCTCTCTTTCCAGCCTGCCAAAACCGTAAGATGAGTCCTGGAAAGCTCAAATGGGGACCTTATCTTGATGGGTGGGATACTGCCTGAGGAGGATCAGATGTCCATGATGTTAATAACTCTTTCCAATTGACTCCCATTAACATTATGTGTTAATTTTAATATGTTTTTGCTCTTTGGGAATTATGCTTCTCACTGAGGGATGGACAGGTCTCTTAGGTCCTCTCCAGTTCTTTAAAAAGCTATAAACTAATATGTAGTCATGTTCACAACCACAATTATAAGAAATGTAACATTCTGGTAGGAAAGAAAAATTTTATTTTGATACCTGGAACCCATGTGAATTTAATCTATTTTAGAAATTGGAACCATGTCAAAATGTAGATGGAGTGGCGGTGGGGGGCGGGGCGGGGAGTAGAAAGGAAGGGTTAAATAACCTTGAAAAATGTTTAAATATATTTTATGAAAAGCAGGGGGAAACATACATTACAAGTCAACAATGCTAGATATTTGAAGCAAAGCATTTTGCTAACTGGAAAAAATTAGCAGTAGTGAGGAAAGTTTGTTTTAACTGAATGAAAATGATATATAATTGAAGAGAAAGGATAACAGTGTGATAGTTCAATTCAGACTAGACTAAGACCCGGAAGAATTCCAGCTCTACCTTTAATTTATGTGACCTTGGGCAAGTTACTTAACCCTTGTGCCTTAGTTTCTACTAAGATTATATCCAATTTATTCCACACATATCTTGTTTTTAGACAATTTAGATAATACATTGATTCTTCTGTTAGGCTGCTTGAGCTCAAGGACTGTTTGGGATTTTTTTAGGGGGAGGAGGGGGCTTGCACATAGTAGGCATTTAATAAACATTTGACTGACTGTTATGATGGCTTTTGACCACAAGGTGGCAGAAGGTAAGAAGACCTCAGTTCTACTCTTGAACAAAGAAGAGACTCTTGAGCAGAGTTTGAATTTGGACAAAAATGCTTACGGACAATTTTTACTCCTCTACCTACCCCAAGTCTCCTCTTAAGGCCTTCATGATGATTTTGAGATATGCTAATTACCCAAAGCCAGTGAGTCCTTCCTATTAATTCAGAAATGATGGACTAGACCAAATGATGTGGTAACTACATCTGATGGTATGTACACAGCTCCATCACCCAGTCTCCAGACAATGCAACAAAAGAGGGAGAGGATGCGTTTCCTGTCTCTAGGACCACAATCAGTCATTACAGTTACACAGTCTTTGACTTCACCTTACCATTCTTTCATTTATAGCCCCTCGGTCTCACTGTAGGGCTAGCTATATGTATCATCCTCCCAACCAGAAAGGGATAAACCTCTTCTCCTACTGGGACAGCTGGGATCTGAACTCCTGTAGCCCCTTTCCCTCCCTCTTCTTTTTCTCCTTTCTCTCCCTCCCTCCTGGTCTCTGTCTTTCTATTTCTATCTCCACTCCCACTCTTGGTGGGGGTAGGGTAAGGGAAGGGAAGTAGAGGAGGAGTAGAAAGGAAATGCTTATCTTCTTTCTTTTCAAGTAAACCTGGTGATTCTACCCTATATACAAATGAGATATAACCTCGTGGTCTCAGAAGGGCAAACAGAAAGAAAGCCCTAACTAAGTTCCATCTGAATTCTGCTCTTGGAAGTTTTGTTATGAAACACTCAGGATGTGGCTCGTAAAGTATGCCCCCACATAGTCTCCTTGACCACAAAACCAGAAGTGGAGTTCTGGCTAATGATATAGTCTGTGAAACATTGGGAATTGAGTCTTTAAATGAAACAAGTTCAACAATAACAGAAATAGAAACAAGTGAAAGATAATCAATCACAGTGAAAAATAGTCAAATTAAATGCCTACTATGTGCCAGGTGAGACAAATGAGAAAAAGAAAGCTAGTCCATGTCCTCAAGAAGTTTACAATCTGACAGATTAAAGCTACACACAAAAGGAAGATTAAGGAGGCAGGGTACCAGGGAATACGCTGTATGAGGGCATCATGATGATGGTGGAGGCAAAACCAAGTAAAGCAGCTGAAATGAGGAGATAGTTGGAAATTCTAAGCCTTTTATAAAGGGAGGCTTTACAAGGAGCCCTCCCATCAGAAGAGATAGGCAACTGAGGGTACCGAGGAGATGTTGATTACCAAAGATCTATGAAAAGGGAGTAGAAAGTTCCAAGGGAAAAATTTCTCTGTCTCAGCAGACAGATGGTGGTAAGAATGGAAAGAGAAGATGCCCTCAGCTGCTTTGCAGACTATGAGGAAAAAGCCCACTGCCAATATTTTATTTTTACTGCTCTATTTATTAATACCCTGTTTGCCTTCCATGGACATCTGGTTTCACTTGCATAGTCTATCTGTTCTCTCTATCTGCCTCTTGGTTTTCTCCAGACTTCGTGTGGCTGCACAATCTCATACTCTCTCGTCCCCAAATCCCCACAACTGTAATTGTGAACACCATCCTTCCCACCCCAGGGAGCTCTCTCAGTCCCTGGAAGCTTGAGAGAGGAGCAACACAGTCATTTTGTAAATTATTTTTGCTGATTCTGCTTCCTTAACTTTGCATCATTTCATACAAGGTCAAGTTTATTTTCTGAACTCAAGTGTAAGATTTTGCATTCATCCATATAAAATTTCACCTTATTAAATTCAGCCTCATGCTCTAACCTGTCAAGATCTTTTTGAATCCTGTCACCCAGTGTTTTAGCTCTCCCTTTCTTGTCATCTGAAAATTTGTTTAGGATTCTTATTTGTCTTTATTCATTGAGAAAAATGTACAGTACCAATCCAAGCAGGAATCCCTGGGGCACTCCACTCCACTTGACCTTCCAACTTAAAATAGACCTATTATTAATCACTCTTTTGGGGGGCTAGCCATGCATGAGTCCACCTAAATGTACTATTGTCGAAACTTTTTTCTTTCAAAAATAACATGGGAGATTTTATCAGATATTTTGCTAAAATCTAGGAAAAATAGTTTAATAGTATCCTTCTGACCTATTTGTTCAGTAACCTTGTCAAAAAAGCATGACCTCCCCAGTGAAATCTAGCTTCATCTGTTATCACCATTTCCTTTTCTAGATATTTTACTAACCATCCCTCTAACAATACGTTCTGGAATTTTTATAGACTTCATTCCCTTCCTGTTTTTGCAAATCAGAGCATGTGCTCCTCCCCAATCCTGTGGTACTCCTCCTGTTCACCACAAACCTTAGAAATTTTATAAACTTAACAATAAATAGCGTGAACATTTCAATATACATAGAGTAGAAAGTAAGCTTGTGTATGGAACCATCACAGCAAAGATTCAGTCATCGCTGTCAGACAGTGACTCAATATTCATATATTCCAGTTCTTTTGTGATTCATTTGGACTGCATGATTTGAACTCACAAAAAAAAGCAGTTAAATGCTTTTTTACCATTTCAATTATCACACTTTTCATTGCTATCAGTTTTCTTTTGGTATCAGCCACTTCGGGTATTTTTTTTCTGGATAAAAAAAATTCTTCTTGCAAAGAAAACAGAAGCAAAATAATAACGAGGAAGAGAGAGAAATGAAGAAAGAAAGGAAAAAAGAAAAAAGAAAGAAAGAAAAGAAAAAGAAAGAAAGAGAAAGGAAGGAAGGAAAGAAGAAAAAAGAGAAAGGAAAGAAGGAAGGAAAGAAGAAAAAAGAGAAAGGAAAGAAGGGAGGGAGGGAGGAAAGAAAGAAAACAAGCTCTAGTTTCTCTGTCAACAACTATTATCATCCTGTCATTCCAAGCAGCAGTTCTACTCTTCCTTGATCCTCCCTTTTCCTCCTCTGTAGTATTCCCCACCCCCATAATCTCCTAACATCTGTTTTGCTGTCCTGGACTTTTCCTCCCTAGCCTGAGCTTATTCTGCACTTCGGTGCTATTCATTCCTACACGATCGTGCCATGCAATTGTATTTGTCCTCTTTTACCTACCTTTGTTTCCAGTTTCTATATATGACTTATTAAAACCTAAATTGGTTCTTGTATATCTGAAAAGTCTTTTTAGACCACACTCTCTTCTCCCTCGTTGGAATTATTTTTGTGTCTTCAGTTTCACTCTTGACAGTTTCCCATTCCTTCTGAGCTGACTTTCCCTGTAGAATTTTAGTCCATGAGATCCTATCTAGTCTCTCTCTAAACTCTGAAATCTGTTCCCCAAAATCTAGGGTTCATGTTAGCTTATTTTTAGCTTCCTTTCCTTCTTGATTCCAAATTCTCAGATGAAGCAGCTGCTTCCTCATAAGGCTTTCATCAAGGTCATTTCAGCATCCACTTTTTCATTGCTGGTAAGAATCATGTCCTGAAAAGAATTTTCCCTTTTTTCTTGCATCTTTTGAAGGATGTGCCCCTCCCCATCTCTATCCCCCAGCCAGGGGAACTTAGCCAGAAGAAGTCTATTGTGTTGTCAGATAGGCAGTAGATAAGGACTAAACCCCTTAGCCCTGCTAGGATGGGAGTCAGACTTATGGCTGTTGAGAGTAGGCTGGTTGTTCCACCACTCAAAAAAAAAAAAAAAAAGAATAGAGCCTGGTTTGTAACATATGAAGGACAGTGTCAAAGAAAAGACTCCTTGACAGCTTCACATCCTCACCCTGCAGGCTCTCAATCAAAGCTTTCCAACTCTAGGGGACCAGGGACCAAAAGGGTAGCCCCAATCATCATGAGAGTCAGCCACACCTGCTGGTGGGACCCTTCCTGCTTCACCAATATGGAGCCTGCTCACCATACCAATGTATGGAGAAGCAGATGTTTGAAGCAATGTATGGTTTCTTGAAAATCTCTAATGTCTGTTTCACCCCCTCTATTGTGAGAAGAGGCAGAATGGTTGGCAAATCTGCCAATAAATCTGAGTTTGCTCTGAATAGAGAGTGGACAGCAATGCTCAGTGTGTTGGAGTATTATGCCAATAATGGGCAGTTTGTGGGTTCAAAACTTGTGGAAGTCAATCAACTTCACTCATAGAAATTTTCACCATTGAAAACCAGTCCCTTGGAAGTGTGTATACTCCAGGTTCAATAGAGTGTGGTCACCTCAGTGTACTCTCTGCCAATGGAGATGTAACTTAGAGTATATACTCTTAGTAATGGTAGGGAGAGAATTCATTGGTATGAAGCAGGGAGTTCTTAACCTGGGGGTCACAGATCCCTAAAGAATACAGATTTCAGGAGGTCCTTGAACTTGGTTGGGAAAAAAAATTACATCTTTATTTTCACGAACTTCTAACTGAAATTTAGTATTTCTTTTAATTTTAAATGTAGGCAGCAAACACAAGAATCAACAGGCTTTACTAGACTGACAAAGGGTCCATGAGAAGCACAGAAAGGTTAAGAACTCCTGTAATATACAGAATCCTAAAATCACTGTGAAGTGATTCTAAGTGTCTCTCACATAGAAAGGAGGATGACTGTTTCCTGCCCTCTGCCCTGTGATAAACCCAGAACAGGAGAGGGGGTCTAGAGGATCCTTTTCCATCACTGTCAATCAAGAGGTTTGGAGCAGCCCCACCTTGAAGCAGGAGGATAGATATGAAGCTCCTTAGGCCCATCCAACTCAAAGTGCCTATGGTAAATAAACATGGGAATGTAGATTTAGAGTTGGAAGGGACCTTGGAGACAAGATAGTTTAGCCCTTCATTTTTTAAATAGTATTTTATTTTTTTCAAATTATATGTAAAGAAAGTTTTCAGGGTGGAGCCAAGATGGCGGAGTAGAAAGACTCACATTTGCTAGCTCCAAACCCACAGCCCATGGATTTCCTCTAAAAAGAACTCCTGACAAATTCTGGAACAGTGGAAGCCACACAGAAACACAGTGAAGGAGATTTCCGTTGCAGAGAGCCCTGAAAAACCCACCGCAAAGGTACCTGGACGGGAGCGGAGCCCTGCCCTGCGGAGCCCTCTCCACCCCCGCCCCGGCCACGCGGCACTGAGAGGAGCGAGCAGACCCAAGCAGGCTTCCGGGACCGTAATCTCCGGCGGCCGTGAAGGTCCCACCACCCACAGACTCACAGATCAGTGAGAGAGACGGGCTGAGAGTGGAGCAGGATATCTCCGGGACTCGGACCCCCTCGGGAGGTGGTGGCCGGGGCAGAGGCAGAGGCAGAG
>CM053769.1:310522078-310538753 GCA_028658325.1 Potorous gilbertii | reverse complement strand
GCAAGAAAAGCATGAAAAATGGGTCAATACCTTAATAAAGGAGGCCCAAAAAAATGCTGAAGAAAATAACACCTTGAAAAATAGGCTAAGTCAATTGGCAAAAGAGGTTCAAAAAGCCAATGAGGAGAAGAACGCTTTCAAGAAAGTTTTCAACATTCACTTTTATAAGATTTTTGAGTTGTAAACTTTTTTCTCCCTCCCTCCCCTCCTCCTTCCCCAAGACGATAAGCAATCTGATATATATATATATATCCCCTTCATTTGGCAAATGAGAAAAATGAAGTTCACTCGACAGCAAAGGACAGCTAGGTGGTGCAGTGCAAAGAGCACCGGGCTTGGAATCAGGAAGGTTCCTCTTCCTAAGTTCCAATCTGGCCTCGGACACTTGCTGGCTGCGTGACCTGGGCAAGTCACTTAATCCTGTTGGCCTCAGCTTCCCTCATCTGGAGAAGGAAATGGCAAATCACTCTACTATCTTTGCCAAGAAAACCCCCAAAGGGGCCACAAATGACTAAACAAAAAGCAGCGTTTGAATCTGGGTCTTCCTGCCTCCAGGTCCAACACTAACCACTATAGTGCTCAGCCTCTTGGGAGCCCCCAAGTCACAGAAGTCTCTGTGACTATAAAGGGAATTTAAAGGTTTCTCAACAAAAGGGTGAAAGCAGGACAGAGGGTCAGCCAGCTGGGACAGGATGGCCGGCAGTGTCTTGACACACCCTCTCAGAACAGTGAGCCTTTTCCCTCCTTCAGGAAAGAGCTTGTGCCAAGATTTCTATTTGTAACCCTTTGGAGATCCACTGAGCAGCGTTCCTGCCTTAGGTCAATGACCAGGAGTAACTCTTGGCCTCAAGTTCCCAGACTGAGGTCTTTTGAATAGGCTTCTTCCCCATGGTCTCCAGGGGCAAACCTGAGGTCACATTATCTAGGCCAGGAGTTCCTCTGGGTAGGATTAATCTGGATTAGAAATTTCTCTGAGTAAGTTTAAGTAGACAGCAAAACGTATGGGGAAAAAACCCAGTCTGGGAGTCCAGGGACCTGTGTTCTATGCTCGACTTTACTACTAACTAGCTATGTGACCTTAGATAGTTTCCTTCCCCTCTCTGCATCTCATATAATTTTGGGTCATTGATCAAGAACCAGAATTCATCTTAAAGATCTAGTTCATCCCCTTCATTTTAGAGATGAAGAAAATGAAGGCCAGAAAGGTTAATAGACTTGCCCAGAGTTACACAGCTAGCATGAGGTGAGCTGAGATTTGAACTCAGGTCCTCTGACTCTAAATTAAGTGGTCTTTTTTTTTTTAATTCTGATATTTACCACTCAGCATCCTTCTCTAGGGCTAAAGAAATCAGGGGCTGGCTCAGTTGATGCTCCTCAGAGAAGTAGCTCTAAGCTGGATCTAACCATTAATTGATTCCAAATCTGATGTACTCACTATAGATTTTAGGAGCAACAGAGTCTTCCCTGAAGTGATCCAGGCATGTGTGACTACTGCTACTTAGCATGGCAACTATGGCATGGCAGGTGAGCCAGAATAAGCCAAGGTAGGTACTTAGGTCCCCCTCATCTCCTGATCTTCCCATTCACTCTCTTAAAAAAAATTTTAAAAATTTTTAACTAACAAGAATTTATTTTTTCTCCCTCCCCAATGAATAATAAAAAAGAAAACCCTAACAGCCTATACATATACACACATATATACATGTGTGTGTATGTATATATATATATATATATATACACACTACATATATATATACACACACAACATATATACACATATATATACATATATATTATATATATACACTACAGGTATAATCAAGCAAAGTAAATTCCCATATTGGCCAAGTCCAGAAATGTATGTCTCATTTGGTTTCTATCTCTGTTGCATCAGGAGGTGGGTGAAATGCTACCTCAGTCATCTGGAATCATGGTTTGTCACTGAAATTCTTTCAAAGATGTTTTCCCTTATACTTCTGTTTTACCAATAAATTGTCCTCTTTTTTCAGCTCTCTGCACTCTTCCCCACTTCATAAAATTTTCCCCAGGTTTCTCTAAAACTGTCCATTTTGTAAATTCTTATGACCCTAAATTCCATTACATTCATGTAGCATAATTTATTTAGTCTTTCTTCAAAAGGTGAACACCTCTTTTGTTTCTAATTTTTTGCTACTACAAAAAGAGCTGTCATTTTAATAAATATGGGTCTTTTTTCTTTCTTCTTTGCTATCATTGGAATATACGACTAGTACTTCCCTGGGTAAAAGATATGCATAACTTAGTGACTTTTGGGGCATGGTTCCAAGTTACTTTTCAGAATGGTTGGATCAATTCATCGTTCCATCAACAGGGCATTAGTGTACTTGTTTTCCTGTAGCCCCTCCAACATCTGTCATTTTCCTTTTTTTTCATCTTTTATAATCTGATGGGTGTGAGGTGCAACTTCAGAGTTTATTTAATTTGCATTTCTTTAATTTATTTGGAGCATTTTTATGTGATTGTCAATAGCTTGGATTTCTTTTTTCTGAAAATGCCTTTTGATATCATCTGACCATGGATCTATTGCCCCTGCTACTACGTTATACTACCTTAGTGATGGGTCTTCTGGGTTATGTGATCAGCAAGATGGTGGACTAGATATTTTCTATGATCCCTTACACCTTTCAAACCTCTCCAAAACAGAAATTGTGTGTCAAAGATAAAGCAATTTCAGATGTTTTCATAGTCTAGGACACCTTGAATTTAAAAGAATATTAAAAATAAACATTTAGGAACTGACACATAACTTGAGCTCGCTCAGGACCCTCTTATCCACCATCCACTATGATACCAGCTATGAGGTTGTACTAACCAACTCAAGGACTTCACATGCAGACTTACAATAAAACCTAACTCCACACTCTGTCCCTGCTTATGCTTTCTAGAACCATGGAGATTCTTCAGACTGTACAAGCTAGCTGGTGCCAAGACAGACAGATGTCCATGGCAGCAGCATTTTGTGCTTGAAAAGATCTCTGCAGGGAAACTGAGGAATAGAGGGATAAAGGTAGGATACATATCTGACCTTGAAATAGAGCTCAACCCATTTCCTTTCAGAGCCTCAGAGACCCAGAATATGGAAACTGACCTTGTAGCATCAGTACTTCAACACTGAAGTAGGATAGGAGGGACGGAGAGAATAAGCATTTACGTAGCTTTTATTTAGCACTTACTATGTGCCAGGCACTGTTTTAAGTGATTTTCACATATTATCTCATTGGATCCTCACAATAACCCTGTGAGGCAGGTGCTTTTATTATCCATTTTGCAGTTGAGGAAACAGAAGTAAAGCGAGATTAAGCGACTTTGAACACAGGACTTTCTGACTCTGAGAGCAGTACCCTGTCCACTGCATTACCTAGTTGCCTCTGTACCATCTTGCTCCCTTGGCCGTCAGAAGAGTGCCATGTGATTCTCTAAGCCTGAGGAGAAGAGTTCAGCATTCAGCTAGGACCTGTCCATACAGATAAATCTGTTGTCCCCAAAGTCACTTGGGGCAGAGACCTTGATTGGTAAACCATGAATTGCCCAACATGGGAGGACACTGAGATGGGGCCCCAAAAAGAATGAAATTACTAAAGATCTTAGGAAGGAGAAAATTCAAAGACCTTTAACATAGGCAGATAAAGCAATAAGGGAAACATTAACAGCAGAAGGAAATACGGCCTCCATATCTAGTAAATGAGTTTAGGCATAAATAAATAATACAAAACAAAGGAAAATGATCTAACACTTAATGAGTCAGAGAACCCTCTGGAATCTGAAGATAACATGGAATATGCAATTCCCAAATAGTTTGAAAGAGGAATGAGAATTACGAGAGCAGAATTAATGACCTGTACAGCAAAAATAATGGCAGGATAGAAAAACTGGAATATACCATGACAAGGCTCATCAAAGACACAAAACAGAACAATAATTTGCAAATACAAATATGCAAAAGTGAAGGAATCTAGAAGAAAAGAAGCAAAAAACAATAATATTAAAAGAAAAGATGCTCACTAGGTAAAATGATGGGACCAAGCTAACTAATCTCCAAGGTACTTACAAATCCAACCTGTGATTCTAAGTGCTTGTAGACAAAAGGGACCATCACCTCTTGTCATTTATTTTACTCTTTTCCCCCATAGCCGTGAGGTTTGATTGATCCTTCCCTGAACTGGTAGAGCAGTCCCCAGAGAGCTAGACCCTAAGAACTGGTTCATGATTCAGGTCAAAATTGATTCTTCTCCCTACTGGGGGAAAACAGGGAACATGTACAACCACGTAATATAGGTAAGATCAGTGCTACTGAGGAAGGGAGTTAAGTTTTGAGCTTATTCTCTCAAAGCTTGAGGTGGTGAGAGGGAATATGTCTTTGAGGTTTTAGGGAAAATGTTTGCACATTTATTTTTACTATATCTTTAAAGAAAATATCCCTTAATCAGAGCTAATTGAGGTAAAGTAGTTAAAAGAAATTGAGGCACCACTGGTCCCCAAAATGAAGGAAAACAGCTGGAGGGAACTCAAGCCAATGACATTAAAGATAAGAAAACCCCAGAACCCCATCAGGGAACCCTAGAACCCTGAGGGGGAGATGTAGCCTACCTACAGGCTGCAGGTAAGTGAACCTTGGCATATATACTACATATAGTTAAAAAATAAATTTTTTATGTTTATGGAACTTAATTTATGAACTCATGGGCCAGATGATTTTTTAAGGTTGCTTCCAGCTCTAAGATTCCATGAAGGGGCAAGTTAGAAGAAGTATTGTGAATTGGAAGACAATAGCTAGAGGAAATGTAAGACACATCTCCCCCACTTCATTCCTTTGCAGAAGTGAAAGATCCATGGTGTGAAACACTGCATAGATTGTCAATTTTTTTTCAATGTCAGTTTCACTGATTTTTTTCCTCCTCTTTCTCATTTTCTTTCTTTTTTTTTTAAACATTTTTTATTATAAGGAATGGTCCTGTAGGAAGGGGAGAGGAAGAGATACAAGGGGAAATTGGGCAATGCAAAAAAAAAGAGATATCAATAAAACTTTATTTTTTCAAAAAGAGAGATCCAAGAGCAATATAGGTTTTCCCCTTCCCCTTCACAGGGCTTTGCCTGAGGTATGCCTTGCCATCACACTTGGTCCTTGCCACACACCCAATGTGACCACCACCACTACCATCATCATTATCACCTCATTCCAGGTCAACAAATATTGATTAAATATATCTTCTGAGCATTTTACCATGTCAGGTATTGAGAATACAATGATGAAAAACCACACAATTCTTGCATGAAGAATCTAACAAGCTAGAAGGGAAGAAGCATATACACCTCTAACTCTTTGAGTTGAAGTGAAATTCAGGGAGAGAGGAAGCAGCCACCTCAAGCTGGAGTGAATTGGGGGTCCAAGAAGAGCATGCTAGCAGATTAATCTATAATTTATATCCTTTCCCAGTCATTATCCCCTGGAGTTTTTCTTAACCCTTCCAGGAACAGGGAGCTTCATCAGCTCATAAACTGTGGGTGTTCAGCCCTGCATAGGGGGCAGTCAGCCATCTCACTGCTCTCACCCCCTTCCCATTAAGCAGTGACCGACAGTACCCTTTCTGGGCATTCACTGGGGTCAATGACAGTTTCAGCCACAGAACAAAGCATAAACAGCCAGTGAATGTTCCACTGGCACTGTGCCTATACACACCCCACCCCCTTCAGTGACCAGGAAGAACAATACCCATCAGGAAATCCCTGTGCATCTGGGGAAAGACACTGGTTATTATGTGAAAATGCCTCTCGGAGAGTTGAAGCTCCCAGAGTCAGGAGTCAGGGTTATCATGCTCCAGGTGAGTTCATGAGCCAATACTGCTAAGGCCAACATCCCTTATCAATCAAGTAATCAACAAAAATTTATTAAAACAGCTTGTGCCAGGCACTCTGCCAGGTGCTAAGAGTACAAGTACAAAGAAAGAAACCATCCCTATGTGCAAGAGGCTTACATTCCAATGGGGAATAAAAGAACATGCATGTGTACACAGAATAAATATAAAGAGAAACAAGGCAAATAGCTACAAAGTAGGTCAATACAAGGTAGTTTGGAAGGGAGAGCACAAGCATGTGGGCAGGAGATCAATAAAGGATTCATTTAGAAGACAATACTTGAGCTGTGACTTGAAGGAAGAAAGATTCTATTAAGCAGAGATGAGGAGGGAGGACATTCCAGGTATGGTCAGTGCAAAGACCTGCAAATGGGTTTGAGGACTAGAGAAGCAAGTTTGTTGTATCATAGTGTGCAGGAGAAGAGTAATATGCAATGAGGTTGAGGGTCAGGTTGCCAAGGACTTTTATTTTATTATCTCAGCCTACCCATGAGCAACTAATATTTTTCCAGTTATTTAGATCTGACTTTATTAGTGTGAAAAATGTTTTGTAATTGTTTTCATAATAGTTCCTGGGTTAGTCTTGGCAGGTAGACTTTCAAATATTTTATAATGTCTACAGTAACTTTAAATGGAATTTCTCTTTCTATTCCTGGCTTTAGGGCTTTGTTAGTAATATATAGAAATGCCAATGATTTATGTGGGTTTATTTTATATCCTGCAACTTTGCTAAAGTTGTTTATGATTTCAAGTGTTTTTGTTTTGTTTTGTTTTGTTTTTGCTTGATTCTGTAACATCTGCAGAGAGGTAACTTTGTTTTTACTTTGCCTGTTCTAATTACTTCAATTTCTTTTTCCTCTCTTAATGCTAAAGCTAACATTTCCAGGACCATATTGAATAACAGTAGTGATAATGGACATCCTTGTTTCACCCCCAATATTATTGGAAATGCTTCTAGCTTATCCCCATTACATGTAAAGCTTGCTGATAGTTTTAGGTAGATGCTACTTATCATTTTAAGGAAGACTCCATTTATTCCTATGCTCGCTAGTGTTTTTAATAGGAATGGGAGTTGTATTTTTTCAAAAGTTTTTTCTATATGCTTTCTGTTAATTTTGTTGTTGATATTGTCACTTATACTGATAGTTTTCCTGATACTGAACCAATTCTGCAGTCCTGGTAAAAATCCTACCTGGTCATAGTGTATTATTCTCATGATAGGTTGCTGTAATCTTTTTGCTAATATTCTTTTAAAAAAATTTTTCATCTACATTCATTAGGGAAATTGGTCTATATAATTGGACCAATATTGGTATAGGTATTAGAACCATATTTGTATCATGTGAAGGATTTTAAAAGCTAAACAAAGGGGATTAGATTTTATCCTGGAAGCAATAAGCTGCTTGTTGAGTAGAGGAGTGACATGGTCAGATCAGTGCTTAAGGATAATTGCTTTGGCAGCAGTATGTAGGGTGGACTGAAGCAGGGAGACACTTGAGTCAGAGAACAATTAGAAAGCTGCTGAAATAACCTTGTTTTTGAGTCATTTTAGTAGTGTCTGACTGTATCTGACACCACATGGGGGTTTTCTTGGCAAAGATACTGGAGTGGTTTGCCATTTTTTTCTCCAGCTCATTTGACAGATGAGGAAATTGAGGCAAACAGGGTTAAGTGACAGTATCACACAGCTATTAAGTCTCTGAGGTCATATTTGAACTCAGGTCTTACTGACTCCAGGCCCAGCACTCTACCCACTGCACCACCTAGCTGCCTGAAGTAACCTACATGAGTTAAGGAGAACCTTAACTAAAATGATAGCTGTATGAAGAGGGAGAGGGGTTGCAAGAGATATTGCTTGCATCAAAATGGTAAGTTTGAGCAGCTACTTAGGCATAAGAATGAAGACTTGAGGAAAACACTGCAATTATGAACCTGGGGGATTGGAAGGATGATGATACCTTCAATAGAGGAAGAGAGAAGACTTTTGGAGAAAAGATGAGTTAGATTTTGAACTTGTTGGTTTTAATATGTTCTTGGGGTGTTTGAAATGCCCAGTGGGCAACTAGTGATGTGAAAAGGAAACCCGGGGGAGAGGCAGGGGCTGGATATACAGATTTCTGAATTATCTGCTTAGAGATGACAATTAAACTTATGTAAACTAAGGAAGTTAGAAAATTTGAGAGGAGAGATGGACACAGACAGAGAGGGAAAGGAACCTTGAGGAGCATCTGCAATTGGGAAGCTTGATATACATGATGGGCCAGCAAAGGAGCCTGAGAAGAAGCAGTAAGACAGGGAGAAGAAACAGGAGAGGGGCGCACCATAACAGCCCAGAGAGAAGAATATATCTGGGATGAGGGGTGGGGGTTATAAAGGTTGAGAAAGATGAAGAATGAGGGGGAAAATCAGATTTAGTAACTTTAGAGAAAGTAGCATCAGTTAAGTCATGAGGTCAGAAACCAATTGCAAGGAATTGAATGAATGAGGGGGGAATGGAAACAATGAATATAGAGTTTTGAGAGGTCATGTTTGAACTCGGGTCATAGGGACCTAGGACTTTGAGAAAGTGAGGAGAGATATAGGACAATAACTTAAGGGGTCTAGTGAAGTTTTTTTAAGAATGGAGGAAACTTGGACATGTTTGAGTTATATGTGAAGTCCTTTACAAACCTTAAAGACTACATAAATGCTATTATGAAGGCAGTAGGAAAGGAACTAGTAACTAGGGAGAAGTTGAAGGAGTGTGTGTGTGTGTGTGTGTTTGTGTGTGTGTGTGTGTGAGAGAGAGAGAGAGAGAGAGAGAGAGAGAGAGAGAGAGAGAGAGACAAACAGACAGAAAGAAAGTCAGAGAGGGACAGAGAAAGAAAAAGAGGATGATTGAAATTTTATTCTATTTAAGAAGATGGGAGGGGATGGGACTAGAGGAGATGACCTTCTCAAGAAGGGCCATCTCTTTGTCATTGACATGAGGAAAAGAAGAGAGAAAGGGTATGATGTCAAGAGATTTTGAGAAGAAAGTTGGAGAAGAGGGAGCTCAAAGTATATTATCAGTTTTTTCAGTGAAGAGGCATGGTCTTAAGCTGAAAGAGAGGTTAAAGAGAAAGTTTGGAATAGCTTCTATGGGGAGAAAGATAGGGAATCACTTAGGGGAGGAATAAAAGGACTGCCTTGCTGCAGTGAGTACCTGGTTGAGTAATATGAATTTATAATGTACCTAGTTAAGAAACTTCCTCCAGATCCACTTAGCATCTAATGAGTAGGAATAGATCAAATAGATGGTGGGAGTAATTCAAAGCTCAAAAGGCTGTTGATAGTCTACGACTGTGTTAGAAACTTCAGCCTTAGTGTAATATACCAAAATTAGTACAGGGTACTAACATACACATACATATTTTACATATTTTATGTCTATATAGATATCCATATTTTTTAATGCACACAAAAAATGTGTTATTTGTTTTATGTGTTGATATATGTCTATATTTTATGTAAATATAGTTTTATAAATAGTACATATAATAAAGCACATAAATCATGTATACGTATATATAGATGTGAGTGTTATGTAAATATGTAAATCACAATTTATCTATTATACATAAACATGTGCATATATGTGTTGTATTGATATTGATATAGACGTATGCATTTGTGTATATTTACAAAGAAATTGTTACTAATGTGGAGTAGCTAGGCACCAGGGTTAAAAAGAAATTAGTGGCTTGAATACCTATTTTTGACAGTATACTTGCTGTTTGAAGGTTGTAGCCCATGAGGCCAACTTCAGTTGTTGGCAGAATTCTATAACAAGTGACTAAAATTGAGAGCTGTAAATATTTCTAGAAGAAAGTTATCATCGCAAACAGCCAGTCTGTGTTTATCAAGGATGGGACAGGCCAGGCTAGCTTCATCTCCATGGGCAGATCAGGGGAATGCCATGGAATGAAGGAGAACATTATGATTACTGACAGAATTGATTTCCTACCAACTTTCTGTAGTCTAGAGCAGGGGGACTAAGTTGATTATGGATAAAGAAGTTTATTGTGGATAAATGTAAAACTCTATACTGTAAAACTATATTTACTAGAGCAACTGTAGAGGATGGACTGGTGGTTGACATCATGGGGCTTTATTGACTACAAACTCAATATTAGTGACAAATGTGATATGGAGCTTAAAAAGAAAGCTTATTTGATCCTAGGCCACATTAGTAGAAACCTCATGTTATTATATACAAGGGAGATGCATTTCCTCCTATTCAGAGCATATCTGGAATATTCTGTTTAGTTTTGTGTATCGTATTATAGGAAATTGTAAGGAGGAAAAAGGCAGCTAGCCCCTAGAAGACTATGTCCTGCTTCTGACACAGACTGGCTGTGTGACCCTGGGTAAGTCACTTAACTTCTCAATTCTCTTCTAGGCTACTCTCTATGACTACAAGTTGCAGAGAAGCACAATGAGAATTTGTCCAGCCTGGAGTTCCCTTCACCAAATGAAATCACAGATCTGGTTCTCTTATTGACAAGCTAGAGTGATTCCTGAGGAGGTCAACCAGGGAAGCAAGGAAATTGGAGACCATGGCCTATATATAAGAAGCCATCAAAGGATTTGGAGATTTTTTAGTCTGGGGAAGACCAGACTTAAAATGCTAGCAGCTGTCTTCAAATGTTTGAAATGTGACTGGGAAGAAGGGTTTGACCCATTTTGTTTAGCCTCTGGGCAGAACTAAGAACAGTTAGTGGTAGGTATAAATGTAGGTTCAATAGGCAAAAAATTGGGGCTGCTTGATGGTGCTGTAGATAGAGTGCTGGGTCTGCAATCAGGAAGATTTATCTTCCTTAGTTCAAATCTGGCTTCAGACACATTCTAGTTGTGTGACCCTGGGCAAATCGTTTTACCCTTTTGCCTCAGTTTCCCCACCTCTAAAGTGAGATGGAGAAGGAAATGGCAAACCACTCTAGTATCTTTGCCATCAGAAAGAGTTGGACATAACTGGAACAACTGAACAATATGGGGAAAACATTTCTAGCAATCTAGTCATCCAAAAGTGTGGTTGGCTGCCTCAAGTAGTAGTGAGATCCCTGTTTCTAGAGATCTTAAGTACTAAAAGCTGGAAAGGACCTTGGAAGCCCTCATCCCAAACCCCCATTTTGTGAATGTGGAAAATAAGGTCCAGGGAGGTTAAGTTACTTGCTCTAGATCACACAGATAGTAATGGTCAAAGGTAGCATTTGAAATGAGGCCTCTCTCCCACTGCCATGGATAATATAGAAGAGATTCCTGTTCAGTACAGTTGAAGACTTTTGAGGTCCTTGCCTTTTGATGAGATGCTAACAGTGCTTCATATGATGCTCTGCACAAAATAGGTTCTTAATAAATATGCATCCAATATTTGTATTGTACAGTGGCTGTTTAGGGCAGCAAGGTAGCACAGAGGACAGAGGGGTGAACTTGGAGTCTGGAAGACTTCCTGACTTCAATTCTGGTCTCAGACACTACTTGGGTGACCTTGTTTGCCTCAGTTTTCCTCATCTGTGAAATAAGCTGGAGAAAGAAATGGCAAACCACTTCAGTGTCTTTACCAAGAAAACCCCAAATGGGATCAGGAAGAATTAAGCATGACTGAAATGACTAAAAAACAACAATGACCAACAACAAAAAATGACTAGTTAGTCTCCAGTTCAGAGGAGAGAGAGAAAGCAGACACAAGCTAGAAGCTCATCCAGGGAAGGCATGGAGCTCACCCGGGCTTTAAACTGGGCCTTGAGCAACTGGGTCAGAATCTTGGTTATTGGTAATCCATTATTACAATACATTCTTCCACCCAAGGGTAAAGCTAAGGAAACCCAAGGCCGGATCACCTCCAAAAGGAAGAAATAATCTCCAGGGGCTGATAAGGAGGACTGAGGGAATAGCAGACTTAAAAAGAGGATAAGAATGTTCCCGAAGGCCAAGCATTGTGCCAGGGATAAAATGGCCTTAGGAACAATGAGGGGAAAGGGGAAGTGATTAGATAGTGGGCCCGCCAACTCTGAGATGTCCCACCCAGGTTCCTCCTCTCTCCAATAGATTGTCCTGCCCTGGAGAGTGGCCTTGGTGGTGTTTCTTTAGAGCAATTGAGGTTTCTGAGAGGTGAATAGACAGGCATTTCTAGTATCCCTAAGTCCCTGACCTTCTACCCTGGCCTGGTAGTTGGGTATTTTTCTTTCTGGCGCTGGGGGTTTATCCCATATCAAGCCCCCTGTGGGAGCCTTATCTGAACTTGTACTTTGGAATTAGCAGGATGAGGGGCTGCCATTCTCTAGGGGATAAAGACTGACATTTTTAGGAAGCGGCCCAGCTATTAAGGAAACCAGTACGGCTCCCATACACACCCTGTCCCACAGGGATGGGGGAAGTCACGTCAGTCCTGTCTCACTGCTTCTGGAGTATAAGAGTCACTGGAGGCTCTTAATGACCAACCACTCTCTCCCCTGGGCCCCAAGCACCATGCTGGTGGCTGTTCTTCTCCCACTGGCCCTGCTGGGCACCACTGAGGCTTGCAAAGGGAAGTCATCCTCCTCCCAGACTGGCATTGTATGCAGGATCACCAGACCAGCCATTGCAGTGTGTAAGTTTCAACTGTGGGTCCCTCCCTGGGGAAGATATAGTGCTTTTCAGAGTTGAGGCAAGCCCTCTGACTCTCTGAGCTTGTGGGGCAGCCTGCCAGGAAGAGACATGTTGGCTTTTCTTCCTCTTCTCTGCCAAGCTGACTGTAAGCCCATTTCAAAGGTGGAGTTTATGAATGGGTTAAGACATTCAAAGAGAAGGGGAAGTGGAGTTGGGTCTTAGGAGTACTAATCCTCTTCAGGTTTGTGGCATAGAGCCCAAATTATACTACAGTAACTCTCCATTATATAAACTACACTTGACTTATCCCAGGCAGCTATTTTAATTTCAACTTGACTACCCCCACCTGGCTTCCATTGCATTTCTGGTGGATGCAGTGAGTCAAGTGTATGCTCAGAAAATTCAGACTCACTTTGTTACCAACTATGGACAAGCAGAACCAGGAGGGAAAACTTGCCCCAAGGCGGGATAGTATCATACCAATGACCCCTAGATGACCCTATATTCAGTCTTAGGGGAGCTATCTATGACCAGGGTTTGGGAGCAAGTCTGACTGGTGGCAGCTGAGTGACACAATGGATAGCAGGCCTGGAGTCAGAAAAACTCATTTTCCTTACTCATCTGGCTTCAGATACGATACCTATTAGCTGTGTGACCCTGGGCAAGTCACTTAATGCTGTTTGTCTCTGTTTCCTCATTTGTAAAATGAGAAGGAAATGACAAACTACTCCAGTATCTCTGCCAAGAAAACTCCAAATGGGGTCACAAAGACACAACTGAAACGACTGAACAACTATGACCTAAACAAGAGAGTTAGCCTGTAGTAAAAATTAGATGGTCAGTCTATCATCAAAGTTAGGATTAAAGGTCAATCCAATCACCTTGGCAACCTGCTTAAACCCATAGAAATCTTGAGGAAATGATTTAAATATAGTGCTTGAGGAGTGCTGTAGGAAGTCTTACGGTCACACTTACTTCTCTTTCTAGTGAACCAAGAAACCACGAAAGTGATTCAGAAGGCATTCCAACGTGCCACATATCCTGACATCAAGGGTGAGAGAATTATATTGTTCCTGGGCAAAGTCAACTATGGCCTATACAAGTGAGTTATGGGATTTGGTGAAAAGCTAGGTCATTCTTTGCTCTCTTACCCATTTCTCATTCCATATCATGTATATTCAGGTCCAAGATTGTGGGAAAAGGAAAAGGGAGTCACTTACCCAAGATCACATAGAGTCAGGGGCACAGTCAGACTAGAACCTAGGTTTCCTGACCCCTTTCTCCTTGCTCTCAGCTCATCAGAAAAGAAGCCCTGGAAGATGCACCATCCTTTCTAAATGTGGGAAGTTACACTCTAATGAAGCAAATATCCCCACCTGCATGAAGTCACAGCTCTGAAAGCAAGTGGAACATTCTGTAGCACTACATAGATACATGCCATTTTTATTAAAAATGAATGAATCATAAGCACAGTCAATGTGAATTCTTATATTCCCCTCACAGCTTAACTAGGTAAATCTTGTTGATTTATGAAAGGCACTGTATCATAGTAAATAGCAAGTTGACCCTAGAGCCAGAAAAAGCTGGGTTTAGGTCGTCTCTCTGACACGTGTTGGCTGTGTGATTCTGGCTGAGTCAGCCTCTTGTCCCAGGCACTTCTCAAAGACTGTGTTACAGAGTAATTGACTGTCTACTTAGGGAGAGCCAATTTCCTCATGGTGTATCTCCTGTCCCAGTGAAATTAGAAGTTCAGGCCAAAAAGAATTAATAATAAATATATCTCAATATTTCTATATCTATATGTAAATGTTTGATGTTTTGGCCTTACTCCTTCTCTGAACCCATTTCCCAGCTTTCAAATCAGAGAATTTGGGTCAAGATGATCTTGGAGGTTTCTTTTCCCTCTTGTCAGTGTTCCATGTCCTAAGAATTGCTTAGTGGATAAAGAGCTGGCCTCAAAGCTAGGAAGACCTGGGTTTTAGTTCTCCTGGTGACTCATCCTTGCTAGATAACCCTGGACAAACAAAGTCTCTTAGACCTTACATTGCAGAGCAGGTGCCAACCTGCATTGGAGAAAATCTTCCTCTAATTTCCAAATTCCTAATACAAATGAAATTTCAGTCCCCAGTGCTCACATTTTCTATTCTCAGACCCCTTTGAGCACCAATATTCTGTGATTTTTGGATTTGTTTGAGTAGTGGTGACTGGGTTTGCCTCTTTTGTTCTGTTTCTGCCTGGGACTCTGCTCCACTCTCACCCCAATCCTAACGAGGTCTGACTTCCATTTCCTCTCCCAGCATTCAGATCAGCAACCTGTCCATCTTCAGCAGCCAAGCAGAACTGAAGAAAGATAAGAGCATAGACATTGCAATTCAGAATGTGTCTGTGATCTTCAAAGGAACCCTTCAATATGACTACAATGGGGGGTGGCTGTAAGTATCCTTTCAAGTGCTTTCTTGAGCTAGGAGACCTAACTCTTTGAGGGCAGGGACTGTCTTTTTGTATTCCTAGCATGTAACACTGTACCTGGCACATAGTAGATACTTAATAAATATTGATTGACTGAGTTACAACTTGCTGAGTTGAGCAAAGCATTTCTCTCCTGTAGGCCTGTGTTTTCATCTGCAGATTGGGGATATTGGTCTAGATCAGATTCCCAAACTTATTTGTCCTACTGCTCCTTTAAAAAAAAATTAGTGCCACCGGGAAATCTACTTTCTTTAAATCTTTAACAGTTTTTTTTTTAATTTGCATCATTTCAAAAATACATAAAATATATTTTTTAACAATGACCCATCTTAAATTTAATAATTGATTGTAAATTTGTGGTTTTTTCCTAGACTGAAATTTTGATGATGCAATATTGTGTCATATAACCATATAGTATCATATTGTAAACAAGTCATTATATGCACATATTCCTGCAGAGGCATGCTGAACTTCCCAACAATGTGTGACACACTCGTTCGCCAACACTTGCTTATTAAGACCTGTCAGTGCACTTGATCATTGATTGATTGTAACTTGCATTTTGTGTGTTTATTTGGAAAACAATGTAATCACTATGACTTTAACTCTACAACAAATGAAACGTATGAAGTTTTTCAAAATTTATTTTCTAATGCTTCCACCATCCCCTCATTTTTATTTAACATCCCCTAATTGCACCAGAGTCTAATATTGCATTGCCCCTCCTCCCAGATCGTTCCAGTGCCCCTCTAGGGGGTGGTATCTTCCACTTTGGGAACCTATGATCCTAGATTCTCTGAAAGGTACCCTCCTTTTCTGAAGGTCTGTGGTTCCATAATTCCACATCCCCTCAGGCAAAAAACCTCATAGAAGAGTCTTTCTAGCTGAGCAGTCAGCTGCACATCTCTTTTCCTCTCTGGGTTCCATTTCCCCAGGTAATGCTTGAAGCTTCTCTAAGGGTATTCTTTATTTTACAACAGTTTTACAAAATCCCAGAAGACGGGATGGAAATAAATTAAATTACTTGAAAATCCAAACTTAAAGGATTTAGGGAAAAGATTCCTGGCTACATCCGGGAATTCCAGAAGCTGGGACAAATTCAGAGAGGAAGGGAGGCATGGACCCTGTGATGTCCCAAGGTGAGTGCAGACTGCCTTTGCCACTCCTTTCTGGTACCCTGTATAGCGGGACTCCCAAACTAGGCAGTATGAGGGCAGTCTGTTCCAGCTCAGAGCAAACTATGAGTGTGAGATTCAGACCTTTGAAGGGTCTCTGTCTCTCTGTCTCTATCTCTCTGTGTCTCTCTGCGTCTCTCTGTCTCTCTCTCTGTCTCTCTGTCTCTATCTCTCTCTGTCTCTCTGTCTCTCTCTGTCTCTGTCTCTCTCTGCCTGTCGCTCTCTCTGTCTCCCTCTGTCTCTCTGTCTCTCTCTCTGTCTCTCTCTGTCTCTCTCTCTGTCTCTCTGTCTCTCTCTCTGTCTCTGTCTCTCTGTCTCTATCTCTATCTCTTTCTGTCTCTCTCTCTGTCTCTGTCTCTGTCCCTCTCTGCCTATCTCTCTCTGTGTCTCTCTCTCTGTCTCTCTCTCTGTGTCTCTCTGTCTCTCCCTGTCTCTCTGTCTCTCCCTGTCTCTCTGTCTCTCTCTCTGTCTCTGTCTCTCTGTCTCTATCTCTATCTCTCTCTGTCTCTCTCTCTGTCTCTGTCTCTGTCC
>CM053769.1:310449087-310521978 GCA_028658325.1 Potorous gilbertii | reverse complement strand
GTCTCTCTCTCTGTGTCTCTCTGTCTCTCCCTGTCTCTCTGTCTCTCTCTCTGTCTCTGTCTCTCTCTGTCTCTCTCTGTCTCTGTCTCTCTGTCTCTCTCTTTCTCTCTGTCTCTCTCTGTCTCTCTGTCTCTCTCTCTTTCTCTCTCTCTCTCTGTCTCTCTGTCTCTCTCTCTCTGTCTCTCTGTCTCTCTCTCTGTCTCTCTCTCTGTCTCTGTCTCTCTCTCTGTCTCTGTCTCTCTCTGTCTCTGTCTCTCTCTGCCTGTCTCTGTCTCTCTGTCTCTCTGTCTCTCTCTGTCTCTGTCTCTCTCTCTGTCTCTCTATCTCTCTCTCTGTCTCTCTCTCTCTCTTTCTTTCTCTACATTTATTCTTCCCCATACTGCCTCAGGGATAAGTTCTAGGTGTTGTTACTCTGAGACAAAGCCCTAGACAATCTCTGCTAGTTACACGTCTGCTAGAACCTAATATGATCTCTGATTGATCAGGTCTGGGGTCCCTGTAGCTTGGCTCTGTTAGCTTGCTAAGTGTTGCAAACTTGGCAGGTCTCCCACTCCTTGGGCGCCATGCTATATTTCCTTTTTTGTAATAAGAGTTCAAGGGCATTTAGAGTTAGTCAGATTTTCTCCCACCAGGAATACATTACTTTTCTGTGGAGAAGGAGCTTGACTGTAGAGCAGACCACGGGGTTCTTTAAGCTGAGAAGGGCTGAGTCTTCTGGTTCCATGGAGACAGAGAAGAGCATTTTAGTGTCTTAACTTTCCTTATTAATCTTCCTCTTTAGATTGGAAGTTCATCGGTCTGTTGACTTTGAAATTGACACCTCCCTTGACCTCCAAATCAATACTCAGCTAAGTAAGTAAGCACAGTGCTGAGCCATGCCTTGGGCCTTGGGCCTTGGACCTCTCCCATGGCCCTGGTCTTGGCATCTAGAATTCACTCAGTCCCAGGAGTCTGAAGCAGTGAGCTTGAGAGTTAGGACCCCTGGGTTCTGTTCTCAGCTCACTTGCTAGTTATGTGACCCTGAGCCAGTCATTCCACTCTAGCACTTTACTTTGATTATCCATCATGTGGGAGGGATTGAGGTCTACCTCTTGATCACAGTGTTGTGACTTAAATCAGAAACATACAGAATAGTCACATAGTGAGCACAAAGGATCAATTCTTCCTTTGCAATCTCAGTGGGTCCCTACTCCCATCTCAGGACGGGAGAGATTGCACACAGGGCACGGGTACCACCCCCAAACCACCCCAAACCCATTGCCCATTTGGTACGCTGCCATGGCCTAGCTAGGTGGTGCTTTGGCTCCCTCTACTGGCCAAGGCTGCTTATAACTGGGGTTTATTTTGGGAGAACAGATTGTGATGCAGGGCGTGTGCAGGCTGACACCTCGGACTGCTACTTGTCTTTCCACAAGCTGACCCTGCGCCTTCATGGAGAAAAACAGTAAGTGCTTCCCCCACCTCAGGAATCAACTCTGCTATTCTGTGCCATGAGACCCCTCCCTACGCTGATATCCTGTGTCCTAAGACCCCCCTGATGTCCTGTATTCTAAGGTCCTTCCCAGCTCTGATATTTTGTGTTCTATGTCCTTACTCTCATTTTCAAAAAAATAAAAATTGTATATATATATATATATATATATAATTGTATGTATATGTATGCATATGTGTGTATGTGTATATGACCCATGTAGACATGAGTCTACATGAGTCTACAACTATGTGTAGACAATTATATGTATATATACATATATACACGCACGTATATATACACGTACACACATAAATATAGATACATATATATATAAAATAACTTATATATACACATATATATAATCATCTACACTATATATGTATATATATATATTATATATATACACATATCTTCACACAGGTGTGGATTCATGTAGACCCATGTTACAGTCATATATTGCATATAATCATATGATTGCATATAGATAGGGCCCTTTAGGATCAGGGACCAAGTATGTTAAGTGGAAAGAACACTGGCTTTGGAGTCAAAGGTCCTGTTACATATTGCCTGTATGATCTTGGGCAGGTCATCATCTCTCTGAAACTATTTCCTCATTTATAAAATGAGGAAGCAAGATTAGATGGCCTCAAATCCATCCCTAGCCCTAAGTCTATGATCTTATGGGATTTGTAACCAGTGGAAGAACTATAAGCAGGAATTCTGGCATCTGTGGAAAATTCAACTGAAGAAGGTCTAGAAAGGGCTTGTGGGTTCTTTTCTTCTTCAGATTCCTTTGATGAGAGTTTTATAGGCTGTATGGGCAAAAAAAAAATCCCTTTTCCTGTTATCATTCATTATTCCTTCATTCCCCTTCCCCTCAGTTCAACATCTCGGAGCCCCTGTGTTGCTCTGCCTTTCCATTCCATTGTACTCTCTGGAATGCCTGTTTTATTGATAGCAAACTACCCTTTGTCTTTCTTCCCACTCTCTTTCATCTTGTTTACTTTCATGTAACCATAGTTTCCCCAAGAAGACACGCATTCCTGGCTACTCCTCCCACCTCAGTACCATATTACTTTGAAAGAAGGTAATAGTCCCTGACACTGTGAGCCAGAAGGAGGAACAGTAGACATACCCTTACTTCTCACTGACACTTCCAAATCTTCCCTCAGCCAATTTACCCCACCCCTCTATATATCACCTTGCCCATATACTGGTGGCTATTTCGATGCTCACCAAATTTCCACATCTAGCAATCCTTATCCCTGGAGAACCTTCCCCTTTAACTGCAATGGTACTAGATCAACTCTAGATGAGTTGATCTCCACATTGAAACTTGGAGGAATGCTTCCTTAGATTTCAGTGCCTGGGTCAAAGTCCTACTGACCCTCCTTGAGTGAAGACTCTGACCAGAGGCATAACTGAAGAATATCCTTCCTGTTGTGAATGAACTGAAACCAGATGCTTTTCTACCTCCAACAGACCAGGCTGGCTTGAACAACTGTTTACAGACTTCATCTCTTTCACCCTGAAGTTGATCCTGAAAGGGCAGGTAAGGACTTTTCTATAGAGGCAAGATAATCCACCAGAATGCCTTCTTCTGAGCTGACAAGGCTCTGGCCCTAGAGACTAGGCTATGGAACAAAATGTCAGGCAATTCAGGTCACTGATGTTCCTTCACTTTGAGAAAGAGCCCACAAAGCTGGTTCCTCCAGGTCCCTAAATACAGATGCCATTGACCTCTGGAGAAATATAACTGATTCCTCATACTTGTTCCTTGGGTTCACTTGACTTGACCCATAACTCATTGCTGGGTAGTGGAGGTACCTGATGGGGCTGAGACCTGGAAGGGAGGAAGGATTCAGCCATCTATGATGCCACCAGGGATTTGAAAGAGACCCTTTCCCCAGTCTGCACCCTCTACATTTCTCTTTCTGCTCTCATCTGTCATTCCTCAGGTGTGTAAGGAAATCAGTGTTCTTGCCAACATCATGGCCAATTTTGTCCAGGACAAAGCAGGTAAAATGTGAACTCTGTTTTTTTCTTATTTCAAAATGAAAAGTTTTATTAAATGAAGCAAGACAGGATTTTTCTTAAAAAAAAAATCAAAACTTTAAGTTGCAGGACCAAAATATCAGCTAGTGAACTCATACAAGAATAACTTATAATAATAAAGGAAACATAATCTATATTCATATTTTAAAAATATAAATCTATATAACTTGAAGTGTTTTTGGTAGATATTACTTATTCACTGAGAATAGATTATATAATGTGAAATATTTACTGTAACAAGAATAACTTTAATATTCTTTCTACTATGTTAAATTTCCTGATTTTTATGTCATGGTTTTGCATTTTAAAGAAACTGTTGCCTTTTACACCAATAGAGAGCATATCATTTATTAGGAAGATTTACAGACTGAAAGTTGAAAGGGAATTGAGAGGTCATCTAAAGCAGAGCTTCATAACCTTTTTTGTGTTATGGACCCCTTTGGTGACAGTCTGGTAGAACCTAAGGACTCCCTTTTCAGAAGTGAATTAAAAAAATACATAGAAACACAAAAGAGACCAATTATGTTAAAATACAATTATCAAAAATATTTAAAAGTTAAGTTCACAGACTCCATCCAGGTTAGGAAACTTTGAAATGGTTCTACAGTCTCCTTTTACAGATGAGGAAGCTTAGGCCTACTTGTAAGGTTGAGTGACTTGTCCAAGGCCACATGGGTCAAAAGCAGCAGGTCTAGGTCTTTAGCCCAGATCCGAGGACTAGGAATCTAGCTCTCTGCACCATGCTGCCACCAATAAAAAGAACAGGACCCTCAGTCCTAGAGGTCCAGAGAAATCACAGAATTAATATCTGTGACTTAATATTCCATGTTGCACACCCATTGTCCCCCACTTCTGCAAAGAAAATAAGGGAAGAGATGCTTAACTGTTGTTCAGTCTTTTTTCAGTTGCATCTAACTCTTTTTGAGCCCATTTGGAGTTTTCCATTTCCTTTTCCAGCTCATTTTACAGATGAGGATATTGAGGCAAACAGGGTTAAGTGACTTGCCCAGGGTCATACAGCTGGTAAGTGTCTGAGGTCAGATTTGAACTTGGGAAGATGAGTCTTTCTGACTCCACGCTCAGCACTCTATCCAGTGGGCCACCTAGCTGCCCTAAGGTATTGGAGTGGTTTGCCATTTCCTCCTTAATTTTTATGTTGGCAGTGCTTAAGTGATTTGCATGGGGTCACACAGCTGGTCAGTGTCTGAGGCCAGATTTTACCTTTGGAGTTTTTCTGACTCCAGGCCCAGGGTTCTATTCACTGTACTAGCTGCTTGGTGGTTTACCATTTCCTTCTCCAGGTTATTTTACAGATGAGGAACTGAGGCAAGCAGGGTTAAGTGACTTGTCACACAGCTAAGAAATATCTGAGGCCAGATTTGAACTCAAAAAGATGAGTCTTCCTGACTTCAGCATTCTATCCACTGTGCCACCTCTATTATGTTGCAATTATCTCTAGGAATGTGAACTCTTTTAAATCTTCCTTGTTTTCTCTCTGACCTCTTGCATCTCCATCCTTCAAAAATTGATAGAATTTGTATCTGGAAGGATTTAAGGTAGGCAGTAGGGCAACAGAATGGATTTGGGTGCAGTTGAATGGCTGGATACAAAGAAGGGTCATTACTAGATCTTTATCAACTGGGCAGGAGGACTCCAATGGAGTGCCCCAGGGATTTGTGCCAGGTAGCCCAACCAGAGGGTGAAAGGATGATGTCCATGCCTTCTAAGTGTTACCCGGAGGACCTAAGGGACTGGCCCTCTGAACCATAGAGATGGCAGTTTAACTGTAGTAGTAGCAGTAGCAGAAGGAGGAGGAGGAGGAGGACCAGGAGAAGGAGTAATGGTAATTGACCAGTATAGCAATTACTGTGTGCCAGGCACTGTGCTAAATACTTTACAAAAATTATCTCCCTTGATCCTCAGAACAATCCTGGGAGTTAGATACTATCTTCATATTTTGAAGACACTAAGGCAAAGAAAGATACAGCTAGGAAGTGTCTGAGACTGGGTTTGAACTCAGGTTCTCCTGATTCCTGATTCTATCCATGATGCCACTTAGACCTAGACTGAATGAATTTCTGTCTCTATGCTCTCATAGTAAGTTTGGGGACTTCCAGATAGGAGAAATTATACCTGGGGCAAATTTAGGGATGGGAGACTGTGGGATAGAGGACAGACAGATAGAGAGGAGGTGGCTGTAGGGGCACACAACACATTTCAGCGAGGTAGTAGACAGTAGAATGAGAGTATCCAGAGCAGTTGTACTCTCCGCCAGAGAGTACTGAAGGCATTATGCCCTCTGCCTCTAGGGAAGGCACAAGGTAAAGCACAGGGACTCTAGTTGTCTTTGGAAGGAATCATAAAAACGTCCCCCTTCATGGAGAAGCATATCCCCTATCCCCATGTGGTTGCTTGTGGGGAAAGCCCCACTGGCCTCATGCTAGTGTGGCTCAATTCCAAAAAGTGCTCTCCCTTGCACTGAAGATTCTTATTCAAATTAAGTCAGTAACTGTTACCAAATAGCTGGCATGCAGACTGATTAGTGTCATAGACCTAGACAATATAAGGAGCTAAAAAAAAGACTACGTGTCCCTGTCTAGAGAGGGAGAACAAGAATCACCCTAGGATCAATGTGATAACATGTGAAAGGCACAGATAATAAAAGCTATAGGAGGTCAGAAAGAGAGAACTTATAGGCTGAGATCGACAGGGAAAAATGCATGATTTAAGCTAGACTTTTCTTGTTACTATTAGCAATAATAGCAAATATTTGTGAAAGATCTGTTCCGTGACCAGCACTGTGCTAACCATTAGGGCTGCTAAGAATACTGCCTTGGAGATTTGGTGCAAAGTACTTCACCTCTCTGGGTCTTATTTTCACCCTCCATAAAATAAAGGGATTAGATTAGAAGATGACCTCTAGACTTCCAGGTCTAGATCTCTGATCCTAAGTATAAGACATAGTTCCTTCCCTCAAAGGGGGAAAATTATAAAACAAGAGAGATGTCATTAATCAGTTATCGATGAGACATACAGACTTGCTTCAGGAGTGCAGAGAAAGGAGAAATCAATGAAAACATAACAACGGTAGACTTCTTAGAGAAGGGAAGACATAAGCTGGCCTTGAAGAGACTTAAAAAGAAAGACTCGATGAAGGCATTTCCCCACCCACCCACCACCCAAAAATTGGAGATCTAGGGAAGTTACTTATAGCTTGCCATGCTTGGACTTTAACAAAATACAGAGGTGTGAAGAGAGGAAAGAACTAAACAGGACCCCAAGATTCTGAACCTGAGTGACTAAAAGAGTGATAGTACCATAGACAAAGACTGGGAGGTTAGAAGGGAAACTGTGTGAGAGCTAAAGACCACACAGGTCATGGCTTCACCCTCCTTAATCCCTGGGGAAAAGTTCAAACAAAATCCCCCTCCAATCAAATGCCCCTTTGCCCATGGGGAAATACAGTGCTGACCTGGATCCATTTTGTGAGGGCAGGAAGAAATGGAATGTAGGTGATATCTGAGGCCAGAGAAATGAGGTCATTTTCTCCCTAAATCAAAATCGAAATGGGGATAGAATCTTGGTGTCTCAAGGCTGGGTCTCCAAATCCCATAGTTATGTCCCTTCTATGTGCATGTATTTGTAATGTCTGGGGTAGGAGTAGAGACATTTGAGGTAGAGAAGAAAATGCCAAAAGGGGCATTTGGTTCTAAACTAACTTCTGATTTTCCTCCTTTCAGCTAACTTCCTCACAGATGGAGACATTGGTATGGACATCTCTCTGACTGGAACCCCAATAATCAAAGACCATTACCTGGAGTCACATCACAAAGTAAACCTGAATTCTTTATTCTACCCCCACTTTCATATTCATCATTCTGAACTACCACCGGATAACTCTTAAGCCAGTGGTATACGGAGAGAGAATTGGATTTAATGGAAAAAGTCAGACAACTCTGGTTCCTGTGCTATTAATGGGGTGCTTCGGTGCTTGTGCTTGGACCAAGCATGGATTCCAAGATCCCATTTCTCCCTAGCTTCAAAACACATTCCTGACAGTTTTCTCCTCAATCCAAGGACACTATGCCTAGCAATAACTCATGAGTGAGCCCCAGTAAGACAAACTACCTTTCCCTACAATTACTCATGAGTGGGCCTCAGTAAAACAAACTATCTTTCACCATCACAAGAACAAGCTGCCCTTTGAAGAAATCCTCTTGTAAAAACAGGACCATCTTGTAACCACAGAATTATCATGTATTGATTCCCATAGTTATCATATTCAATCCGGAGGTCAAGTTATAGACATCAGCTTTCAAAGTTATTTTCCACAGATGAACAGACCAAAAATACACTCCTAAGGAGCCCCTTCCCCTGGTTTCCAGTGGTGAATGAATGACTCCTGTGACCAAGGTTGCAAGTTATCACCTAATTAGCACATCTGTTAGATAATCCACTAGTGTTCCTATATAAGCTTTAGCATCATTCCTGTTAAGTGATGAGTTCCTTAATTAGCTCTGCCCACCATATTGGTGTTACAATAAATCTTTGCCAACTTGGCTTGAAGATGCTTGAGTCCATGAATTAATTCCAGATGACCTTGTCCAGTATGTCAGTCTTTAGAGGGGTCCCTGAACCCCTTAAATCACATCACTATAACTTCAATTTACTATACATGTGACCTTGGACAATTCATTTCATTTCTCTAGTCCTCATTTATAAAATGAAAGAGCTGGAATAGATTATCTCTAAGGTACTTTCCAACTCTAAATTCTATGATACACATAACCCCATTCCCATGAGACCCAGTTTGTGGCAAAAGACCACAGTTGCTTCACTCTCTGTAGGACTCTTTCCCAATGTCTGTTTTGGAGCTTAATCAGATTTGTCTTGGAAATAGCCATCTAAGTCTTCCTGTCACCTCTGCCTTATTTGTTTCTTTACCATCACCACTGAATTAGGGCATTGATCAAACTTCTCTATCTGCAAGTCAAGTCCAACCAACTGACTAGTAGCCTTGCTAAGGAGTAGGGGAGGCGGGGCAGGGGAGGTTCTGACATATAGTAATTCAAGAGCTATAGGAAGAAACTAATAACGGAACAAATTTAGGTTGATGGTTAGTTTTACTAAATCTCTGACAATGAGAGTTCTCCTAAAGTGGAAAGGAATGCCTCAGGAAGTGGTGGATGAGGACCTCATTGAAAGCCTTAGGCAGAGATTGGATGACTGTTTAGTGGGTATGCTGTAGGAAGGATTCTTTTTGAATTATTAATTGGACAAGATGGCTGATGAGGTCCCTTCCACCTCTAAAATTCTGTGATTCTGACCACACAGTTCTCTTTCTTGGGGATAATATTTGATTTTGAGGTTTGAGGATATATAAGATCTAAGCAAGACAGCATATTGCCCTTTCTAATTTTCTCTGACTTTTCTAGTCTGATCCTAGGATCATAAATTTAGTGCCAGAAAGAACTTCAAGGATCACCTAGTCCACTGTTCCTACCCATTTTACAGATGACAAAACTAAGGACCAGAGAGGTAAAGCAACTTGCCTAAGGTCACAAGTATTAAGTAGTAATAGGTTTGAACCAAGATCTTCTGAATCTAAATCTACTCACTGCTGAACAGTGAAAAGGACTGTGTTGCTGACATTAAAACAGATCTCTGTTCTTTGCATGTGAGACAACTGACGTCAAGGTACAGAGGGTGTATGACGTGCTGGAGGGCAGGGAAAATTAACATCACCTACAGTGAACATGATGTCTGTTAATCTGCCAAATAGTTGACAATAACTAAACAAAACAAACCTTTTGGAGTTCTCTCATCTTCCTCTGATTTTTCCTCTAGGGTTTCCTGACCTACAAGAACCAATCCTCAACCTTTCAGGACTCCATCTATACTCCAAATCTACTGAGTGATTCTCGCATGCTGTACTTTTGGTTTTCTGATGAAGTCTTAAGCTCCCTGGCTAAGGCTGCCTTCCTGGACAAGAGACTAATGTTGACCCTGACAGGAGATGAGTTCAAGGTCAGAAAGGATGAGCTTCTATGTCTGGGGGGAGGTGTAACACTCATCTATGCCTGAGTTGAGAAAGATAGCTACGAAAAAACTTGTAGGCTATTCAGATAGAATATTTGGGTAGAACAATATCTTATGCTAGAATAACAGAATCTCAGGGTTGGAAGGCAATTTTATAGTCACCTAGACCAGCTGTTATTGAACCTAAATTCCTTCCACAACAGTCCCAATAAGTGGCCATTCAGATAAACACCCAGATCAAATAAAATCTCCTTAACGATTAATAATTCCATGTAGTAAGACCCTGAAAGACACTGTTAGAGAATTAGCCACAGAATCAGGATGGCCTAGATTGAGTCCTGCCTCTAACACATATTGGTTGAGCAAGTCACCTAATCTCTCAAGGGTCCAGGCAGTTCTTTAGGACTATAAATTGGAAAGGTGCTAACCTCCTTTAGTAGAGGGATTTTTTTCTCCCTAGAGTTGCCTGGATCAATGAAGTCACAGAGGCAGTCTTTCCCCCTTATCCCTAAGAACTCTAGGATAAAATGATCATCCTCTGATCTGAGGTAGCTCCCTCACATCGGTTTTCAAAAGGGCCACCAGTGTTGCTGTACAAAGGCATGTACCTGAGTTTGGCCCTGCACTGTTGATCATTTCTATCAATGATTTAAATAAAGCCCTAGATGAAATGCCTCCCAAATTTGTCATTAAAGTAAAACTGGAAAATATAAATCTAACTTATCAGATGGCAGTCAAGATTCAAAATGATCTTGGTAGTCTAGAATACTGGGCCAAGTGTAAGAAGATGAAATTTAACAAAGACAGAGATATAGTCTTACACTTGGGTTCCGAAAAACAAACTTCACAAACGTGAGGGGTGAGACATGGCTAGAGAGCAGTTTGTCTGGAAAAAGATCTGGGAATTTTAGTGGAATGCAAGATCAATAGGAATTGACAGCATGATATTGCAGCCAAAAAACCAAATACATACATGTACTTTTAAATTTAAGAAGCTAATGAAATCTTGGGCTGCAAAAAGAGAGTAATATTGATGGTGTCCAGACTAATGAGGTCATAGGACTTCTGTACTCTTCAGTAGTAGTAGTAATGGTGGTGGTGGTGGTGGTAGTGGTAGTAGTAGTAGTGGTGATAGTAGTAGTAGTAATGGTGGTGGTGGTGGTGGTGGTAGTGGTAGTAATAGTGTTAGGGGTAGTCAGTCAGCAGCAGCAGTAGCTAGCACTTATAAATACTATATCATTTTTCCTCACAACAATCCTTAGTAGGTAGGTATTTAGCATTATCCCATTTTGTGGATGAGGACACTGAGGCAGAGGCTAAGTGACTTGCCCAGGGTCACACAGCTAATAAGTGCCTAAGACCAGATTCGAACTCAGGTCTTCTTAACCCCAGGTATGGCACCCAGGTATGAATTGGTAGACCATATCTTGAATACCCTCATTTTTTCCAATGGGGAAAGTGGGACCTAGAGAAAGAAATTCCTTACAAATGTTCTTTCTTTCCATCACACTGACTTCCTCCCCAAGTCACCCTCCCACAGACATTCTGGTCTGTTTTGTAGGCATTGCTGGAGAACAAAGGCCTGGACACCAACCAAGATATCTTGCAGGAGGTAACTTCACTATTTGATGGGCTGTACTTTGGACAAATTGTGGGGAGGTGGGGAATAGAGATCCTTCAAACCATGTGATACATCCCAATCCAGGGCCAGCCTTAGGAATTCCAACCCTGATCCCCAGGGTTGGGCTGAGCCTGGGTGGGGAAAACCTGTTCCCTGGGGATGATAAAGGGCCCTACAGACTCAGAACCTCCCCTAAAGGGTGGGTCCCCTAAAGTTGGTTATGTGATTCTGAATTTCTTACTGTCTTTCAAAGTCAGGTGAAATTACTGTGGGTTGATAACCCTTGAACTCACCATCTAAATTTTTGTGCAATCCATCAGTCGATGAACAAGCATTTTTTTTCAGCATCTTGGACGCAGTGCTAGCCAGGCACTGGGAAATGCAGAGAATTCCAAATGACGCACAATCTTAGACATTTCTATTTAGTTCTGGTTACATCAGGAATGTTTCTTTGGCCATTGCTTTACCTCCCTAATGGGCAACTGAAGTTACTTATAAGCCCACTGATGAGGGGTAGGAATATGCTAAAGAATTAAGCAAAGCCTGCATGGGAAAGGGGAGGAGGTGAGTATTGGCAAAAACAGAGTTCATAAAATAGATAGTCCAACTGTGGATAATTGAGAATTTATTGTTCAGCTGTTTCTGACTCATTGTGGCCCTATTTGGGGAATTTTCTTGGCATGAATATTGATGTGGTTTGTCATTTCCTTCTCCAGCTCATTTTACAGATGAGGAAACTGAGGTAAACAGGGTTAAATGACTTGTCTAAGGTCACAGAGCTAGTATGTGTCTGAGGCTAGATTTAAAATCAAGCCTTCCTGCCTCCAGGCTGGGTACTCTATCCACTGCATCACCAAGCAGCCTCCATTTGAGAATTAGCAGTATTATTGTTAGTGAGCGTCTGCCAAATCCTGAACAGCCTGTGCAGAGGCAGTCAGGAAGTTAATTAGCTAACTGCCTTTCCTACACCAAACCTTGTCAAGAATACCTACATCTTCTTTGGAACCCAAAAGTCAATTTTCCCTGGAACCAGGGGTCTTCAAGGGCTCAGAGTAGAACATGGTTGTCAGATTTTTTAAAAACCATTTATATTTTTAATTCCTTTTTTTTCAATTAGCAAAAATCTATTTTCTCTCCTTCCTACCTCCTCTCCTCGTTGGGAAAAAAAAGATGAAAAACAAGACATTTGTAACAAATGTGCTTAGTTAAGCAAAATAATTTCCTACACTGGTCATGTCACAATCATTATATAATCAGATAATTAAACCAGGCAGCCTAAGGCCCAAATGAGTCCTGTCCCTTTTAGGTTCATTAATTACCTCAAAAGAAATAACGTATATAAAATAAATTTCAAACCTTAAAGTATTACATAGATACAAATCTGTATATGCATATATGCATACACATATATATGCCACTTAATATCCTTATTTTTAACAGCCATCAAAACTATAACTAGGGTAGAGTGCTTGATCCTTTAAACCAGGGTACTGAAATTTAGTGGAGGCATGTTTCTATCATGTGGTTTCCCTCTATCCAGGGAAGGAAAAAGAAGGCAGATACCAGGGTCCTGGTAGGTCAGTGTTGGAATAAGGAATAGTTGGGAATATAGTCTGATAAAGAGATACTACTCATTCAGATTACATGTGACCTCAGGCAGAGGGTCGAGGCAGCTCCTGGGCTACTTAGGAACAGGTGGTAGGCAAGGACGTAGTCTTCTTGATCACTTTTCAACTATGAAGAAAGGCTCTTCAGGACTCTGCCTTCTTTGAAAGAAAGGATATATTTCTCTGAAACTCATTTTATTTCAGGTGTTTTTTAGCTCATTCTTCTTAAGAATGAGAGCACTGTAGGACCTTGTACCCTCCAGAAACGTTCCAGGGTAGGGAACATGCTTCTCTGTTCAACATTCAGTCTAGAGGAAGTAGTAGGATAGCAGCCCCTTCCAAGATGGGCAGGCTGAGGGTTGATTGTCCATATCATGATTTCTAGCCTCTCTCAAATGAATCTGTCCCAAGTGCCAGGACGTCAGCCCTCTGAGTACCGATGAGATCAGAGGTACCATCTAGGCAGGTCTACCAAAGAGGTCTAGTCCTTAGTGAAGGACAGTTACCCCTTCAACAAGTGCCCTAAAATACCCATGTGTTAGTCAAAAAGCATTTATAAAAAACATTTATGAAGGACTTACTGTGTGCCAAGCACTGTGCCACAAATCAAAGTAAAAACATGGTCCCTGCACCCAAGGAATTTATATTTTAATGAGAAAGACAACATGTAAACACAGCCTCAGAAACTTAAGGAGTGAATCAATGGAGTGGGTGCTATGTAAATACTAGTTATGATAACTAATACTTTCTATTATTATCTATATGTACATAATATAGACTATATGTAAACAGCTTATAAAAATATACAAGATATATCGAATGCAAATGGGAAGTAATAGCACTGGGCAAGGGTGGGGGATAAGGACTGATGAGGTGGGAAAGATGCCATGAAAGTCTTACAGAAGGTTAGATTTGAACTGAATCTTGAAGGAGGCTGAGAAAACTAGGATTTGGAGGTGAGAAGAGAGAGCCCTCCAGACATGAGAGGCAGTGAGTGAAAAGGCACAGAACTGGATGATGGAGTGTCATGTGCACGAACAGCAAGAAATCTAGTATATCAATTATAGAGTCCATTCTCCATACTATCAATCATAGAGTCTGACTAGCTGTTGCTAAATAAAGGTTCTTATCTCTGTCCTAGAAGACCAGGTGTATCATGTCTTCTAGTCTCCTGACCTCTGTCTCTGGCATGGGGGTGGGGGGTGGGGTTCATGTCTCTTGCAGATTTTTCAGGTTTCCTCCTTCAGTGATTCTCAGGTGGTGGTTCGAAGCCTGTCTGCCCCACTCATCACCTGCAAGCTGGAGGGCACCATAGTGAAGTCCTCTGTGAGTGTGGAGATTCAGCTCCTCCGCCAGGACCAGGCCCCTACTGTGGCATTCTCTTTTGAAGAGGTGGGTTTGATACATTCTGGTCCCTGGATGTCACCAGACTGTAGTCTTAAGCCCTGGTTTCAGCTGCAAACATTCTTGACTCCCCTCTTCAACTCTGAGAGTCCAGGCATGAGTCACTCTGCCCTGTGAAAGTAGCCTAGGCTCTGGAGTTGCCCTGGGTCCCAAGACTCTGCTCTCCTCAGATGTACCCAAGCCAAAAGTTTTCTCCCTTGGCTCTTGGTCCAAGTACACATCAAGGACTGCTGGACAGGGAATCCAGAGACCAGGGTTCTGATCCTAGCTCTGCTACTAATGAGCCATGTGACCTAGGTAAGTCCCTTTCCCTCTGATTTTTCTGTAACATGATGACATAACTATCTTTCCCAAACTGCCTTAGTTTAGGTTTACATTGATTCATTTTATATTTAGGATGTAGATAGATAGATAGATAGTTGGTTGCTGTCCTTTGTCCTCAAAGAGGACCAAAATGACACCTATCTACCTATCTATCTCTATCTCCAAATTTATATATACACACATATATACATATGCACACACATATATACACATATACGTATATATGTACATTTCCCCCCAAGTCCATCCTTTTATTTCTATTTTTTACAAGTATTTATTTTCTCTTCCTCCCTCTTCCCTCATTTACCCCAACTGAACAATAATAAAAAAAAAACAAAGAAAAAGAAAACCTTCCTAACAGATGTGCATGGTCTAGCAAACCAAATTCCCATGTTGGTCATATCTAAAAATGTATGTCTCATTAAAGTCCCTCACTACTCTGGCAGAAAGTGGGTCAGTTCTTTATATATTTACACCTGTATATTGTCTCCACAATTCGAATGTCCGTTCCTTTCATGCTGGGATCTTTTCATTCTTTGTGTACTAGAATGTCCTGCAGGTACCAGTATCTGGTGCTTATTTTTGTTCTTGATGGATTGATTTCCTTTTAGGTCTGTAGTTCCATATGCTACCTATGTAAAACCCTTTGCAAAAATAAAAGCACCATATAAATGTCACTTTTTATTCTTAAATACTCAAAATTGCATTGCATAGATTTGGATTTGTTTGCATATTATCTGCCACCCCCCACCCCCATTAGATTGGAAGCTCCTTGAGGGCTGTGTTTTGCCTCTTTTTGCATCACTAGGGCTTAGAATAATGACTGACACATGGTAGGCACTTAACAGATGTTTATTGAATGAATTAATTGAATGAAATAGATCTGTGATGTGCTTGATATGAGAGTCCCTCCCAATAATGCAGATCACAACCCATCCATGTCTGCCCATGCCAATTTTGCTTCTATCCTTAAGTTCATCACAAGGGGTCCACTCAATGCCCTAGGGGCCATAATAGTAATATTATTATGACTCCTCTTCTTAGAGCATTTAGTTCTGTAACCACTTTATCTACCTTCAAACAGTTAGTTACACGGCAACTCTAGGCAACCGCTACCGGGACACAAAGTATGCATCCCATTAGAAAGGAAGGGCCCAGAAGAAACCTACTTACCCTTTAGCTGGTTCGATCTATTTTTTCTTGCACAACTATGGTTGTGTTGGCCACATTTTCCATGTAGCCGGCTCTGCATTGAGATAATTAAGCCAAAAATATTTAAGTGCCTACTATGTACTAGGCAATGAATTTACAAAGGTAAAAATGAGTTCCTGCTCTGAGAGCTTGTACTCTACTTGAGACAAAGAGGAGAGTAACTGATAAAGTGAAGGATTTGGAAAAGTATTCACAGGATCCCTGGACATCCTTCTGTCTAAGTTATTCTTTTTAGTAGGGGTTCTTAACCTGGAGTCCATGAATTTTTAAAAAACATATATATATTTCAATAGCCTGACTTCAGTGTAATTGGTATCTTTTATAATCCTATGCATTTTATTTTATATGTTAAAAAATTATTCTGGGAAGGTGACTAAAGGCTTCATCAGACAGCTAAAGGAATCCATTCATATCACAAAAATGATTCAGAACATTTGTTCAATACCTGAGTGATCCTGGCCAAGTCATTCCCTGTCTCTGAGCCTCATCCATAATATGAGAGGGTTAGACCAAATGATGTTTAGTTCAAATGAGATAATGACATTTGACAATGTTAAAGTATTAGGTAAACATCCGCTATTGCCATCTGAGGCACCTTGGCTCTAAAAATCCTATGACCAACTCCTGAGACAGTGGACCAGTCAGAGGCTGTTCTATATAGCTCAGTACTCTATAAGAGACAAGGAGATAAATGTGGAAAATTGCCAGAGTGAGATGAAGGCAGATCTGTGGGTAAAGGGAAAGTGCTTGGCTTTGAAAAGCCCCAGGATTTTCCCAGAGACAGAAGAAGAATGAAATAAACCTTTGGCAAAATGTTATTGTGGTCAAAGCATACTATTTTCTCTGTGTTTTTTTTTCTTTCTCATGATTTTTCCTTTTTATTCTGATTCTTCCTTCACAACATGACTAATGTGGAAATATGCCTAATACAATTGTCAGATTGCATGCTGTCTTGGGGAGAGGGAAGGGTATGGAGGGGGAAAAAATTTGGAACTCAAAATTTGGAAATTATCTTTACATGTAACTGGAAAAAAATAAAATACTATCAAGTGGGGGGAAGGAGGAAATGTTGCTTGTGGGCCTGGAATTTGAGCTTTAGCCATCAAATGTAAGATGCAGACACAGACAAGACCTGAGTCTTTGGATTTTTCTCCCCAGGACATTGTGACTGTCATTCAGGCATCCTACAAAGAGAAGAAACTGATTTTAGACCTCTCTGATTTCCAGTAGGTCCCATGGGAATGGGCAGGGGAGGGTAATGGAGTAGAAGATCCCTTTAACTTAATGTCTCATCCCTTTAATTAATTTAATAATTACTTAAGTTAATTTAAAGTGAGAACCTTCTGTATTCCCAATCTTGTGTCATATGCTCCTTGGGATGCAGGAGAAAATGTGATCCCTTCCTTAAAGGGTAAGAGAGTTAAGGCATAATTTACAATGAAAGAGAACTAAAAGTATTCTCTAAGTGTGTGCTGAGTGAAAGAAAGTATGGCACAGTGACTAGAGCGCCTAGCACCAGTCAGGAAGATCCGGGTTCCAGGCTTGTTTTAGACAAATTTGGCTGCATGACCCTGGGCAAATTATTTGACCTCTCGGTACCCCAAGCAGCTCTCTAAGATTACAGGTTGCAAAAAAATTGCTAATTGCATTAGCTAAGGGAATTGGGTGCTTTCTGTGCCAATGAAATGGCTAATCCAAAAATGAAAGTTCTAAGTACCCAGTAAAGGGTGTAGACAGTAAAAGTGCATGGAAGAAAGATGAGTGAGGATGGTGGAAAGAGAAGAGTGTCCAACCATATGCTAACATGAGAGTATGCATGCATGATGTGTGGAAGGGATAGTGAGAAGATTGATCTCGTTGGGGTGAACGGTGTATTCGGGAGGAGGGGAATGGGGGAGTAGCTTAGTGAGGTAGCCTGGGGATCAGAGTGTGGGGGTCCCTGAGGGGCAGACTGGGAAGCAGTGAGCCATGGAAGGGCAACGCCTCCCTCTTCTCTGTTTCCGCAGGATTCAGCACAAATCTTTCCATTCTGTTGCTGCATTATCTATGGTAGGTTGACCCTGGAAGAAGACTGAAAAAGAAAGTGCTTAATCCTATTAAACTCATGTCTGGGACCTGGAGAAAGAAACCAGGCATGGAGCTCAAAGGAAATTAGCTTCTTTCCTTTTTTTGTGCCCTATTTAATGAATCACTGAACACGATGATCTGTGTGGGCACAGTGCCTGAGTCTTAGTATAACGGCAATTGAACAGAATATGTGAGTTATCTCCTGACTCCATTCTAACTTGCTGTCTGGCCTTGGGCAAAGTCACTTCATTCATTCATTCACTCATCCCACTTCTGGGATGGGGAAAGCTCAACCCCAACTCTACCTAAAGGTTAATGAAAGAATCATTCTGAATGTGCTTTGAAAAGTATAAACACCTGCACAAATAGGGGAAGAAAGTAGGGTGGGGAGAGGAAAGCTATTATAACAGAGGCAGCCCGGCTTAATAGAAAGAATGTTGGACCTTGTTAGGAAGACCCAGTTTCAAATGTTATCTCTGACATTTAATATCTGTGTGATCCTGGACAAGTCACTCCATAATAATATTTGTGATATGCACTTTTCTGAAAATCAAATAATAATTTATGCAAAACACTTTGGACACTGTGTGAAGGTACCAGCTGCTTTTATTATATAGGGAGTAGTAGTTACAGAAGGAAGGAAGAGAATGAGTGATCTCATGATAAAAATGAACAGGACCCTTGATATTTTAATAAGCTGGTAGCCTGAATGGCTGATGAGAAATTGTGGGTAGGAAATATGTACACTCAGGTCTTCTGCCTTCCCCAGGAATGGGGAAGATCTGTGCATCTGGATTAGTTCTCTCCCCACTTTGGGGCCCTCTCACCTGTGATTTCTCCATTCATCAGAGCAAAGAGTCGATCCAGGACTTCCTGAAGGCCCTGACAACCATGGTGGGCATCCCTGTGACCATTTCCCGTAAGTGTCCTTGTAGGGGACAGGGAGGGCCTGGAAGGAGCTTGTTGGGTTTGAACTCCCAAGTCAAAGAGAAAAGCTGAGAAAGAAGTCCAGAATGTCTAAGCTGCCTGGGACAGAAGAAGGAGCTATGGCTGTAGAATATGAACTTGAAGTTTGGAAACAAATCTTTTTTTAAGGAGATTTCTTCTATGAAGTTTGGATTCAATCAAAGGGTTGTACTGGATGACCCAGTATAGGCTCAAGGCCTCAGGTTCTCCTGGCCTAGATGGATGCTAAGGTTCCTTCTAGTTCAGGATTTGTGACCCTATAATTTATTGCTAGAGGAATTAAGAGCCTCTGATGAGGAAGATACACATCTCCTGGACTCTGGAGAGATTTTCTAGTGGAGCAGGAAACCCTCTGATAGCCAGGTCAGTCCTCAGGGAGATGTCCCATTCCTGAATGGTATCACCTACCTAGGCCCCTTCAGTCCTCAAAATCTTTGTTTTTCTCTCTGTACAATAGAATTAGTGTTCATCTACTATGTGCTGTCCTGTTGCTGTACATCCTAGGGTCCCAAGGACCCACCGCATTGTCTTCCCCCCATTCTCTCCCTAGGTCTTGAGCCAGCACTCACAACTCTGTTGAACAGCAAAGGCCTGGACCTCTTTGATATCATCAATCCTGAAATTCTCACCAAAGGGGTGAGTAAAGAGATGGGGATCAAGGTCTCTATGTGCCTCCCTAATTCCCATAGACCCAGGGGAATCTAATTTACTACTCATATGACCTTGGGTAAGGTACTTAAGTTCCTTGGATCTCTCTTTATTTCATCTGTAAAATGGAGGTGGGGTGAAAATAGGGAAGTGGGCACAGGGCACCTTGAAGATCCTTTCTAGCTTCTAATCACATTCATACTCTCACTGATTTTTCTATACTTCTCTGTTCCAGGGTAGGATAGTCCTAGGGAAGTACTTAGATACTTTCCTGGCAGTCTGTGGAATAAGCTATACTTTTTTTTCCTCATGAGGAGTATAGCAAAGGATACCTCTCCTGAAAACTCTGAGCATCCTGGGAATTTGTTCAAACTATTAAAGGAACATTGCCCTACCCTTCACTTCAATGTGGCAACATCCAATGGTTCTGTGGCACCTTGATGATGCTGAGATCTAGAGGAAATCCCCCAGATTCTGTGTGTGGGAGGACACCTAGAAAGGATTGAGAGGAGACCGTGGGCAAAAACTGAAAAAGCACTAGATCCGGGGTCAGAGGACCAGGGCTCAAATCCCACCTCTGACACAACACCTTGGCAAGTCACTTTGGTCTCTCAACCTAAATTTCTTCATCTGCAAAATAAGAGAGATGGACCAAATAGTTATTGAGACCCCTTTCAGGTTTAAATATTTCATCTTATCACCTCTATCCCCTATCCCTCATCCTTACCTATTTCCTTTTTTCTTTTCCTCAGGGTTACCTGGTGCTCCAGATGGACTTTGGATTCCCCCAGCATCTGCTAGAGGATTTCCTCCAAACCATCATCTAGAAGAGAGCCAGAGAGGGGCTGCCTGGCCAACTGAACCAAAGGGAAATTGGGGAAGGCTGCTTTAGTCTCCTCCCCAATCAAATGGGGTAACCAGGAACACTTCCACTGTGGCACCTCACATGTTGTAGAGATCATCAGAGGAGCTCATGGATCTAAATTGCTTTGTAAATCTGCAAAACTGTTAATATTCTAACTATTCTCATTAGTATTCTCATTGTTTGGTCCCCCTTGCCTGCAAGAAAATAAGAAAGAACGCTGGTGGTATATGCTGTCTTCTTGCCTCCCTCCCCAACTTCTTCCCTACTCTACAAAGAAGCCAAAAGCCCTTGCCAGCTCCTGTTGGTATCTGTCATGATGTCACTAAAGCCAGGAGTCACACGCCTCTTTAGTGGTAGACCATTAAGTAGTCTGACTTTTCCCTCTTTGCCCTTCATGGGTTTTTCTTGTGGTCACTAGTGATTTCTATTTTCATGGTACTTCCTCCAACCCTACTATTTTTACAAGACAAGTCCCCTTCATTGTAAGATTTCCTTATTCCTTCCCTCTTCCAGTGCTGGAGTCATATGGTGGCTACCACCATGGCTACCAACACAGTCTGAAATTAGGACTGTGGCAGAATCCTAAAGCATAAGGTCTCTAATCCACACTACCACACACTTGCTGACTGACCTTTGGCCTGTGAGTTTACTTCTATGGGCCTCATGGTTCCTTCTTATAAAATGAGAAAATTAGATAAGATGATCTTAAATAGTCTTCTCAGTCCTTATAGCCTAAAAGTCTATATTCTAAGGTCATTTCTCCTCTTTGAACTTCAGTCTCTTCATCTGTAAGATGAAAAAATTAGACCAGGTTATCTCTAAAGCCCTTTTCAGCTCTTATCTTCTGCTATTCTGAAAAGTCAGGACAAGAAGAAGCAGTGGTTTGCTGGTTGATTTGTGTGGTTTAAGGCAATGGCTGGCCCTTTAATTCCCTTTAGTGCACAGTCACCTGCCAAATGTATGTCCTTAAAAGACTACTCTGGTCATCTTACTCCTCTGTTTGAGATCTGCCAATAGTGCCCATGAGATAAAGTCCAGATTTCTCATTTGGCATTCTCAGTCTTTTGTGAACTAGCCTCAGCTTATCTAACTGTAGTGTTGGAGCCTCTCACAAAGGACCAGGTACACTTTGGGAATATTCTCACCTATCTGATTCACCCCCACCTCCTCTGCCATGCCAAAGATCTGAAAAATATATGATCCCACATGATACGTTGCCACTGACTTCTCACAAAGCTTTAAAAAAGGAAAGTCAACTTTTTGTAGGGAACAAAAAATAAAACATACAACAAAACTCATGGAAAATAAGGACATGTTCTAATCAATACCCATCCCTAGGGGTCTGTGTAGGATCTCAATCACTTATAATCCTGGGCTAAGTACAGCTCCTAGAAGGCATCGCCTCTAGGATACTGGGCATGAAGTGAGATGGTTTGGAAGAACTCTAGGAGAGTTCCTTCTCCTTGGGTCATAGATCTAGAGCTTGAAGAGACCTAAGCACTTTAATCCAACCCCCTCAGCTTACACATGAGAAAACTGAGGTCGAAGAAAATTAAATGACTTAGCCAAAGTCACATCAGAGGAACGATATGAACCCAGGTTCTCTGAATCCAGAGTCAAGGCTTTTCTCACTATACAACACTGCCTCCAAAAATTTGTTTTTAAAGGCAAACAGGGTTAAATGAGTAGCTCAAGGTTACACAGCTAATAAGTGGCTGAGGCTAGATTTGAACTCAAGTCTTCCTGACTTCAGGGTTGGTGCTCTATCTGCTGCATCACCTAGCTGCCCCACATCCTATAGCTCTATACAGTTTCCCCAAAGTAGTCATGACTGTCACACTTCATTGCTGTTCAGAAACTATCATAGGAACATAGAATTAGAACCAGGAAGGAACCTGGAGGACAACGTTCATAACTCTTTCATTTTATTTTTTAATATTGAATTGTTTTCAGTGTTCAACAATCACTTCCATATATCTTAGATTGTTTTCCACTCCCTCCCCCTTATTTAACTCTTTCATTTTAGAGATGAGGAAGCTGAACATGAGAACGCTAATGATTTGTCCAGATCACACAGCAAAAATAGAGTTCCTCCAGCCTTTCAGCACAGTGTAGTTACTCACATGACAAACACTTCAGGGGAGTTGACAGCTACCCCCAAATCATTCCCTTTTGTGGACATTGTTCCACTACTATAGAAAGAAAAGTCCAGTTTCCTTATCTTAGCCACAGAGGAAGTCCTTCCTGCATCAAGCCTCTAACTCAGTCTCCAAAATGGGACTGCTGCTCTGGAGATTTCCCATATGTTAAGTTCCTAACAATGTCTATACACAAAGGACTGACAGAAGAATCAGGAACTTCCCTACCTCTCACAAAATAATTGTTACTGGTCTTGCAGATTATAAATGTGAATGAGTGAATCATGATGAATAGAGCCCGCCTAGGCATCAGGAAGGCTTGGGTTCAAGACTCATCTCTCCACCATACTGGCTGTATGACCCTGTACAAGTCACAATCTCTCAATGTCTTCCACAACAGTCTAAGACTGAATTGAAAAGTAACTGTCAATTTGAACTGGTAGAGGAATTTTGAGGGTACAAGTTCTCCCACATCAATGAATGCGAAGATTCAGACCACTTCCCACCCTGACAAAAATTATCCTTATTACATCTCCAAACTGATGTGAATCACCAAGAGAAACCAGGTTTACACATGGTGACCCCAAAACCTAATGTCATCTTTCTTTGGGTACCAGGGGAGAGATGGAAGGAGTGCTTTCTATGAGTTTGGGGGCTAGATGAAATGCCCCAATGTGTTCCCAATCTTCCATGGGTCAACTTTTTATGATTATTCAAATTATTAAAGAATGTTTTGGGCACTCCTAAGGTAGGGCAAGGAAGTGTGCTTCTCAAGGGAACTGCAGGGATAGGGAGGATGGGGAAAGAAAAAGTCCTTACCTCATACTTTTCTCACTTTTTCTCTTATTCCTTCCCTAAGTGAGCCTTCTGCTTTGCCCAAAGAGTCCTAATCATTGTAATCCAAGTTTGTTTATACATTTTCTGGTCTCCATAACTTTGCTCCCAGGGATCCCTTCCAAACCCAAGACTTCTTAGGCAGCTATGTGGTGCAGTTGATGAAATACTGAGTCTGGAGTCGAGATCTGAGTTCAAATCCAGACTCAGACATTTATTAACTGTGTGACTTTGGACAAGTCACTTTACCTCTGTTTGCTTTAGTTTTCTCATCTGTAAAAGGGGGTCATAATAACACCTACCTCTTATTTGAAGATCAAATGAGATATTAGATGTAAAGCACTTAGCACAATGTATGGCACATGGGGGTAGGCATCATATAAATGTTTGTTATTGACATTATCATTACTTCAGGCTTGAACACTCACTCTCCACTCTACCGATACACATCTCACCGAGTTTTAAGGTCCGATCTAAATCCCTCTCCCTTCTACCCTAACCTGTAACATCTCACCTTTCTCTGAAGTCACTTAACCTCAGCACACCCTGCCTGGCCTTGTTATTCATCTTTTCACATGTGTTAACAGGGACCTGGCCAGTGAGCCCAGTCCTTATGAGCATGTGCAGTGTGCTCTGCTAAAGGCGTCCATGAGGACTCCGGAGCATACACAGCTGCAAGTATTTCAGATCAGTGTCGAACAGATGGACTTTTGACTGGCTACTGAGCAAGGTGTGGGACTATATTTAAAAGACTCCCACTGGGGCAACAGCAACAGAGAACTTCCTTTCCTTGCTTCAGGCCTCCTCCAGGTGGAAGAGAAGCCTCAGTCCCTCTCTTATCCAAAGTGGCTATAATGCCAAGAGAACATGACTGTTCTGTGGAGAGTAGTGAAGGCAGCAGTCTCCTGCTACCAGCTGTCTGTCACCCCACCCAGGTCACTTTATGAATACAGGCCTATGTTCTCTGCCTCTTTAGTTGGTGGAATATCAAAGTAGGCTGCATCCTTGTGAGATTCCAAAGGCCTGAGGACCAGATGTTCCATTAAAAGCAAAAGCAAGGATCTGAAGAGTGACCTGTGGGACCCAATCAAGCAGCAAATTGGACACAGAAGCTGAGGCACAGTTTTCAGGAGTAACTGTCCATTGACTGTTCTGCATTTGGAAGTGAACTTGTTGGGATGAATATTCATAGCAACTGCCTTTATCCTGAGTCCACTCTCCCCAGGGACTGAGGTTGTATAAGGGAAAGTATGCCCTCAGCTGCTGGTGGGTGGCGGTGATGGTGGAATGCTTTATAACATCTGTTCTTGCCATATCTTCTCAGTAAATACCCCTTAGTAAAAACTAATTGGTTAAATGATTCAAGGATACTAATCACTGGAGGGTAACTGCCAGTTATAACATTGGAAAAGACACATCAGAATGGGGCCTTAGCCAATTCATTATAGAAGAAATACCCCAATACTTCAGGGTACTCCTGGAACCCTGAGGGGGAATGTAACTTTGCTCTAGGGAGTCCAACATATCAGTGATTATAGAAATTGGGAAAAATATTTCCAGTACATACAGGCTCCATATGTATCTCTCTTAGCCCCTCCAAACTCCATGAGTATAAAGATATGGTCTTCTTAATATTTTTTTATTTTAATCTTCCAGACTTTAGTCTGTTTGGCATAAGGTAGAAAGTAGTAAACATTTGTTGTCTGATTTAGGTTAGGAGGGATTGGAGTAAAGTTAATGGTCTTGCTCACTTCAGCCCTAGGAAAATACTTGGTACCCTACAATATCCTGACTATACCCCTCCACCTGGGTCCTAGTCCAGCCAATCATGATATCAGCTTCTTAACCTTCGCTTATCCTGTTCCCTGCTTCTGTCCTTGCTCCCTTATGTGTCTTTCCTCCTCATCTAAGCCTGTTGACATTCTACTCATCCTTCAAGGCCTAATTCATGTGCCACCTCCTCCAGGGAGTCTTTTCTAACCCCATTAGCTGAAAGTCATCTCTCTTCTGATCTTAGAGTCTTTTATAATCTTCTTATATGTTTGCCATATTCTAGTTTGTATTATATTTAGATGTAGCTAGTCTTATATCCCCTTGCTAGACTATGTGGCACAGGTGTAGAGTGAATGTGATGCTTGAGACATCGTAGTAGCAATAGCAACCCACATCAGCCTGAGTATTGCCTCCTTTAAGCCTACAAGAAGTAATACAAATATACCTACCCCACAGGGCTGTAATGAGGCTCAAATGTATGTTATATGTAAAGCACTTTGTAAAAATTTAAAGCACTCATAGATGTCAGTTATTTTACAGTCATGACAGGAAATTTGGATTTTAGATGCACATGCTAGTAGGAAAGGTATATATTTGTCCTTTGTTGCTGAAGAAGACCATGCTATCACAGAAAGAATGACATGACTTGCATTTGACTTTGTTTAGAGTGAGGGAGGGCTGTGCAGATCACCAGCCTCACTTTTCCTCCAGAGCCATCTGAATCCAGTGACCAGATATTCATTAGGATGACTGGAGATGACCCAGTATGAGTTTAAGTGACTTGCCCAAGGTCACACAGCTAGTGAGGGTCAAGTATATGAAGTGAGATTTGAACTCAGATCCTCCTGACTCCTGCACAGGTGCTCTATCCACTAGCTGCTAGTGGGAAAGGGCCCAGATGGTTAAGGAAAGTAAATGGGTCTCAATTCATTCTCATTGAGGGACAGCGATATGTAATTTGTCCACCAGGTGATGACTCATTCAGCCACCAGTAATCTCGGAAGAGTGCTAGGGAAGAGTTTTCTGAGCAGCCAACCTCTTTGCCCTGAGAAGAAGCACTAGGCAGAGAGAGGGGAAAAAAACCATGCACACACATGCATGCACACACATACACACTCATGTTATATATTTATGTATTATGTACATTTATATGTATGTGTATACACATATGCTGACTAAAATTTGGCTAGGAAACAACATGCCATCTGACTCAAAATTATTGGAAAATTTTAGAAAAGCCTCTGGTTCTGGTAGCATTCAATCACCCTCTTTGATCCTGGCATCTCCTGGTTCAGACTAGCTCCCACATTCAGAGAACTCAACCATTCAATGTGCTGCAGTATAACGGTCAAAATGCAAAGAAAACTGTCAAACATTCATCCATGGAACTTTCCAGTGAATTGTCTCCCCAAATCTCCTCCAGCTTGCCCTCCTGGCTTTCCTTTTTGGGGTGCTATAAAGATAGTCCCAAGCTGCTCAGCACTGCCCCCTCAAAGAGGGGGGTATGTATGTCAGGGTCCTTGGTGTCATTTCTCTAAACATCCTCATTTCCTTCAGTCCATTTTCATGCGCAATTACTTGGATAATGTGAATTACTTGTGTATGAATTACATGGGTCCAACAATAATTTTAATATGTAACCCCAGACCTAAAGTCCATCAGTATGGGATTCTCTCCTCATTGGAATGTTCTGTGCCTGAATGAGGGGCAGGGCAGAATCGGTAAGAGCAGTAGAGTCAAGTTCTTGAGTCCTCTTCAAGCTCTAAATTCTTGTCACACTGTGGTCACTTCTGGATTCCAGCTTTAGGAGAAAAGATGGAAGATGCCAGGCACTCCACTTCAGGCTGTTGAAGAAAAAGGCTCTGGGAAGAAGTCAACCTGAGAGGAACTAGCAGTCTCTATCATGTCCCTGTCCCTAGCTTGCTACACTAGAGACTTTGAGAAATTTCCCCTTGGCTGAACTCTCGAACACTCTCTTGGTTGAATCAAGTTACCTTGCTTTTAATGGGAGAGCTCCTTCATTCTGTGTTGTCTGGTATATGTTCTCCTACATATACTTTCTCTGATCTCTATTTTTGCTACCAGTTTGAACTGGCTAATAGCTCTGTGTGTGTTCATTATGGAATGATCATCCAGTGAGAAAGGATTCAAGCATTGAATATAGAGGCTGAAATACTGCTTCCTCCACTAATGAAACATCAAACAGAAGTTAGCTTGAACCTGAAGACCATGTCCCCTAGACTAATAATATTTAAGGGAGCGAACAGATATAATTCTAACTGGTAACCGCTCTTTCTAAGGAGTGAAATGGCAACCTCTAACTTCAATTTCCTGTTTACCCTCCTAGAGAAATGTGAGAAAAGGATAGATACTTATATTCTTTCTCTTTGAGTCATATAATGACACACCCATACCACATATGGGAAACAATGTTTGTAACAATGGTTTCATTTCTTGACAGTGTAGCAAGTGCCTTTACTCAGGCTTTTTCAGAGGGACTTACCCTTTCTTTTTGTGGCTCATTTTCCATCAGCCTGCCTCCTCAGGACATACTGGGATTTCTTCAGAAAGAAGGCAGTTGAAATAACACTATTCTCAAGGTCCCGGGAGTAATCTTTGTGGGCAATTTTTCCTACTAATATGGTAGTTCAGCAGCCCTCATTGGTGTATCTCTCATGAACAAATCAGCCACCAACATTCAATTGACATTTACTTGAAATACATACCAAACATATAGAACTTGCATGACATTTCACCCATAAACTTGGATCACACTTTCCCATTAATGCATACAATATCCATGGGGACAGTGGGCATAACCTTAAAAGTTCCAGGGTAGTAAAATATGGGTAGAGAATGCAGGTGATCAGAGCAATTCACAACCCTGGGACTGTGGACTGAGACGGATGTAGCTCAGCAACTAGACCCGAAATAATGTACTTTTTCTGTCTTAAAGAACTCTCCATAAAAGTTCCTTGATGAGAAGAATTTCTCTGTGGGGGAAAGATGCTTCCATTGCTAAATTGAGCTAAGGCATGCTATGCTGGACCATCTCACTGGTTATAGCATCTCCGCTGGATGAGACATTCCATTGGGCTGCTTCCCCATGGTTTATTTCTATGCATTTCTCTATTTGGCAGGGCTTGTTCCTGGACAGCAGCTACAGTATCTTCCATTTCCAGCTTGGCTGATATCTTGTAGTGTTCTGCTGAAGTAGTTCTACGATTCTAAATTTGACGAGAGCATTTGAAGTGTTCAGGAATGACTAGCACCTCTGGTATGAGGGCTTGCTGAGCTCTTTTCAGGGATCTTCATCTACCTTTGGTGTCTACCTTCACCCAACTCTCACTTGTGGCTCCAAGAAGCTGCAGCATGCTCCTCAGGCACACCCTGGTAAACTTTCTTGGCAGAGGGGCAGATGGGTTGAAAATAACTGGCAGACCTCAAACCCATTGGTGAGTCATGGGGATGTCTACCCCAAGCATGTGAAGGCTTTCTCCAGCAGAATGGGTGGATGAGAACAACTTGTTCCAATGGCCACTAAGGTGGTGGAAGCAAGCAGTATGGAGCTTTAAGAGATTGGTCAGGTATCAAAGACACCAAGGAGGGAGGCTGCTGAATTGGTGCAACTCTGCCTCACTTAAATTGTCATGATCCTTTTCAGAAACAAAAGCCAAACAACAGCAATGCTTCTAAACTTGGCAACAGCCTCTCCAACTCTATTCCTTTGCCAAGATTCTTTTTCCCTTTGACCTTTCAGCAACAGTAGAAAGCAGTTTCATTTTTGTGTTCTTCTTTTAAGCAACAGATGACAGTAGAGAGAGGAGCTCAGATTTTCTGGCCAACCAAATCTGCCTCCCAAGTGACAGTGCAGAGAGTTAGTTGCAATCTCTCTTGGACACATTTCTGAAGCCTGTTCTTTAACCTTTCTTCCTGGTTCATCAGCTGAGTCTTCTCTGCAAGAAACCTCATCTTATTTCATAGAAACCAAATTTTCATTTTCTGTCACTAAGTCACAGTCAGGTGCATTTGACCAACAATAATAAAATACTCAGAGAGGCTCAGGTAATGGGTTGGTCACAGGATGATGAATCTGGGAGCTACACTGACTCTGGAGAATTGTCTACTACGTCAGAGTGAGTTTGTGATCTGCCCTCGCCTACACTAACAACGTAGTGGTCTGCACTGATTTACAGTGGAGATCTCTCACGATTACAGACCAAGTGTTCTGGTGCGCATATTGTCCCAGTTATGAACTTCAAAATTTTCCAATTTGCAAATAAACCTTGGAAATACCAAACAATGAAGAAGTTCTTGTTCTGTGTGCACTCCAGAATTCAGTGGCAGTCTTACACAAATGAACAACTGCTTTCACAGAACACTGAGATGGCTGTAGCTCACAGCAACTAGACCCGAAATAAGCACATCTCCTTATTAGCTCAGCACAGACCATGCTTTGAAGAATCATGTTCCATACTTTAAAATTTCAAGGATCCATGATTTTATTAGTGTGGGTCAAGATAAACGACAAGCTCACCATGACTTAGTAGACAGCTCTCATTGCCTCAGTCTCTCTCAGTTAGCTACAAACTGCCCCCAGACAAGAGACCTGCAGTCCATTACTGAGTCTATATTCAAATCCTTTCCAATCTGGTGGGACCTACGAAGGCTCTCCCTGTTCTGACATAGCTCTCAAAGACCTAGAGTTATCTCCTCATTATTATGAGGATTCTGGAGGAAGGCTTGCACATCTCATTAGGTTATGGTGAAAATCAAAGGACATCATATAAAAAAGTGAAAGTGCTTTGAAAGTAGTTAGGAAAGTGTGAAAATATGGCGTTTTCTTATTGCTATAACTATCAACATACTTATTAGGCTTCAAAAATGTTCCTGGCACTATGTAGGGTTCAGAAAAATAATTTACACCTATGGTACTTTATGGTTTCCAAAACGCTGTGCCTCAAAAATATATGGTCTAGAGGAGAGAGTTCTGGATCTGGGGTGGAAGTCCATATCCTGGTTCTGTTCTTTACTCTCTTCAAGACGTTACACGATCACTTAACCTCTATGGGCCTCAGTTTCCGTGGCTATGAAATGAGGATGTCAGGTGGATTGATTTTTAAAGTCTCTTGCATTTTTATACCTACAGAGATCAAGTATCATCCCCATTCTACTGATTCAGAAACTGAGACTCAAAGCTGTGAAATGAGTTCCCCAACAGCCGTTAAGTGACATGATTCACTCCTTTCTCCAGTACACTTAGGGGCCTTTCTGGCCCTGCCCTCATGGAGTAAACTCCATGGAGTAGCTCCACGCAGGAGATAGAAAATAGACGGAGCAAGTGGGAACAAAGCCAATCTCTGGCTAAAACTTAAACGAGAAATAATAACTTCGGAGGATGACAAAGGCAGGCTCCCTCCTCCCTGAAACTAGAGTAATTCACGTGACTTCCCGGCATCGGCTCAGGTCTGGGTGGCAGCTATCTGCTTGCTGTGCAGCCGTGAAGTTTCATTTTTGCTGCATCTAGCTGTCGAAATTATCCTCTCTGCAGCCGCCAGCGGAGAAGTTAAGGGGCGGCAGGGAGTGATGGTGAGTGAGCCAGAGGAGCCTCTGGAAGCCGGGGGTGCCACACACTCTGTGAGTCCTGCAGAGGGGTGACGCGCGTCCACAGGGTCAGGGGGCGGACTGGGACCCAGATTTCCACTCCCCTAAGACGCGTCTTTTTCCCACGAGTCCAGTCGAGGTCATTTTCTAATGACTCGAGGATGGAACGCTGAGGACCGGGCTTGCGGGGTGGGTGAGACTGCCTAATAGAGGCAGGCCTGGGGGTAAAAAATGCGGAGGAGAGATTGGGAGAGTTTTTCTAGGAAAGGAACATTTCCAAAGTGAGGGATCCCTCTTCCCGAATGAGAGGAGCTCCCAGGGGCAGGAGAAAACCTACTTTGGGAGAACCTTTCTCTGCGGGTAGCGGGTCTGGACTGGGGATGGCGCGGCGACTTTCAGTGTTTCCTGGATAGGACTCCAAGTTTCTGAACCACACGTTATTGAGAATACTTGTTTTAGCAAAGCTAAGGACCTTTCTAGGAGTCCAGCCCTTTTTGACTTGTCTCCTCTGAGCTTCAGCAGGTGTTAAGGAGAGTGGATCAGAGTTGGCACTGGGTACCCATCCTCCACTTCTCTTTTCTTTTATGTTATTTTGAATTAACATCTCGACTTCTTCAAGCTGGACTTTGAAGGGTCTTTCCTTCCGACTCCATATTTTGGTGTCCCTAAAGATAAGTTTTATGTTTTAGTGCCGAATGGTTAAAGAGGACAGAAGAAGACTGGAGCAACAAAGAGAGAAGTGGCTCCTCCTCTTTCTTACTGGTCTAATTGGCCTTTTCATACCTTTTAAGGATGAAAAGGATGCTTTTGAAAACATTCATAATTGGGCTATTTTAGCAGAGTAGGATCAAAAAAGTGTTAGTGCCTAAAGGGTTCTTGGAACGTGGAAGGGACCTTATAACGCTGAATGTCAAACTTCTAGTTAGACATTCTAGGGGTCCTTAGAAGACCAAATCTTAGAGTTGGAAGGGACCAGGCTGTCAGCAGCCTAGAGTAGTAGATCAAGGGTTAGAAATCAGGAAGATCATGAATTTTAATCCCCTCCTCCAGATATTTACTATCTGTGTGACCCTCAGCAACTCCCATAACCTCTTTTGGTCATAGTTTCCTCATCTGTAAAAATGTTTATAATAATAACACTTATCTCACAGAAGTTTTGTAAATATCAAATAAAATGGTGTAAGTAAAACCCTTTGCAAACCTTAAATTACTCTGTAAATGTTACCTATCTAGTTTATCAAACTCTTTTTACAGATGAAAGGAGTTAGGATTTTCAAACAGAGCAGGTTGCCTTCCTCCTGGAGACTCTGGATCTTTGGGAGACAAGAGAGACCATTCCTCCTGTACAGTCAGAATAAGAATTATTTACCATAATCACAAAACATAGCATATATACTTAGAGTTTTATAATCTTTCAAAGCTATTTCACACACACATTGTGAACAAGATTTGAACTTCACAGAAAACCTGTGATCCAAGCAGGGCATTTTCCACCATCCCCATTTCACAGAGGATAAAAATCAAGGCCCAGAAACATGAAGTGATCACTTGATTAGTTGTGATAGAGCTGAGCACAAAATCCAGGTCTTTCAGTTTCTAGATTCGTGCTTTTCCTACTAGCGTATTCTATCTCTCTAAGCAAGTATTACTGGAGTCTTCTGGATAAGGAGCTGTGTTGTTAACATTTCTATACTCTTTGGGTTTCCCTAAATGAAATTCCAAGGGAAGAAGTTGAGCCAGTTTTTTTCTTAATCCTGCTTTTCCCTCATTCCTAAATTGAATCCTAATATGTCTGGTGGTCCTAATTCCCTCTATATATGATTGTTTGGTCATTATCCTTCATTCTTGAAGAGGATCAAAATGATTTCACTATGTCTGACTGTGGCTGATCAAACCAATGAGCATGGAAGACTCTTCCTTGGCGTGGAGCTGTTCTTTAAATTTGTGCATCTCACATTTCTGCTTTGTTCATAGAGCACAATGCTTTCTTTGATGTAGGCAGGTCATGCTGGGTGGTTCTGTCCAGGGTCTCCCATGTCTCCCAATCCATTCCAAAGCTCTTGAGAGAAACCTTGAGAGTTTCCTTGTGTTTCTGACCTCTGTGTAAGTGCTTGCCTTTGTAAGTTCTCTGTAAACCTGGATAGAATTTAGGGTTAGGTTTTAGGGTTAGGGTTAGGATATAGGGTTAGGGTTAGACTCAAATGGCTCTGGAGGATAAGTGAGGCTGGTGACCTGCACAGCCCTCCCTCACTCAAAGTCAAGTGCAGTCATGTCATCATTTCTCTGATGTCTTCTTCGGCAACGAAGGACAAACATAAAATATCTGTAAAATAGTCTTTTAGGTAAACTTACATTTGCCATTTGAACAAATGATGAGCCCATTGGAGTTGTGCTCTCTACTGCACAGTTTGAATGTTTGGCAATTTGACTAGAGAGACCTCATTGTCCTATATTTTATCATGCCAGATGATCTTCAGAATCTTCCCATCACAATTCAAATGGAAGCAATTCAGTTTCCTGACATGGCATTAGTATGCTATCTGCATCATTTCCGTATTAGACTGTTTACCTAACTGAAGGTTTAAGAGCCATTTTGCTGATCTCATTGTATGCTTGTGAAACGTGGCACCCAGCTCTATGTGAATTTCCGCATCATGTTTTAGATATATTAGGGCTTGGTATAAGAAATTAAATAGTAATTTTGGGGGAGTTTTGCAGAAGTTGCAGAAAACACAAGAAAACCAGCAGACAACATAGAAAAGTTTAGAAACCCAGAAATGCACAAAATGTATGTATAGTATTATATAACACATACATACTTTATTAGTCAAAAAAAACCTTACATGGATTTTCCAGATTGTGGGGTCACTGCACCTCTAACCTCCTTGATGTGGAAGTGATAACTGTATAACCTTCTTGCTCTGAGGTGCTGATTAAGGGGATGTCTCTGGAATTTGGTGTCTGTGGTTTTAGATTTATTGTATGTGTAAAGAGTAGGAAAACCCAGAGCTCTGGAGGAATGAACTGGGAAGACGGCAGGTAGTAGGGTAGTTGATCATGAGTGATTCAAGGTGTTGGCATCTTTACTGTTGTCACTAGAATAATGGAGTAGAAAAGATGAGATGTGTGGAGACTCCTGAACTATGAATAAATCCTACAAGACTGTGATTGATCCATCATATCATCTGAGTACTTCCTTCACCAATTCAAGTCACAACCTATCCACTCATTCTTCTGGATTTTTTTGTCTATTGCTTTTCATCAATTTGAATACAGAATGTCTTAGTAGGTAGAATGCTGGACCTGAAGTCAGGATGACCTGGGTTCAGATCCTACCACAGATTCTTACCAACTATGTCATGAGCAATTAATTTAACCTCTGAGCCTCCGCCTTCTCAGTTGTGAAATTGGGATAATACTAGCATCTACCTTACAAGCTACTGGAAATATCAAGTGAGCTAATGTATATAAAGTGCTTATGAATCTTTAAGTGATATATATATATATATATATATATATATGTGTGTGTGTGTGTGTGTGTGTGTGTGTGTGTGTGTGTGTATCTCTATTATTGTTATTGTTAGAAAATTTACATAAAAGACATGCTTAATTCTCTTGAGATCTTACTCTGCTTTTATCATTTAGTGGATATTGGGGCAACACTTAGATAGCCCATATGTTATCCTTTCTTCTGCCAGCTTGGAATAAACCAATCAAAACAAGGAAAATTGACATAAAATTCCATAGGTTATTTAAAGGCACTTTTAGAAAATGCTTCCATAGTCATGCCTCCCACTCTTTCATCTTTCCATAGAAGTCAGTCACCAGTCAATGTAGTGAACAGTCAATCAACAAATATTAACCTCCCGTTTCTCTACTATCTACCCTTCCCACCCCTTTCCCTCCTTAGAGAAATGTACTCTGGAGGGCAGTTGGGAAACTGAAGTAAACTTCAGGATGACATGTGGTAAGTCTATTCTGTAACACCTAGATTAGAGGCTGGGGTAGCAGCAGCTAGCACAGTAAAGACTTCTTTGGGCTAGGAATTGAGATGTGAGTTCTAGACCTTCTTTGAACTTCAGTTTCCTCATCTATAAAACTGGGATAATGTGTAAGATGTGTGTCTCCAGGTAAGATATATATATATATATATATATATAAAACCTCATGGGTAAATGTTTACCCAGTAATCATTTGTTAAGAATATACTGTATGTAGAGTTTTGAGATAGATTCTGAGAATGCTTTTGTTGTTTCTCAGTGGTTTCAGTCATATCCAACTCTTTGTGACTTCATTTGGGGTTTTCTTGGCAAAGATACTGAAGTGGTTTGTCACTTTCCTTCTGTGGCTCATTTTGCAGATGAGAAAACTGAGACAAACAGGGTTAAGTGACTTGCCCAGAGCCATACAGCTAGTAAGTGTCTTAGGCCACATTTGAACTCATGTTTTCCTAACTCTAAGTCTAGTACTCTATCTACTGTGCCATACTACCCTAGCTGAGAATAATACAAACTTGCAATAAGACATTGTTCCTGTTCTGAAGTAGCTAGTGGTCTCAAATATTCAAATAGATATGTGATCAAACAAGAACTGGCAGTCCCTTCAAAAATGCAGATTATAATCCATCCATACATGCCTTCCCATCCTACAAAAGATGAACAACTTTGCCCACATCCTCCCATTTACTACAAGGAACTGGCCAAACATTCCAGAGGACTTTCCTCAGTTTCTCCTGATGTTGAGAAGACACCAGTGGAACACATGAATCAGGCAAAGGTTGTCTCTTGCTTTTGTCACATGACTAGTTCATATTTTTTAATTGCACATTTCTTCACTGATATCCTTTCCTTCAATTCTCTTCACTGTTCCTTATTTGTTACATGTTTCAGCCTGCTTATACTCATGACACACTTCTCTGTTATTGTCTGAGCAACACTCATTTCTAACTCCTGAGAGACTGTAGGATTCCATGACCTATATCTTGCTTGTTGTAACAAGTGTGATTTTATGACTTAAGAGTGGGACAGAGATGCCATCAAAGATAACTGTAACACATAATATTATATGACAAGTGATGATAAAGTTCCAAAGCAAGGAGCTATGTGAATTCTGAGGAGAAAGATTGTTGCCAGCTGGTGGGATCAGGAAAGGCTTCCTGAAGTAAATGGAGTTTGAATTGATGGTAAAATGATAGAGAGGAATTCAGTAGGTAAAGAAGGGAGAAAGGGGTCTTCTAGGCATGAGGAGCGTCGCACTCAAAGGACTGAAATCATAGAGGTATAGTTGATGTTCGTAGGACGGAGTGGATGATTTTGGCTGTAGCATAGAGTGTGTAGAAGAGACTGATATGGAATACAGGTGGAAAGGGAAGGTGGTGTCAGGTTGTGGAGATTCTTGAATTCTAGGCAGAGGACTTTGAACTCACTAGGCAAATGAGAATCCGTACTTTTCCTTGGCTAGAAAGCATACGCATCATTTATAATTGTTTTTAAAATTTGGGTGTAAACTCAACGGCACAGTGGAAGCTTGACTTGCTCAATGCAGAGAAGCTCTACTAGTCACAGAAAATTGTCTAGGCAGGGAAATTGTATTTTCTGAGAAAATGAAAATTAACCTCGAGCCTCTTTTTCTGTTATAAACATAAGAAAAGTCTAAACAACAGAACTGATAATTATTTCATAAAATTATGAAATGGGGTGGGTGCACCCTGTTCTTTGGATATGTGTTTGTCCTTCATTGCTGAAGAAGATCATGCCATCAGAGAAATGATGAAATGACTTGCACTTGACTTTGTTTTGAGTGAGGGAGGGCTGTGCAGGTCACCAGTCTCACTTCTCCTCCAGAGCCATCTGAATCCAGGGACTGAATATTCATCAGGATGACTGGAGATGACCCAGTATGAGGCAATTGAGGTTAAGTGACTTGCCCAAGGTCACACAGCTAGTGAGGGTCAAGTGTCTGAGGTGAGATTTGAACTCAGGTCCTCCTGACTCCTGCACTGGTGCTCTATCCACTGCACCACCTTTGGGTACTCACTGGCAAGGACCACTATTGGCAGCCAGAAAAAGGTGGCAATTACAGTTTTAAAAGGCACAACAGGTGTAAGGGCCAGCAGCAAAAGGAAATGCAAAGACAAGCAATGAAAAATGGAGATACTGAGGCAGATGGCAGCAGGAGGACAGGGAATGAGATGGTTAAGGGAGGCAGCATGGAGAAGAGGATGGGTAAGGGTGGAAGCAGAGAATATCACCTACATGAGAATGAATTAGAGTTGAGAGCCTGCAATATCACCTGATGGAGAAGGAAAAGTGCTCAGGGGCAGGGGTGGGGTACAAGAGGTTGAGATCGCATTTTCACAGAGTTTTGCGGGGGAATAAACCAACTCCTATTTGTGCCATGTTGGGGTTAGTCCATTAAACATATCTAGATCCTCTCAAAGTTATCTTTAAAACTTCCAAATCATCATCCCAAAGTTATTAGCATTTTTTTGATGTTCCTCTTGTCTGGATTTGTAGAGGTATGGATTTTGTCTGGAATTTACTTAGTATAGGACCGGAAGTTTGAGAAGCAGTGCCTAGTTGGTTTCTCCTGATTCAACACATATTACTAAGATGTGAATTTTAGTTCAAAAAGGATACAATTTGTAAATTAGGCTCCTTTGATCTTTGGGACAATTTGTATGTGAACACGATAAGATATCAGGGTCTGTCTTGAATGATGGAGTACCTGGAAGGGTCTTGGGTCATCATTCTCGATTTGAATCCACACTATCCAGCACCATGTCTGGGTATAGAAAGGGTAATAGAAGTGGAATATGTGCATACATCCCAGGATGCCCTTTAGAAATTGGTTTTTAAATCTTTGCTCCCAATTTACTTTCTCTGGTTTCCCTTTTCTTTACCTGATAGTCTGCCTCCATGTAAAAAAAAAGTTTATCTTATTTTTCCTACTACCTTTTTAATATAATTTTCATTTCTGAATGTGTCCTATCCCTCTTGCCTACCTATAGAGTTATACTTTGTAACAAAAATGTAAAAAGAAATAAGAGCCATGTAGTAAAATCATCCAAACACAAAATTGTGTTTGACGATAAAAGCAGTGTACTATGCCCATTATTTCCTACGTTTGCAAAGGAGGATGCCTCCCCAGACATTTTTTCAGTTAATCTCTAGGACCAAACTTGATCATTTTAATTAGTGTTCAGTTTCATCTTTTTGTTCTTTCTGTTTGCTTTGTTATGGCATTAATATAGTTTTCCTGCTCCTATTTATTTCACCTACTATCGTTTAGTGTAAGTCTTCCTGAATTCTTCATATTCCTCACGTCTTAAAAAACAGCACCTCAGTGTACTCAGCCATTCTCCAATCAGTGATCATCAACTTTATTTCCAGTTTTTTGCTACCACAAAAAGGGCTACTATGAATAGTTTGTGTATACACAGCTAAGACTTGATTAGTGCAAATAATGAATTCTGTGAAGTGGTCATGGTGTTCAAATTCATACTATCCAGAGTTAACATTATAAATAAAATATGGCCATTAGTTCTAGTTCAGTGGAAATCTGAAATGAATAATTTTAAATAAGTTGTTTATCTTTTTACTAATGTAACAATAGCAAATGATGCGAAAATATATTTGACTTGTTTATTACAAAGTAGCAGAGCAGTTAAAGAAAGTAGAAGTTAAAAACAAAAAAATTGCTGCATATCATGGCTAAAGATAAACCTACACTAATCATATGATGAAAATGTCATTATTGTTTTTAAAAAATATTTTAACAGTGTAGACGGAACTGTCTTCTCTTCCTATCTTCATGCAAATGCTAGTAAGTGCAAAGAGCTTTATATACGTCTCAGTGAATTTGCACGCCCCCATTCTCACCAAATGTAGTTGGATGATCTGGGATGTTACCTAAAATCAGTGATACTTTAGACCCGACATTGTGCAACGTTTTTTAACAGCAGGAGTAAAATGACTGGAAAACCAGTCTTCATAAAGTTTCTATTACCCCTGCTTTCTTATTCGAATACTGAAGACCTAGAAATGATCACTGATTGTAGTCTCAGAGTCTGAAGATTTGAAGACCAATTAAAAATGTATTAGTTTTTCTGTAAAATTCCCTTCTGCATCACTTCCCAACAAAAGTGTTAGGTGAAACTTAGACATTTTAAATCCAGGTAGAGTATTTTCTTAGAAATATAAATTCTAGAAAACCTTTTCCTAGAATCCTTTTGTGCACTTGAAATTTTGTTGATTAGTGTATTAACCTTATTTATTTTCTTTAAAATATCAGGATATATATAGTGTTTAGCTGTTAGGTGGTGTGGTGGGTAGAGTGCTGAACCTGGAGTCAGGAAGAAGAGTCGTCCTGACTTCAAATCTGACCACAGACACTTTGACAGCTTTGTGACCCTGGGTACTTACTTAATCATGCTTGCCCCAGTTTCCTCATCTGTAAAATGTGCTGAAGAAGGAAATGGCAAGTTTTCTCTGTTAAGAAAATCCCAAATGGGATCACAAAGAGTTGGGCACGAATGAAACATGATTGGGCTGCCATTAAGCTGCCAGGTCCTCATCTGCAGTGGCTTCCTGTCCTGTTAATTTTAACATTATACAGATTTTAAAAGTGATAAAACCAGTAAATGCTTGCAGCAAAAGTTTCATTATCTAATTCCAGTTTCTTTCATTGTCTTAACTAACTTTGAAAGCTTTTGTTTAAATGGCTGTTGTGTTTAGAGAAAAAAATTTGGATTTCAGTCTTCTATGCAAACAGCTAAAAAGGCTTTATTTCTACTGTTGCAATACTATTCTATTCCTTGTGCTTTTTGCAAACACACACACACACACACAAACCAGCACAGTTTTGCTTTTTCTGTTGTTTTGCCTGCACATTTATTAATACTATGTACCATAGATTCATTCATTCCGCCATTTCATTTTATTTTAGTTATTACAGCTACATTCATGCCATTCAATTACATCAATTGTTTATTCTAATGTAACAATAAACATTTTTTCCCTGATTTTTTTTTTCTAACTCTTTTGGTTTTAATCTTTGTTAGAAGCGTTTACTCACTTAAGAGTGTAATGAGATATATTCATAAATTAAGGAGAAACAAATAATCAATAAAAATAAAATTTAAAAGTGCTATGCAGTTGTACATATGTATGTGTATATGTATATATGTGTGTACCTATATACAGATATAGCTATAAAATTAGCATATATATATACACATACATACACATATGCACGTATATGTATATTGTGTCTGTATATATGTGTGTGTGTGTGTGTGTATATATATATATATATACACACACACATATGTATGTATATGGAGGGAGTGAGAGAGAGAGCACAATGAACTTGACATCGGGAAGATATCACGAAGACCTAAGTTCACATTTGACCTCGTGTGGCCCTGGACAAGTTGCTTAATCTCTCTCAAACTCACTTTCCTCATCTATACAAAGGAAATAATAGATGATGGAGTTGTTGTGAGGAAAAAAAGAGACAATATTTGTAAAGTATTATATAAATGCTAGTTATTATTGTAATTGTTATCACTGTCTTGATAGATTGACTCCACGATATTTTATACATTTTGTAGTTATTTTCACGGCGGAGGTTTTTAACCTTTTCTTGTGTCGTGGACCCCATTGGTATCTGGTGAAGCCTATGAAGCCCTTCTCAGAATGTCCTTAAATGCACAAAGAAAATATATAGGGTTACCGAGTAAACTAATTCTATCAAAACACAGTTATTAATAAAGTTTTTTAAGTTCATGATCCCCTACATTTAAGAGATCCTGTGTTATTGCCACAAAGAATGGCTGATGATATTTTTGGATTTATTTCATATCTTGCTATTTTACTAAAGTTATCATTTGTCACAATTAGCTTCTTATTTGATTCTTTAAGGTATTCTAACTTTAGAGCTAGCCTGTGCCTCTGATCCGTTTTTCTAAAGTTTTTAAACCAGAAGCAAATAATTTTGATTTGTAAGCAATTAGAGATATTTCTTCTCCTTCTTTTCAGTGTTTATGCCTTTAATTTCTTTCTTTTATTTTATTGTTATACTAGCATTTCCAGAACTATTTCCAATAACCAGGCAGAATGAAAGAAAGCTTCTAGTGTTTTCTCATTACAAATAATGCTGGCTTTAGAGTTTAGACGTGGACTTTTAAAAATTGCTAAAAAATAATAAGAAGCTTTCCTATGCCTATCGTGTGTAGTTTTTTTTTTTTAAATCACAAATTAGTTTTGTTTTGTCAAAGACATTTTCTACATTTTTTATATAATCATGTGATTTGGGCCTTTTTGTTTTTAATATAATTAATTACAGGAATTATTTTTCTAAGGCTGAGCTATCCTGGCATTCCTGATATAAATTCAACTTGTTTATGGTGCATCTTATTTGTTGTTAATAAATTTATTATTAGGATTTAATTTAATTTTTTTGCCTTAATATTAGTCTACGATTCTCTTTGTTTTTACTTTGGTTTTGTCATCAGACAATATTTGTCACATAAAACTAGTTTGATGGGGTGTTTTCTTTCTCAGTTTTTGAGAATAAGTTGTGTAGCAATTGTAATAGTTGCTCTTTTGATCTAATTCATTTGATCAGATTCACTTGTAAATCTATCTAGACCATGGTTTGTTTTTTCCCCTGTTACTTCATGAGTTCAATTTCATTTTCTGAGTCTTGTACCCATTTAAGTGAAATTTTTCTGTGTTGCAATGATAGAAATTTCCTAGTATTTTGAGAGGTGTTTAAACATCACACTTTATGATTTGGTGTCAAAACACCAGAGAAGATCCCTAGGGCCCGAGATGATGAACATCAAATATGCATGATTCTGTCCCCATCTCCTCATAGTTTAGGGACTAAGCTGTTTAGGGACAGAGATAGGGAGCTAGAGTTGTGTGATAGAAAAAACACTGAGTTTGAAGTTAAAGGATATGGGGTCCAGTGATGATTCTGACACTTTCTGTTGTTCTTGGGCAATAGACATTTCCTCAGCATTAGAATGAGGAAGTTGGACTAGAACTCTGGACCCTTATCTCAGATTATGTGAACTTGTTTTAAAAAATATTTGAGGACTGTAGGAACATAGGTACGCTAATGCATTGTTGTAGAGCTGTGGACTAGTCACATCACTGTGGAAAACAATTTGGAACTGCATAAAAATCAATTAAATTGTGCATATCCTTTGATTCGGAAACATTGTTACTAGGTCTATCTCCCAACCTGTACATACAAAAATATTTATAGCAACTCTTTTTGTTGTGGCAAAGAGTCGGAAACTGAGGGATTGTCCATCAATTGAAAAATGGCTAAATAAGTTATGATATGATGGGGTACGATTGTGCTATAAGAAGTGATGAGCAGGTAGATTTCAGAAAAACCTGGAAAGAGTTATATGAACTGATGCTGAGTGAAGTGAACAGAATCTAGGAAATTACTGTTGCACAATAACAACAATATGGTAAACATAATTAACTATGAAAGACTTAGTAACTCTAATCAACACAATAATCACCACCATAGTTTCAAAGGATTCATGATGAACAATGTCCACCTCCACATAGACAGTTAACAGACTCAGAGTATGGTTTGAAGCACCTTTTTTTCCTTCCTTTCTTACTCTTGTTTCCCACCCCACCCCACCCTGAACATGTCTAATTCAGAAATTTGTTTTGCAGGATTTCATATTTCTAGTAGGTTCTTTCTTTTTTCACTTTTCAATGGGTGAGAGAGGGTTTGGGGAAGAAAAGGATCTGGAATTGGAAAAAAAAATGGATTTTTTGTAAAAGAAAAAGTAAAAGAAAAATATTTTGTCAGGCCTGGTGTCACTTGAGTTCTAGAGTTCTGAGCTACAACAGAACTAAATTCAATCAGGTTTCCTCACAAAACCAACACCAATAGGGTGAGCCCTGGGAGAGTGGGGCCCACCAACCTGCCTAAAGAGGGACCTGTTGACCCAAATAGCAAACAAAAAGAGAGTGGGTCAAAATTTCCTTGCCTATCAGGAGTGGGATTGGGCAGAAGATGGCTGCTTCAATTCCAGCCTGGGCAAAATAGGGAAACCCAGTCTGGGATTTACTAGACCTAGAAGAAGGGTCTACAACACACAAAAAAGATTAAGAACCCCTGGAGAAGATCAATAAAACCTTTTCCAGCTCTAAATCTGATTTCATGAACCCCTTTGCCAAAATACTGAACAGACCATGATTACTTAGAATTTATTTAGCACTTTTTATTTTTTCAAGACCTTACACAAGTCTTAGTTTCTTTTATTTCTATAACATCCCTGTGGGATAGTGGAACAAAAATTAATATCTCCATTTAACAAATGAGGAAACTGAGGTTCAAAAAAATTATCTGCTCAAGGTGATATAGTAAATCACTGCAGAACTGGGAAAATAATTCACATCTTCTGATGCTCATGGTTCTTTTTAGTCAGAGGAGAATGCATTATTGGATCCACTGAAAATTCATTGCTAGTAAGTAGACAGAATGTTAGAGACAGAAGGAACCAAAGAGCAAATCTAGTACATTCTTCCTTATTTAAATTTTTTTCTTTAAAGTATATGCAATAAGTGTTAACAAAAACATTCAAATACAATTTTAAGTGATTAGAAATAAAAACAAACACCAATGTGTAATTTTTATATGAATCAGTAACTTGAACAAAATAATTGCAAAAATATTCTGTTTGCATCCATGTCCCTTTCACCCCTGTCCTCTTTTACTTCTGTGAATTTTTTAGAGTTTTGTTGCTATTGCTTTTTCATATTGCTCTAGTCAGTTTCAGTATTGTTGTCTAGGTTCTGCTTTCTCCATTCTATATAACCCCCTATATTTCTTTACATTCTTCAGATTTTTTTTTCTTATGATGAAAATGGCATTCTGTTCGTTTCATATGCCACAGTATGTTTGGTCATTCCCCAAAGGTTGGATAAGTGCTTCATTATTTTACTAATTCTTCATTATTTTACTAATTACTAGTCTTCATTATTTTACTAATGAAGAAACTAAGACTTCCCCAAGAAGGGGAGCTCAATTATCCAAAGTCACCCAGATAGATGGTGGCAGATCTGGGACTAAAAACAATTAGAGCCTTTCTCTCTTAATCTGATTTACATCTACATGTCCTAGGCTCCCCCAGCTCTCAGGAACAAGGATGAAAATTGTCTAGTCTTGGTTATTGTAGGAAGTGAGAATATGGAAAGTTTTAAGGCACATTCATTTGGTCAACAATTTCTATGGGATGAGAAACAGGTTATGTGTTTCAAAATGACTAGTTGATACTTTCTCTCCACCCTGGGAATTAAATTCCCAGAATGTTTCTCCATGGTCCTAGGCTTTGAGGTCACTAACATGACCTTCAAGATTCTTCAAGATTCCCCTGATTTACTTGGGGGTCAACCTTCTAGCTTAAGGCCACATTAGCCCCTCGATATTTGAAGAGATCTCATTGAAGATTCCTGACCAGGCCAAAATACTGACTTCTCCCTGCCCCTGGAAGCCTCCATCCAAAGCTTTCTACTAATAAACAAGGGGATTTCCGGTACTTTTACTTTCAGTTTAGCTAAATCAAGTTATTAAGCAGGGCCTGGGCTAAGAAAAAGGTGGAGGTTTGGGCTGTCAGAGCTATTGTAGAACACTTGGCAGGTCAACTGGTTGGAGGCTGGGTTCCGAGAGACTCTGTTTACTCTCACCTCCAACTCACCATCTGACTTTTTGTGGTGTGCCTTCTCAGGGTGAGTACCCACTGTATCAAGGTGAGAAAGACCTATCGAAGCCAGCTCTGGAGGGTTTGCATTTCTTTCTGGGAAAAGAGTATTGGAGGGAAGAGACAGTTGGCACTGGGTTGCAAAGTTGGCAAGCAGAAGGGGCTGTCTCTGAAACTGTTTTGGGGTCCTTAGGAAGTCATGAAAAGTTCTTATTGAATCATAGTTGTCAGGGCCACAGTCCCCCCATATACCTGCTAAGGCTCCACTTGACCTTATTTATGGCAACACTGGTTTCAGCTCCCCCTCTTCTATTTTCTGTCTTCCACTTAAATCTTTGCCATAGATATCCTACCTGCCACAGCCTCAGGGCCTTCCATGAATTTCATCTGAAATTTTCCAAGGTGGGTGTCTACACTTGGGCAGTGGAGGCAAAGTAATTGAATAAGTTTTTATTGCTATTGGGTATTTTTCTGTCATAAAGTCTGGGGGTTACATTATAATGCCAGAAGCAAAAGATCAGAAATGTGAGAAAGGCTCCCTAATGGATCTTGTGAACATAAGCTGCCATTTATTTACCATATTACATCATTGTGGAAGGATGGGGTGCTGTTGGTGACCAGTGAGAGGTGTTTCATTGGCTTTTGGTCCCAGCTTGGATACTTCCTGTTGAACCTTGGGAAGCCAAGGCTGTACCTTTAAGGACTGTGAGTTATGATTAGAATGAGAAATGTTGGTTCTCTAAGGAGACTAAGTATACCCAGTACAATGGCCCCAGAGCCATTCAGTTGGAATTCTAGGGTTTGACAGAGATGCCACTGATATGAAGAAAGCTAATCTCTTTGAAAGTGATATGTTGCATTTTTTTATATGCTTAAAAAGAAAAGCAAACTTTGTGTAATAAAGAGCCATAATTTCATGTACAATTCTCTTCTGAAATACTACATATATAGAAATGCTCACTTTATAAATACACTTTATTTGGTGTTTGTTAAAATCATAGTTTTAAAAAGAGCTGATGGATTAAAATTTTATAAAGGAAGAGACCCAGAAGCCTGACTTATTTTAAGAGAATTAGGCTGGAGCATAAGATTAGGATGGGGGAACTATGGTCTCTTGAGTCAGAGGTCACATAGCTGAGTAATATGGGTTCATGCTAGAGTTACTCCCAGGCCCTCACCATGAAGAGGGCTGATTGAGCAGATCCTTCTGCCAGGTCACTGCTGTCATCGTCACTGCCCTGAGCTGGGAGTTCCCTAGTTGACGCTCACTTTACCTCCTCTTCAGGTCTCAGGAGGAAGAAAGTATTGCACTATTGTGGGGAGATAAAAGAGGTAAGGGAGATAAGTTCAGTTACAGTCCTGAAGGTAGCTGGGATAAACCAAACACTGTCTTCTTTCAGAGCCTAGATGATCCCCCATCACCTATCGCTCCGATAGTCCAGGTAGGGCTTAGAGACCCACAAAAGGAAGGATCCCTTCACTGAGTGATTCTGGCATTGGTAGATAGAAATAGGACAGAAGGAGAAGTTTTGCAAAATATTCTTGGAGGGACTCAGAATTTAAAGTAAACAACTTAAACTCCCTAAAAGAGAGGAGGCAGGATAGTATTTTTCCAAAGATCTATAGACTTGAACCCTGGTTCTAGTACAGCTTTTGTTGTTCATTCATATCTGACCTTGGAAAAATCACTTCCCTTCTCTGGCCTCAGTTTCTTCTTCTGTAAAATGAAGATACTGGACTAGATGACCTTGCCTCCAGCTGTAGTATTCTATGGGGCTGCATTTGTCTCTGTGTATGAAAGGGATAAGAAATGGTTGGTGTTTGTTTGTTGTTTGTCCCTTGTTCATGTGCTAAACTAGTTGCCAACTGTACTCTTGAACAACTTCTTGGGTGAGGAGGGAAATTCTAAAGGTGGGGGATGGAATCGACTGAAGGACAATTCCAGGGTTTGGTGCTGGGTGTGGGGAGAGGACAGAAAGGACTCTGGAACACACTACTTCCCAACCTTCACCCAGGAGTAGCCTTATTGTTGTGGATGTTGAGTCATTTCAGTTGTGCCCTACTCCTCGTGATTCCATTCGGGTTTTCTTGGCAAAGGTACTGGAGTGATTTGCCATTTCCTTCTCCACCTCATTTTACGCATGAGAAAACTAAGACAAACAGGGTTAAACAACTTGCCCAAGGTCACATAGCTACTGAGTGAAGCTAGAAGCCTTAACTTCTATCAAAACACAGCTACCCTTGGATCACAGCATTACCCCCTTGGAAGTGGAAGGGACCTCAGAAACTCTCTGGTTCAACTTTCTCATTTTACAGATGAAAAAGCAGTCACAGAAAGGGTCAGTGACTTTCCCAAGGTCATACAAGTAGGAAGGTCGGAGGCAGGATTCAAACCCAGATACTCCCACTTCAAAGCCAGCAATCTTTCTATTATACCATAGGGCCTTGCCCCTCCATTTTTATATAGTAAAATTTCCTGATTTTACTTCCTTGATTCCTCGAGCTGTTAGCATTCTTTTCTTTTCCAGGAGTCCAGAGTATATTCATTATAACCTCTCATACTCACTAGCTTGTGAGGCTCTCATCACATACCCCTAGAACAATTGAAGAGGCCAGGGATGGAGATCCATTTTATAGAGTCATAGGACCTCAGGTGGAAGCAGGCCCTAAAGACTTTCCCTTTACCACAGTCTCAGCAAATGCCATGAGTCACAGAGGTTTCAGTGATGTGAGTGAAGCAAAGAGAAGATGGAAGCTAACTTGAGCTTTTTTGATGACTCAACAGTTTTGACTATTCAGCCAATCAGCAGCCTCCTCCCAAATGCATGATTTCCCAAGTGGAATCATAGACAGAATGTCTCTGAATCCTCCATAGTCTCTTCAATGTGGTGTTCAGTCATTCCAATCAAGTCTGACTCTTCATGACCCCTTTTGGGATTTTCTTGGCAAAGATACTGTAGTTGTTTGCCATTTCTATTTCTAGCCCTTTTTATAGATGATGAAACTGAGGCACAGCTAATAAGTGTTTCAGACTGGATTTGAACTCATGAAGATGAGTCTTCCTGATTCCAAGCCCAGTGCTCTATCTACTGCACTACCTAGTTGTCCCAGTCCCTTCAATATACTTCCTTATATGTCATCATGATTCTCCTGGAAGCCTTCTCCCAGGATCTTTCATGTAGAGAATCAACCAAGCAAGCTGATGGGATATGCACATGTGCCAGATCCTCAAGACACATACTTTCAAAAAAGGCCTTTTAATTACAAACAACTCAATAAGGATAGACTGTTTACTTTTTATATGAGGAAATGTAAAACACGTGTTATTAATAATTGAATAGTTCAAAAGAAAGATTGATGTAGATCTGAGTATGATAGGATTCTAAAAAAGTAAAACCATTTAGGAAAAGGTTAAAAGAGTAACTATCCTATACAAATGAGGTACAAGAGGAAGAAATGACATGAAGGAATTAGATGGGGGAGAAAGACTGGTAGTTCTGGAACCCTATACTCATCAGAAATGGGTTGAAGATGGAACAATACATACATATCTACAAGGGTATAAAAGTCTTCTAGAAAATTCAGAAAGAAATAAAAGGCTAAATGGATAGGGAAGGGAGAGGATAAAGGAAGGATTTTTAGAGGGGAGGGTGAAGGAATATGATGGGGACTAGAGAAGGGTGTTTGGATTAATGGGAATAAGAGGATAGGGAGAGATCTTTGAAGGGGAGGTAGGTTAAGTAATAGAAGGACAAGGTAGAGGGTAGAAGTAAAGTAGAGGAGTCAGGAGGTATAAATATGAAATAAAGATTGAGAGTAGAATTTATTAGGGGAAAAAAAGCAGGGTAGTAATCATAACCCCAGACAAAGTTAAAGCTAAAATAGATTTAATCAAAAAAGAAGAAAAAAGCAGAAGAAACAGCACTATATGTCAGCCATATTAATCAATATTGCCTTAGACTATTTAAAATAACTGGACAGTGTAAGGTTGGAATATTGTTGTGGTGTAAGAAATGATGAGTTGACGGATTTAGAAAAAAATGTGGAAAGACTTGGACTTATGAAGGAAGCTTCAGAGAAACAGAACACAAACAAGTATAGTACAATCTTACATAGATGCATATGAATGTATATGTGTATGATTATAGACATCAACATGTATGTAAGTATATGTATATATATGTTTGTATGTATATGTATGTATGTGTGTGTGTATACACAGATTGTTATGATTGTCTTTTGTTTTTAAAGAGGACTATGACATCAGGGAAATGATGACATGACTTGCAGTTGACTGTGATTTGAATGAGGGAGAGGTGTGCAAAGTCACCAGCATCATTTTCTCCTCCTGAACCATATGGGTCCAGTGGCAGGACATCTACAGATGGCCCGGGATGCAGTGGGAGACCCTGACCCTTTTAGGCTAAGGCCTTTTCAGGTTCTCATTTTGAATGAGGTCATACCCATTCAATGAATAGACCTCTTTAAGAAGTGAGTCGAGGTATGGCCTCTTTAAAAAAACAAACAAACTGGGAGGGGAAGATCCTCAGGGTTGCTGCATATACATATATACATATATATGTACACACATATGTGCACACGTACATATCCACTCGTAATTGTAACCTTTTTGGGGAAAGGGAGGAGGAAAGAGGAAAAAAGGAACAAAGTAAAAAAGTATACAAAAAGAACAAAATAAAACCTGCAGAGAAGTAAAGAAAAGATGAACAGCTCTAAACACAATTTGTAGAGTTCATTACTCAGGATTTTTTTGAAATGGAAATTTATTGCTTTATATTTTGAATCCTCTTTTATGTACAACTGTACACATGGCAGTTTTTTCTTTTCTTTTTTCTTTTGGTATTTTCTTTTCTCATTTGGTATTTAAAATTTAAGAATTTACAAATAATTGTTTAAATGAAACAAGCTTTTCTCTGACTATATTTTGTAGGGTTTTAGCATAAGTGAGTGTGGTACTTTGTCAAGGACCTTTCCTATATCTGTTGATATAATTATGTGATTTCGTATGTTTTTAATATGACTATGTTTATTGTTTTCCAATTGTTGAACTATCTTGCATCACTCAGTCAGTAAACATTAAGCACCTACTATGTGCATAGGCACTGTGCTAAGTGCTGGAAGTATAAAAACAGAAGTATAGTAATAGTCCCTGCTCACAAGAAGCTTAGTTTTAACAAAGGAGACATGTTACCTATAGTTGCACTCTCTGTGTGCGGCTCTCTTTCTCTCTGTCTCTATCTTTCTTTCTCTCCTGCCTTTCCCCAGGGTGGAAGGTCTCCCACCACCATGCACACAAACTAAAACTGAAAAGTAAAAAAAAAAAAAAAAAACCCTAAAAAAACCCTTCAAGTGAAAGCAGAAGACAGGTAGGAGAGACTGCCACCACTGCCACCACCAAATCAGGGGCTTGGCTTGTGTCTTCCTGAGCCTCTGAGTGAGAAAGCCTTTGCCCTGCTCTACCAACCTGCCCACATGTCCATCCTGCATTCTGTCTTCTGTTGGGGCTTGGGCACTGCATATCTGTCCCTGATCTGAATGTCACCTGTCTGGCTCCTATGTGGCTGCCCCAACTTCTTCCTCACTATTCTGTCAGGCCCCAATATGGGTGGCCCTACCACCTCTTCTTCTAATTGTTCTGTTTTTCTGTTTGGGTGTGCCAGTTCCCTCCTCCCTCCATGGGCACACAGCCGCCTTTCTGCCTCCCTCCCTTCCCCATGTAGAGCTCCATGTAGAGATTTGATGAATGGTCCATTTATGTAAAGCTAGAATTGTCTGTTCATGTATATGTTTAATACATACGTGTATATTTCAATTATATTTTTGCCAGAATTTTCCTTTTCAAAAAAAATCAATATTTATTCATAAGAGGCTGCATGGTGGAGCAAGCTGGCTTCTAATCACTCAGGTTCACACCTTCAGAGGCATGCTTAGCACTTCACAATCACTCATTCCTCATATTCGATCAGTTGTCAGGTTTTCTTGCATTTTTCTCCACATCTCTCAAACTGTCCTCTTCACTCCATTCACATGGCCACCACCTGAGTTCAAGTCCCCATCACCCGGAACATTAGAGTCTTCGAATTGGTCTTTATGCCCCAGTCTCTCCCTCTCCAATCCATCCAGCTCACTTCTGCTGATTAATATGCTTAAAGCACAGGTCTGGCACTGTCACTGCCCTACTCAAAAAAGCTCCAGGCAAGCCCCTCTGACTGCAGCCTATCTTTCTAGACTGAATTCCCATCATGCCCTGTCTTGCACTCTTGATTCTCACCATCTGGCCTCCATGTTCCTGATCCATAGCATTCCATATCTTATCTCTTTGCCTTTGTAAATAGCCTCCACTGAGCCTGGAGCACTGTCCCTCCTCACTTCCCTCTAAGAGTCACTCAGTCCCTGAAGGATTTAGCCCAACTGCCACCCCTTAAAAAGGGCAGTTAGTTACTAATGCCCATTTAGTTAGTGGTCTCCCACTCTACCTCTCCTCCCAATAGAAATTATTTTGATTTACTTTGTATTTGCTTATCTATGTACATCTGTATCCCTCCAGCAAAATGTCTGATCTTTGAGAACAGTGACGACTTCCTTTCCTCATTTTATCTCTAGTGCCAGGTGTAAGTGCCCTGACCGTTGTAGACAAAGTAATAAATGTTAATTAAATTGACAGTATTCTGGGTTCTTTGTTTTGCCACTAACTTGCTGTATAACCATGGTAATAACTTTCTGTGAAGTTTGGATTCAGTCAGAGGGTCACACTTGAGGACCTAGAGAGCCACATGTGAACTTGAAGCTGGAGGTTCCCCTTCCCTAGGTCACATTAGTCTTATCCTCAATAGATTCCAGTGGCTCCCTATTATTTCTAGGTTCAGATATAAAATCCTCTAATACTCTGGCCCCATCCCACCTTTCCACTCTTCTTATATCTTACTTCCCTCCACATACTCTGCATTCTAGCGACACTGACTTCTTTGCTAATGTTCACACATGACACTTGTGTCTCTCAGTTCTAGGCTTTTGAAACATGACTGTCCCCCATGCTTGGAACTTTCTCCCTTCTCAGCTGTACCTCCAGGCCTCTCGAGCTGCCCTTAAATCTGAGCTAAAGACCCACCTTCTGGAAGAAGCATCCCTCTGAGACTGGTCTCAGTTTGTTTATCTTGGGAGCTCCTTGAGTACAGGGACTGAGCTGGGGTTGGATTTTTTTCTGCTTTTTTTTGTACCCCCAAATTTAACACATTTCTTAGCATGTTATAGAAAATTAATAAATTACTAATTAAATGACCGACTGACTAATCTTGACTCAGAGATTCCCAGACAATAACTGCCATTTATATACAGACTCGATAGAAAGTGACCAAACAACATTGTAATGACTCAAATGAGATATCATTTGCAAACTTTAAAGACCTCTGTATGTGTAGCTAATATTCTTCTAAAGGTTTCTTTCAGGATAAAGAGTTGGGAATCAGAAAGCAGTCTGACAGGACTTTTATTGGGTTCTGATCAATCATGAAGGCCCCCAAACACCCAACTGAAATGGTAGGATACTTCCCTTCCATTTCATATTTCTTACTACTGTCACTGTCCACCTGAGAGTCTGCCATGTTGTGATACTGTGGAAAGGGGGCTGGACTTGGAAACTGAGGACCTGAGTTCTTGTACTACCTCTTCATTTAGTACCTCTCTGCCTTGGTAAGCCTCAGTTTCCTTATCTGTGGAATGAGAGTATTGGACTTGATGGCTTCTAAATTCCTTCCTAGTTCTGAGTCTAGTGGTTTCATAACTTCTTCCTTTTCTATTACTTCATTCTTTCAATATATATACATTCTTTCCATCAGCTCTGGCAGCAGTTGAAGGGGAGAGGTACCAGATGACTCACCCCCTGGTTTCTCTTTACATCTTGGTGCTTGTTCCTCCTCATTCTCCATTCTTACTTAAGGTCATATAACCCATGACTCTGGAGGAAGGACTAGGGGATAACCCAGCAGGTACTGAGACCTCCTTATAAAAAACGGTAGCACTCATTTGTGCTCACCTCATGTGTGACAAAACTGGCTCTGATTTCTCCATCCTCAGTTTGGTTCTCTTTTCACAAAACCATATACATGACATGAGAGTTTCCCTTCTACTCCATCACTCAAGGACCACATATGAGTGCACAAAGCCTTGTAGTCTTTTGGGGAGGGGGGTAGAGACAATCTAACTCGTGACTTCATTGTTTTAGGGAACTCCCAGTGAGGAGATTTTTCCCTACAAATGCAGATCAGCAACTGTTCCCGTTAGGCAGTTTGGGATATGATATGGTTAAGTGATTGACCAGGGTCACACAACTAGTATGTGTTGGAGGTAGGATTTGAACCCAGACCTTACTGACACTGAAGATATATCCTTATCCATTATGCCATAGTTTCTCTCAGAGCCTGAAAAAAGTTTACTTAAGTACATAATATTTTATATCTTGAAATGAATTAATTTAAATGTAATCAAGAAGTCAACAAGCATTTATCAAGCATCTACTCTATGTCAGGCACAATGCTAAGTGGTGGGAGAAGGGTGGAGTCCCCCTGGGAAAGCCCCTCTTCCTTACTTCTCTCTCCCCCCAGAACCATCAGCCTATGACTTCCACCTGACTATGGCTGGGGAGGAGCTTGTTGGGAGGAGGACTGAGAAAGAAGGCAGGGGAATTGTTACAGTTCCCCGGCCTCTGGAGTGAGCCAACTCTGTTTCCTCTCTCTCTCCTTTAGACACTCTACGGTGGAATGATTCTCAGAACACCATGTCCAGGTACATGCTCGGGAACTGGAACTCAGGCTGTGATGCCCCTGTGAGCATCTATCTTGCCACTGTCTCTGCAGGGATCTTAGAACATTTATGATGAATCTTCTCATCCTACAAACCAGGTAGGATTTTCAAACCAGTCTCCCACCCTTTGTCCATTCTTAGGCCAAACCACAAAAAGACTTTAGAAATAGAGTTGATTTTAAGGAATAGAAGTGACCTCCCTGGCATCTTGCTCCAGGAAGTCTTCCATACCAACCTCAGAGACAGTGACTTCCTCCCTGATCTGAACTCCTGTAGCACAATTTTCTTCCCTGGAGCACTTAATGATGTACTATCTTGTTGTTTATGTGTGTCAGTCTGATCATTCCAACTAGATTGTGCACTCTTTTAGGGCAAGAGATGGTGTTTGTTCTTCCTAGTGTATCCCACCCACCCACTTTCCATCCCCCAGTGCCTTGCATGCACTTGGTGGATCAATAATTGATCACTGAACCTAAAAAAGAGCACTGAACTTGTGACCAAAGAACCTGGTCTCAAATCTCAGCTCTTCTGTTGCTCTCTGTTGTCAGTTTGGACAAGGCATCCTCATCATCATCATCATCATTGTAGCTCATACTTCTGCAGATTTCAGTCTTGTCTGATTTTTTGTGACCCCATTTGGGGTTTTCTTGGCATGCTTTACCACCCTGCCTCTCCTGTAAATAAGAAGAGTTATAGCCAAGCCAAGCATTTTGTCCATCCTCAGGTGGTATTGCCACCTCCATCAGCTAACCTGTCACTCTTTTGTCCTCTTAGTGCTGGATCCAGATGGATTCCTTAAGCTTGCAGAATGATGTGGAAAGCCTGAAACACCACCTGGTGGGACTACTCAGTGAGGACCTTGAATGGCTAACCTTGAAGGCCAAGTTCTTCATGCCTGACATAGACTTAACTCCTGTAGATGAGGCCCCAGATCCCACCCAGAAAGTCTCCCTGGTGCTTAGCAAACTGGAAGCCCATGGCTCCTCTACATGGAGGACCTTCATCGATTGTGTCTGCATGGAACACACTATGCCCCTGGACCTGGAGACCATGTTCCTGAGTGTCTGGGGTATAGACAGTGGTAAGTACTCTGGAATGACAGAACTAAAAGGACCTTAGAAAAACCTGGAAGAGATCTTAGATCAGAAAGCAGAATGGCAGAGGTGGCAAAGAGTTTAGAACATAACCTAGGATGGAAAAGCTGGGTAGGACCTTAGAACATAGAACAAAAAATATCAGAGCTAGAACATAGAATGTCAGACCTGGAAGTGCCCTTCAGTGAGAAGACAGAATAGCAGAGCTGGCAAAGGCCTTGGAACATAACATAGGAGAGCAGAGATGGGTGGGACCTTAGAACATAGAACAAAAATACCAGAGCTGGTATACATCATAGAACAAGAATGGCAGAGCTTGAAGGGACCTTAATGTTCATTTAGTGTATCCTTTTATACCCCATCTCCTGTATTACACTTGGAGAATCCATATTCCCATAGCAAGTCAGGGCCAGGAACAGTGAACCCAGGTTTCCTAATTAGCAATTTGGTATTCTTACAAACTGTTCCTTTCCATCAGGTGCCAAATTTCACTTTTATCTAGTCAGCCAGAAAATTAATAGATACTTATCTATGAAACCTCCACCCCGTCTCTCCAAGAGGCCTTTTGTGTTTTAGAAGAGAAAAGGAGAGAAATATGGCTGTGTCCTGGAGTTCTCCCTGCCAAGACAAATCATAGTGAGGAGCTCTGATGGGCTGCCACGGGCTATGGGGCAAGAGCTAAACTTAACCAGGGAACCTTTCTGCTATCCCACACTGCCAGATCCTGCATTACTTAGCCATGATTATCCTGCTCTTGGAAATTCTTCCCCATCCCTGGGTGGTGGGTGGCTGATGCCTGGCCTTGCATTTTAAGGTGGACTCCTCTTCTAGCTTGTAGTTCACTACTAGAAGGACATAAGGGATCCTTACCCTGAATCCCCCAGATCTGGAGGGCCCACCACTCTATTTTGCATTTCAAATTACAGTAACAACAATATCATAATGAAAGTTTGTATTTACAGTTCACTCTCAGGTTCACAGAGCACTGTACATTCATGATCTCATTGGATTCCCACAACACTGTAAGGTAGACATTATAATCACCCTCATTTTACAGATGAGGAAACTGAGGTTCAGAGAAATTAGGTGACTTGTGCAGGGTCACACAGCTGGTAAGTGTTTAGGTCTTCTTGACTCCCATATCCAGTGCCCTGTCATCTACTATGTCACCCTGAGGGGAACCAACCCCACATGAATGGAGGCAGGGCATTATAAAGGAAAGAACCCTAGATTTCAAATCAGGCAATATAACTGGGTGCAAATCCAAGTTTCACTACTAATTATCTGTATAATTAACTATATTATATACTATTATATATAAAATATATAACTATAATTAATTTTGGGTAATGAAGGTTAAAGTTTGGATAAGAGACAGATGGGTGATGCAGTGCATAGAGTGTCACACTGGGAATCAGAAAAACATCAGTTCAAATCTGGCCTCAGACACATGGTAAGTGTGTGACCCTGAGCAAGTCATTTCATCTCTTTGTGACTCAGTTCCTTCTTCTGTAAAGTTGGGATAATAAAGGCACATCTACTTCCCAGGACTGTGAGGATCAAGTGACAGTATCTGTAAAATGCTTTGCAAACATCTAAGTGATATACAAATATTAGCAGTCATTGTTATTAATACTTTTATTAGATGATCTCCAAAGTCTTTCCCAGACTGGGGGTTTAATAAATTCTCATGACTACATTGCTCAGGTACTCTACCTATATATGAGTATGGAAGAAGGAGTCTTCTTGTGTCAACAAGTTTCAGGAATTCAGTTCCTTCAAATCTCCTGAACATTCTTCATAGTTAATTACGTTTCAGGAAATGCATATTTAAGGGAGTATTACTGACCCTACGCATAGCTACATCATGACACATAGGGAAGAGGAAGTAGCTACAGGCTCTTTTCATTAAACAGGCTCAAGCTTCTGACTTAGAACCTGCCTTCAGGGAACAGGGCTTCCCTGGGTCCTGCCTTTATTCCAGACTTTTCTTTGTCTATTACCCCTCTTTTCAGAGTTTCAAAGATTTAGAGCTAGAATGGACCCCAGAGACCATCTAATCCAACTCTAACATTTTACCAGAGCAGAAACTTGGGTCAGAAACTTTAAGTCTTGCCCTATGGTCATAAAGGTAGTTGTACTGGGCAGAGTCAAGACTGAACTCAAGTCCTGTCACTCTAAGCCCAACGTTCTTTGCTACTCTAGCATTCTCTCATTCCATTTAGACCTTTTTTTTCTCTTTTTTCCCTTTCTCAGATGGTATCCACTTAGGTACTTTCCCTTAGACTTAGTAAGTCTTTTACTCACCTGCTATGGAGAACTCATGATTTTATCAATGTCAATACTCCCTTTTCTTCCATGAGACTAACCCAGTTAGTTCCACTAACCCAGACTGCAGCCCCTCTATGATCTAGGAGAAGGCTTCCTAAATTGCTGCAGCCAACCCTCTGGTGAAGAGACTCCCTGAGCTTAGCCCTGCTGATCCTCAGATCACAGACATGCAGTCAACCTCTAGGACCTGACTTGAAGCCCTTCCAATTTATCAGGCCTACTAGAACTTTTGCTGAACTGGAATATATAACCTTTGAAAACTCCTGAGCATCACCATGCCAAAACAGGGCAGTAGAGAAGACCTTTAGGAGAGGAACACGTCCATATTGGAGATAGAATACACTCTGCGTCTCAGTTCACCCCAGTACCCATGAGACATTTGCCTAATTTCTCTACTCTTTCAGACATTCCAAGTCATATCAGATGCTTCTGTGAGGATGCCCTTCCTAAGTCCCAGCCCCTTCATTCAGGTAAGTATGAGATTGCAAGAGGGGTGGGCATGGAAGAGACTAGAGGTTTCCTCGTACACTAAAGCATCAAGATTTTGCACAGTAGAAAGAGCACTGAATTTAGCGTCAGATGACCTGACTTTAGGTCCAGACTCTGATGCTTTCTATTCACGTGAACTTAGTTAAGTCATTTAACCACTAAGGGTCTCCTCATCTGTCAAGTGAGAAAATTGGAAAAGATAGCCTTTTAGGTGGCTTCCAGATCTATGATCTATGTGGCTCATTTCTGCCTGTGTGACTTCGAGCAAGTCATTTCTGAGTCTTGGTTTCTGTAAAAACGAGGGCTTAGATTCCATGATCCTGTAAATCTATGATCCTAGGATTTACAACAGTCAGGAAGAAGTCATAAAGAACCTTCTGAATGGCCAATTTCCTGGCAATAAGTAGCAGATAACAAGAGTCATTCAAGAGTTTCCAAGAACAATCCCTCTGTTTTAGTTTGTTTGCACTGTCTCTGACAAGATGCTCTCCCTCCCCTCTTCCCCCTTCCTTTTGCTTCCAGGATCCCTCAGAACTGTAATAGAATTTCCAGGGAATTGGCTGTAAAGAAAAAACATGGGTGCACTTGAATCTTACTCATCAAGCTTGAGAATTTTCTTTCCAAACAGATTCTAAGAAAAACAGAAAGGAAGAGTTGTTGTGTTAAAGTATAAACTTGTTTACTGCCTTACGGACCCTGGATGTACATGCCAGTTTTCTGGCATGGACCTAGACGTTTCTGGGAAATCTGGGAGATCACAGCATTTCCTCAGGGCACAAGAGGGGAGGATCTGCTGGGCTTGAAAGTATCTTCCCTTAGTCCATATTTCCTCCAAAATTTCCCTGTCTGGTTTCACTTGAAGAAACTAATTTTCATTTTTCTGTCACTAAACCTCAGAGCCTTGTGCCTGTGCTCTAGATCAGGGGAAGTTGTCCTTCCAAGAAACTTGGATAAAAGCGCACAAGCTGGACTGACCAGCTTTCTCAAAGACTGATTAGTTAGCCCACTGATTAAAGATGTCATCTGAATAACTTTTTCATTGGGCAGCTGACTTCCTAGATGATTGATTGGTCAACTGATGGGTTCATTGATCATCAGCCAGCAACTGAATTACAGTTGACTCACTGAGAATGAATGGACAGAGAGTCCTGATGAGGACTTAGAGGAAGTGATTGAAAAGTTATGCGCTTGATTTGTTGAATTACTTAATTTAAATGCAAATAGTTATTAAGCAGTTATAAATACCATGCTGAACTACTACTGAGAGTGAACATGGGTTCATCAGGAATGAGCCAAATTAACTATATTTTCTTCTGAACCAGGCTTACTGGTTCCTGCCAAGGTCATATAACTGATAGACTAGGAGAATGCTACAGAAATAAGAAGAAATATTAACATGTTAGATGAGAGAAATGGAAGCTAGGTTAATCTGGGCAAAGTCCTAGTCTTTTTTTCTTTTTAAATTAAACTATAAACTTAATAATCAAAAACAACAATAATAAAATAAGCATGTAAACAAACTCTTACCCAAATCCTCTTCTCCCTGACAAGTCAGAACAAAAAAATTAATAAACAGCTAACAAGCAAAATGTTTGTTTTGCTTTTCTTTCTATACTTGTAAGAAATTCTACTACTGTTGGTTCTGTTTTCTTTCTTTTTTTTCTTTTCCAACACTTTTTTTAAAAAAGCATGTAGTTGTAACTCGTGTTTATACAGTTTTGTTCTGCTGATTTAACTCTCTCACCTCATATGGTTATTTCTTGTATATTTCATGTTTATCCTCTTTAATGGCATTATAGTATTCCACTACATGAACATACCATAACCTATTTAGTCATTTTCCAATTGTGGTACATCAAAGTCAGTTCTGATTTTTTTTTTTTTACTATTATAACAACAGCATCTATGACAATTTTTGTATTTGATAGGTCTTTTTTTTCTTTTTAAAAATGTTTTGGGGATAGAGTCCTAGCAATAGAATAGAGAAGGTATGACATTTTGTGATTCTTACTACTATTGGATAATGCTCCCCAAAATGTTTGCACCAGTCTGAAGTTCCATCAATGATATATTTGAGTCTTTTTTTCCCCACCCTGTCAACACTCTGAACTTACTATTTTTGCCTTTCCTGTGGATATAAGGTGGCATCTTAGGGTTGTCTTGATTTGTATTTTTCTAATTATTAGGAAATTTGAGCATCTTTTCATGTGTATATTAACCCTTTATATTTCTTCTTTCGTGAATTACTTGTTTATATCCTTTGATCATTGCTCTATTGGGCAGTATATATTGTTATATTAGATTTACAGGATATATTAGTTCCATATAGATTTTGGATGTCAGGCCTTTATCTGATAAGTCTGATATTTATCAAATACTTCAAATTTTATTTTCTTTGAATTCTTTAATTTCTTTAAATTTTAAAACCATTCCTTTTGATTATAAAAAATAGTTTTTTCTTTGTAATCAAATCCATTGATTTCATCTCAAAGGATTTTTTAAAAAAGGTATTTGGTTAAAATGTCCTAATCAGTGACCCTACTCTAAAAGATGAAATTTAATAATTATAAAAGTCTACACCTGAATTCTAAATATCAACTGTAACTAAATAATACACACCATTGTTGAGAATATGCTCTGAAAGTGTTATCTGAAAAAACAACAAAAAGGGCTGTTTGTTCAAACTGTTTTCATAGCAGTATAATATGTAATTACAAAAACTTAGATGCAACTTATTGCCCAACAATAGAGGAATAGCTAACTAAACTGTGGTATTGATGGGGATGGGATTCAGGCCATCTGGGTTCAGGTTCTAAAGACATGGTCTTTTCCTTTTAGGGGTCCAGAGCAAATTCCATCCCCATCAGTATGTGAATGTAACAGAATGCTAAAACACAGTTAAGACATTAGAAATTTAGTATAAGAAATTTTTTTAATGTTGTAAATTCTTTAAGAAATAATGGGTAATTTTTTTAAAAGTGAGAGAGAGAGAGAGAGAGCTGAACTGGGGCCATAGAAACAAGAGGAAACATGAATGAGAATGAAAGATTAACAAAGAATTCTGATGGGAATTTAGAGGGAGTGCCAGAAAAATTATTATGATACTGCACGTATTGAATTCAATAAACTATAATAGTTGCTAAGCCAGGTTAGCCGGTTGAGGTGGTATTTTTAAGAACATAGATATTTATTGATATCTCTTGTTTTCACATGGCTTACATTTCCTTCTATATTTTTCCTTCTCTCCCCTTCTAAAGAATCATTCCCTCTAACAAAGGTTTGAAGGGAAAAAACGGAATAAGAAAACAATTCAGCAAAACCAAAAAATACATTTAAAAAAAATCTGACATTACATGCAGTGTTTTACATCTCGTAAGCCCCAACCTCTGCAAGGAAGTGGGGGGAAATGTCTTCTAATATCTTTTCTTTGAGGACAAAGTCTGTTCTTTTTTTTCTTTCTCAACATTCAGTTTTAATTGTTTTGTGGGTTTTCTTTCTACCTACATTGTTATAGTCACTATGAATATTGCTTTCCTAGTTCCTGAGCAAGTCACTTACCCCTGTTTGCCTCAGTTTCCTCATTTGTAAAATGAGTTGGAGAAGGAAATGACAAACCACTCCAATACCTCTGCCAAGAAAACCCCAAATAAGGTCACAAAGAGTAGGGCTTGACTGAACAACAACTGAACTGAACTATATGGAAGAAGAATTAGATTTGTTCTGCTTAGTCCCAGCAGGCAGAAATAGGTAGTTTCTTAAGGGATTATTGAAGGAAAATAGACTGTTTAGATTATGTGCGTGGCCTCTCCAATCTGTTCCTCGCATCTGACCCGGAAGGCAGACAATACATATTAAGGAGGGATAGCTTATACATTGAATGACAGTCAGGATTCAGAATCATGACCAAAAAGAGATCCTGACAGCCTCGATCACTGGAAAGGAAGGAAACACACATTTATTAAGCACTTACTATATGCCAGACACTGTGCTAAGTGCTTTACAACCATTATCTCACTTGTCTTACAACTCTGTGAAGTGGATGCTATTATCATGCCCATTTTATAGTTGAGGAAACTGAGACAACAAAGGTCAATTATTTGTCCAGGGTCACACAGTTAGTGTCTGAGGTCAAATTTAAACTCAGGTCTTCCTGATTCCAGGGCCAGTGCTCTCTACATTGAATCACCTAGCTTAGGGAAGGGGAACCTGCAGCTTCACAGATACATGTGACCCTTTAGGTCCTCAAGTGTAACCCTTTGACTGAGTCCAAACCTGAGGCCACACTAGCTGCTTCTAAGTGGCAGATTTAGGCCTGATGTAAAGAAAAATTTCCGATTAGATTGTTCAAAAGTAAAATGGTTTGTTCTAGGCTGTAGTAATTTCTCCACCACTGATAATCTTCAAGCAGAGGCTGGATAACCACTTCTTCAAAGGATTCTTATTCATTTAGAGTTTAGACAAGTGGTCTCCATTGTCCCTTCCTTGCTCTGAACTTTATATAACTCTTTGAGAGACTTGGTGAGAAAGAACAATGATGTGGTAATCTTTCCTGACTGAAGGAGTTGGGGAAACAGAGTGACAGGCTCCATTCTCCTGCCTGCAGGCTCTGCCCTTTGTGGGTCTGGGGAGGTCATGCAGAAACAACCCCTGTAGGCCTACCAGTCTGTCAGACATGCAAGTCATTCATTCATATTGTCCTGCTACTTTCTCCTCTCATTGCCATGCTAGGACATAGACCTCTGCCTACCATAGACATACTGAGCTATCTCCCCTGTCCGAACTAGACCTGGAGACAAATTCAAATGTAAGAAGAAAGTAAGTTCTGCTACTTTCTGGCCCCTTATCTGGTTTCTTGTAGCGTTCTGGACCTGCATTCTTTTGTTTGGAAGCTTTCTTTCCTTGCCTCCTCCATTTCCCTGCCACCTTCCCCTCCCCACATCAGGAGGTAGAGGCAGGTCAAAGGGATGTTCAGAGATTCTCCATAGCTCCAGGTTCATGGCTTGCATCTCAACATCTTCATCACCTTCTCTCCTAGGCCTCAAGCGACCCTCCTCTGAGAAAGGCTCCTCACCTCGTCCAAAATGGTCTAGGCGGCAGCAGCTAGGTAACTCAGTTCTGTGAGCCACTGTGTGTGTATGTGTATGGGGGAGGGGGAAAATGAAGAAGTAGGACAAACTAGAGACCCCAGACCACACTGAGCCCCTGCTCATCTACCAAAGAAACTTCCCTGAGGCATGTATCCACTGGCCAGCTCTCTGACATTAAAAATAACCCAAGCATTATTCTCGGAAAGATTCCAAATGATAGAGAATAGCCTTTTCTCTATCAAATGTGGCCTTGGGAGGAAGAGGTGCCTTGGGGCAAGTAGAGAAATTTTGTCCCTTCCCCAGAACCTCTCTATTCCCTAAGTCCCTCTGGTTCTGGAAAGAACTCTCCAGAGCAGTCTTGGATAAGGACTTGAGGGACTGGGGATTTGATTTAGTTCATCTAGTAATTGGCTTTATAGCACACTACTTTAAAAGGTATTTTCCTCCCTTCCCAAACCCCCCTCCCCATCCCATATCCTATAGACACAGTATTCTTGCTGGACTGTTTCCATGATAAGAGGGTGTGAGTAGCTCCCTGGTAAAGGCCAGAAGTCCTTCCTTCATCTGGGTTATGAAGAAAGAAATAGTGGGATGGCCCTAGGGTATGCTGGTAGATATTTAACAGCCTACTCTCTAGAAAAGAAAATATGGCATAAATTTTTAAGTTTAATCTGCATCATTAACATTTCCTGAAACATTTTCTTAAAAACCCTGATTTGTAGTATTTACAAAATTCCAAAGTGCAAATGTTCAGACTAAAAATTTAACAGTTGACTCTCCCGAGCTGATGAGAACTGGCTCAAGGACATTCCTGCCTAGGGGCACCCCAAATGAGATGAGAGAGTGCAGAACCAGGAGCAATGAATGAAAACCGAAAGGGGCAAGATGGCCTGCCATCACTGGAGGTCTTTAAGGAGAGGCTCGTGACCAGTTGTCAGATGCATTGTAATGGGGATTTTTTTGGGGTGTGAATTATACCAGATGACTGCTGAGGTTCTTTCCAACTCTCAAATTTTGTGGTCCCTCGCAAGCTAATAGGGAAAGAAGTGGATTCATTCATTTTCCCTGTCACGCTCTTCCCCTACTGTGTCTGGTGGTAGAATCACAAGTAATATCTTCAAGGGGAAGGAAAGGCTGGAAGGGAAACTGAAACTCTTCAATTCTCCTGTTTCCCCAACCCTGGATCTCATGCAGAACCTGTCAGAAGGTATGAGAAGCTCCTGAGGACTTTGCTCCTGCAGAAGTATGGAAGGACACACCTAAGAAGCACTGTGCCCCATCAAAGGCAGCCATTCTCCAGCCAGAACTATGTGGACCTAGTTGTACGTCGGGGGAAGGTAACCTGGCTGAAGGAGAACCCAGAGAAACCACAGGGTGATGCTTTGTCAGAACATCTTGAGGGAGAGGATGGAACTAATCTGAAAGTCCAGGACCTCTTCAAGGGCCAGTCTGGGGCAGGCACCAAGGTAACAGTCCTGCTTGGGAAGCCAGGGGCGGGGAAGAGCATGCTGATGCATCGAATCTGCCAGACGTGGGCAAATGGTGAGCTGGGCCAATTCAGCAAGGTCTTCTTCTTTGAATTCCGCCAGCTTAACCTGGTGAAGCAGGAGTTGACCCTTTCCCAACTCCTCTTTGAGTTATACCTGACCCCAGAGGATGAGCGTGATGCCATCTTCCAGCATCTTCAGGAGAATGCCCATCAGGTTCTGCTGGTCTTTGATGGGCTGGATGAGTTTCTCTTCCCCTGGCCTAGTCGAGGGCCCTATGCTGAGGACTCCCTGGATCCTAACCTGTCTCTGCCTGTCGCCACACTGTTCTCAAGGCTCTGTAGTGGATCCCTCTTGCCAGGCTGCTGGGTGGTGACCACATCACGCCCTGGGAAGATCCCAGACTTCTTGCTGGAAACAGCCACATCAGTGTTTGAGGTCTGGGGGTTTGATTCACTGCAGATAGAGAAGTATGTCAGCAACTTTTTCCATGGACTGACCTTTCTGGACATGGCCCTTGCCCAACTCAGGGACAATACCCAGCTCCAGAGCTTGTGCTCTATCCCAGCTCTGTGCTCTATCATTTGCATCTGCCTCTATCACCTCCTGCTCCAGGGCAATACCATTAACTTCCCCTCAACGGTCACCCAGGTCTATATGCAGATGTTTCACATCTTCATCAGTCGGAAGCACGGGGCCTCTGAGGACAAAGCCACTTGGCTGAGCAAGAACTCCCAGGCTCTTCTGGGCCTTGGTGAACTAGCCCTCAAGGGGCTAATGGCCAAGCAAATAGTATTCTACCCAGGTAATATACCTGAACGTGTAGTGGCCTTCGCAGCTACCCACAACCTACTGGCCTCCTTCAGGGTAAAGACAGGAATCCAGCAGCAAAAGACATGCTATGCCTTTGTCCACCTCAGCCTACAGGAATTCTTCGCAGCCCTGTATCTGATGGTGAGTCCCAATATAAATAAGTCTGAGCTGAGCTGCCATTTCTTCCTCAAGTCCAAATGGCCCCTGAGGACTGAAGCCAAGACAGAACTCTTGGATCGCTTCCATACATTTTTGTCGGGCTTCTCCTCTCAGACCTGCCAGTCCTTCCTAAGTCAGTTGTCCCAACAGGATAAAGCCTGGGTGGGTACCAAGCAAGTGGTCATCCGGCAAGTGTTACAGGGTCTGGCAGCCCGAAGCCTAACAGGCCCCAAGATGATAGAACTGTGCCACTGTGTGGAGGAGACCCAGGATACTGAGCTGGTTAAGCAGGCTGGCAGGCACCTTCCTTTCAGTCTGGACTTCCACAATTTCCCCTTGAACTACAGTGATTTGGCTGTCCTAACCTCTGTCATCAACCATGCTCCTGCTTCTATACATCTTGATTTTTCTGGCTGCTCTTTGGAGCCCCAGTGCCTGAATGCCCTAGCTGGCTGTGAGAAAATCGAAAGTCTCAGGTAAGTAAGAGATAGAGATAATACGTAGTATTATGGGAGATGTGGCCTTTATGGGACTGAGTGCTTGGAGAAGGCAGATCAGTGCAGTGGGGTGTTACTAACAAGGCCATGGCATGTGTTCCATCATAGTGGGGAGGTTAACTTCTCAGTTCTTTGGTCACAGGCATCAATCCTAACTCTAGCTAGACACTAAATATGTGAATTCTTGGTCACAAGTATTGAATGTGGGAGCCCTAACTTTGTACCTAATTTTCTTAGTAACCTTGGGCCTCATTACTAAACCTCTCAAAGACTCACTTCCCTCTTCTGTCAAATGAAAACAGTGAGCCCTGTGGCTGTAGGAATCTAGTTCTAGTGTGTTGTGATAAAAACAGCTCTAGGCTAGACATCAGAGAACCTGGGTTCTAGTCTCAGTTCGTACTCTGGGCAATTCATGAACCATAAAATGACAGAAATACAAAATAATATTTTAAAAACTTATTTATTTTAGGTTTCAGCATTCACTTTTATAAGATTTAGTTCTAAATTTTCTTTCTCTCCCCTAACCCTTCCCTAAGATGGCAAGCAATCTGATATAGGCTGTACAAATACAAACATATTAAACATATTTCCCCATTAGTCATGTTGTGAAAGAAAAATCAGACCAAAAGGGGGAAACTATGAGAAAAAAGAGAGGGAAAGAGAAAATAGTCTGCTTCAATTTGCATTCCGACTCCATAGTTCTTTCTCTGAATGTAGATACTATTTTCCATCAAGAGTCTTTCGGAATTGTCTTAGATCATTGCATTGCTGAGAAGAGCTAAGTCTGTCAAAGTTGGTCATTGCACAATGTTTCTGTTACTGTGTTACAATGTTCTCCAGGTTCTGCTTACTTCATCAGTTCATGTAAGCCTTTTCAGGTTTTTCTGAAGTCCACCTGCTCAAAATTTCTTATGGAAAAATAGTATTCCGTTAGAAATACAAATTAATATGAAGCATTAGTGTGGTACAATAGAAAGATACTGCTGTTGGAATAGAAGGACGTGAGTCCAAATAACATCTCTGATGCTTAATACACATGTGACCTCAGGCAAGTTTCAATCTCCCAGTCTCAGTTTCTTCATTTGTACAATAAGGGGATTAGATTAAATGGCTTCTAGCTTGAAGATTCCTTCAAGCTTTAGATCTTTAACCCTATGGATTTTCCTTTTGGTGATTCCTCTGATTCAATAATGTTAAATAATTTTGATCTATATAAATTTAGTTAATTTATATCATTTCAGTCTGTTAAATTTTTCCCACTTTCTCTTTTTTACCTCCTCTAGGGTTAGAAGCAGGAAATGCAGAGATGCTTTTGCAGAAGCTCTCTCTAGGACATTGCCAACAATGGGAAACCTGAAGAAACTTGAGTGAGCTCTTTTCTTAGAACCCAGCTGTCTTCCCATATCATATGACACACTCCTCCCGCTGGTCAGGCCTATCCCTGGATAAGCCATGGGGCATTAAACCCAGGGAATTAATCCAAAGCTGCTCCCTGCTTCTCTGGAGAAGGGGTACACACATTAGGCTACTCCCCTTCCCTAGACATCTTTGGCCTGCGAGTAGGTCCTATTCTGGTGCTCAATCATGATTCTTTCTCTCTGGTGTCTGTGTCTGTACTTCTGTAGATTAACAGGAAATAACATCTCAGTTCGAGGCATTGACCACCTGGCCCAAGCGTTTATAGACTGTCATCTGGAAGAGATTAAGTGAGTGTGGGGCAATGGGATTGTTTAACCCAATCCAGGACTTTGGAGGTAAATGAAATTGTCCTAAACCCTCCCCACCCCCTATTGGCTGCCCCAGAATACTTCTTCTCCATCAAAGCAATGTAATCCCGAAAGCAAGTGTTGTGGTGTCAAGTAAAATAAGACTGGATCCCAGAGGGCAGTGAAGTCCATGGAAGAGAGGGGAGGTTTTTCATTTTTGGCCTAGATCTTGTGGCAGGGTGTTGAACTATTGAGGCATGTACATCAGGATAGCTTGGACTTCTTCCTTCCCCCGACCAGCTTATAATTAGAAAATTAAAGAGGGGGGGCTGTGGTGGAAGGGCATTGATTATGTATATATAATATACATATTATATGTTTGGGACTGAGGAAGTATAGATAGACAGGTGGCTGAACAGGACAACACAAGGAATACAGGAAGCTATTGTTATGTATCCTTCATTCTCAAACATGAAATAGGTGGTATGGTTGAAAAACTAAATTTGAATACTAACAGCCACTCACAAGCTAGGTGACTCTGAGCCAATTTTCTTAATTTTCATAAACAACACAAGGATAATAAGCCATTAACTACCTCATAGAACTGTTGTAAGGATGCACATGCGACTGTAGCAGTCCCATGGAAGAGGCTATGGGTGGGTGGTATGAAGTGAGAACACCCCTTGGGTGCTCTCAGGTACACACACACCAAATCCTTACTTCTTCTACGGACATGTTACCTAATTCTTTCTCTCATCTGGTTCATAGGCAACAAAGAGGGTAAATTTTGAAATTTCTTCATAAATTCTCACAATAAAGAAACCATCTCAATAATAATTAATTAGATCTAAGCCTCTGGTTCATAAAAATCAGAGAAACCTTGCCCCATAAGCTTTTGCTGCCTTTCATGTTTCATAGGCTTAGACAAAAATCAATTTTACTGGCCATATAATTTATTAAATAGAGAATTGTTTCATCAAAACGTAAGCTCTGAGATGGATCACCAGTCCCAGCCAGTCACTCTCCCAACTGAATTTTCAACTTTGAAACCACAATTCAACCATCTTGTTTCTCTCAAAATGTCAGTTTAGGTCTCTCAACAGGTGGTCTCCACAGAGTTAAATTCAGTTCTCTAAAACTGTTTCTTCAGACTCACTCAACGATGACAGTTAACTCTTGTCATTTTGCACACACTCATTCTTTAAGGGTAGTTAACTGAACCAGTCTCCTCAGGAAAGATGTTTTCTTAGCTCTCTCTCAGAGCTTCCACAGATGACAGTTAGCTGTGAGTTTCTAAGTTTCTATTGCCTCTCTCTGAATGGTACAACAAAGCCAGTGAGAGGGACTAGGGCTCCATATGTGAAGTATTCTATAACCTTAAATCCTCTGTTTGGCATTGGAAGCCCTTCATCATAGGCCCCCTCCTCCCTTTTTAGGCTTCTTATATCTTATTCCCCTGCCATGTACTCTTTGATTCAGAGACCCCGATGTCCTGGCTGTTCCACAGACAAGTGTATCTCTCTGCTCCCAGCATCTTCTCTGACTGTCGCCCATTCCTGAAAGATTCTCTCTCCTCACTCCAACTACTGACTTCCCTGACTTCCTTTAAATCCCAGATAAAATTTTACTTTCTATAGGAAGCATTTCTAATTCTAATGCTTTCCCTCTTTGAATTCTTTCCTATTTATCCTGTAACTAGCTTTTTGAGGCATATATTTGTTTACCTGTTGTCTCCCCCATTAGATTATGACTCTGTAAAGGCAGGGACTGCATTTTGCCTCTTTTTGTATCCCTGGTACTTTGCAGAGTGCTAGGCATTTAGTGGGCACTTAATCAATGTTTATTGACTGAGTAAAGCACCACACACATATATATGTGTGTATATATATATATATATATATATATATATATATGAATTATTTTTATTGTAAGTTCCCACCAGTATGTTTGTGGATGTGTTTCAAATTTAAAAAAAAAAGATGGAAAATGATGACGTAGGAAACACAACAATGACCATAACTTACAAAGGGAATGGAGAATTGAACTTTTCAAAGCACTTCTGCTTTCATATCTCATTTGAATCTCACAACAGTACTTTAAAGCAATCAATGAAGGAGTTACAGCTTCTCCCTAACAGAAGAAAAGTGAAAAATCACTGACTCCGAATCCCAGAGTTAGTCATAACAGAGTTCAGACTAGAATGAAGGCCCTTAAGTCAGATTGCCTTAATGGCCCTGCCTCACGTTGTCACTAGATAGATCCCTGGTGTTCAGTGATCCTACCTGATTAAAGCTACGGAGAAGTCTAGAACTTAACATTCTGGCACTGTTTCCCTGTAGACCAGTTGTGAGGCTTCTGAGGAATGAGATAAGGAGCCTTCAGTGGAAACTCCCACTGAACCTGAAAAGGATAAAATGCTGAGTCAAATGCAAGTGGCAGAGAGAAAAATAAAGCCCAGAGGAGAGAGGGCAGAGTCACCGCCTCTACCTTGCACTCTGGGTAGGCAAATCACTTTTGCTCTCTGGACCTTGTGTATGCTTTTGGAGAGAGTCATGGTAGTTGTCTTACCTCCTCTGAGCTTGGCAGAGTACTCTGAGATACTCAATAAGGAGAATCCCAGGATCAGACAGCCCCAAGATAGTGACATGTGTTATGTTTCAGTTTGCAGGACAACAGATTGAATGATCTTTCATGTCTAAAGATCATTGAAATACTCCATAAGATGCAACGGTTACAGAAAATTGAGTAAGTAACTACCATCACTCATTTTAGGCCACAGACAAAGGTTATCCTAACCAATTTGTCCCATGCTCTCTCTGCTCCCCATCACCAACCACCAGTGTCTGAAGGTCACCTAGAATCCATTCTGGTAAAACCCAAGAACAGAGTAGCATCTGTCCCCAAAGAAGGTGTCAGGAAACACCAAGGTTTATCATTGAACTCTGAGGCAGGATTCTGGATTCAATGGGTTGGGGGACCTCTCTGGACACTCTGGCTATGGGGGCCAAACATCAGGGGCAGGATCCAGGTAGAAGGGTTAAAGGGCTAGGCATAAAGGCTGCAGAGGAGGCAGGCAGAGTTCACATAAGGCAACTAATGCATTTAGGGGTAGGAAGGTGGGAGCAGAGATGAGATGAAGAGGTGATACTGAGAAGTCTGGGCTGGGTAGAACTTCCATTCTGATACCAGATTCTCTGCCTCAAATTCACAGCTTAAGCCGAAATGCAGTTTCTGTCCTGACAGTCCTTGCCTTGGTAAAGGAAGCGGTTTGTTATCCCAGAGTCACCACTTTGGAGATTAGGTGAGCCATGTGGTCTCAGTCAGAGACCACCTGCAGAGGTTGGGACTCAAGAGCCAGGAAGAAACTAGAGGACCAGAGGGTGGAGGTGAGGGAGAAGGCGGCCAGTGATCTCTGATGGTGGGATGGATGACTCCTCGAGTTTTACATGCTTGGGCTTTGGACCTCAGAAATGACAAGGTTGGTCACACCATGAGGAATTCCTTCATACCAGCTCTGGTGGTGCAATGCATAGAGTGTCTGACTTGGAGTGAGAAAGATCTGAGTTCAGATCTAGCCTCAGACACTTGCTAGTTATGTGATCCTGGGCAAGTCACTTAACTTCTATTTGCCTTAGTTTCCTCATTTGTAAAATGGGGATAATAGCACCTACTGCCCCGATTGTGAAGTTTAAATGAGATTATGATTGTGAAGCACTTAGTACAGTATCTTATGTATAGTAAGCATTAGTAAGATGGTAACTATAATTATTCTTATTTTGTGCTTGGCAGCATAACTCAGGCTTTGTTCTTCCTCTCCTATTTTCCTCATCACAGGCAAGCACAGATCAACGTTCTCTTCTTTGTATCCTCAGGAAAGGTTCTGGAAATGCCTAGGTAAGAAGAGGTCATGAGTAATTCTGATATCCCTTTTCCAAGTGACTGCAGGCCTCAATTAGTCTCAAAGAGGCAGCCTGTGTACTTTGGGAAAACCATGCAAAATAGTTTTGTGGTATAGGGAAGGAATACTGGATTTAATGTCAGAAGACCTGGATTCAAATCCTGACTGTGCTATCCCCATATGTGACCCTAGAGAATTCAATTCATCTCTGCACCTTAGTTTCCTCAACTGTAAAATGAGAGGATTGAACCAGATTAAAGATAATCTATAGCCTATTTTAACTAATACATTAATTACAAGTCACCCTTATCCTTATATATTTCATTAAAGCAACTAAGAGTACCTCTCTTTAATAAAACTGTTAGCTGGTAAATGCATGTTTCAAACTAGTCTGGTTTGAAAAGTAATAAAAGTGCATTTCTTTGAAAAACATTCTGATTCAAATTTTTTACTAGTTCAGGCTATCTTTCTCGATTCTAAATTAGCAAAGGTTGACTATACCTAGGAATTGGATGTGAGGTGGGATAAAATTTTGGGTTAGGAAAGATTACAAAGCTCAGTCCATTTGGAAAACCTGAGTCCATTCAAAGAGCAAATGTGGAAGAAATCTTAGTTCTGCAATGAACTGGGGAGCCCCTGAAGCTGTCCCAAGTTGCTATGGGAATTTAGTTCCACCGTTTAACTTCCTTTACCATGTTTTCTCCCATCTGAAATTAGATGAGATAGTCTCTGTATCCTCTTCCACTTCTGATGGGGCTGTGTAAGAGTAGCACTGGTTTTTCATTCCTTTTTTGAGGACAGACTTTATCAGAACCAGAGAAAAATTTGCAATGCATTTCAATTTGCATGCCTTTTTTCATTTGTGGTGCTGGTATTTATCTCATAGTTAGCGGCACACTTGTTTCACCTCCTCTACTTTATGATAAACTCCTTGAGGGCAGGGACCTTCTTTATTTCCGAACACAAGAATCTGACACCCAATAATCTCCTGGTGATTGCATGAAGTGACTGTAGCAGAACTGTAGATTCCAAGGTGACTGGTCCTTGAGGGAAAAGGAAAGGAAGACACAAGCATTTATTAAGAAGGAGCTTGTAATGAATGACCTCAATTTTCTCAAGATCCTCTGCCAACAGGGAAGGGCAGAAGATTTATGTCAAAGATGAAGGAGTAGAACGGAGAAGGATTGGCACAGAGAAGGAAGGGACCAGTTAACATCAGTCAAGATAAGCTTGTAGTTTGCCCTGTCTAACCATGGTTGTATGGTCTCCTCTAGAGGTGTATGATTGCCTGCTATTGAGGGCAGAGAAGTAATGACAAGGTTTCTGTGACATGAGGTGAGAAAGTGAGATACTGAGCATATTAACAGAAGCTTGGGGGGCTGATGCTGTGTCAAGAATGAAATTGTTTCTAACTGACACAAAAGGGTGAAAGCAATGGAGAAATTAACTGTGATTATGCATGAAGCAATTAATCCTCTAGGAGCAATGAAGATGATGAAAAAGCTAGGCTGTAGTTGTTTTTTCGAACAGGTAGTTAATTATGAGAACGATGATTGGTGTTAAATTTGAAATAAAGAAGCTAACTCATTTGGAAAGAAAAGTAGCATTTAGGAAAAAAAATCCTTCAAAGATTCTGTTAGATATTTTGAGTAACTGCAGTGAATAGCAGTTACTTATTCTAATCTTTCAAGGGAAATGAGATAAAATAGCATTGGGGATGAAGAAAATAGAAATCATCAGTGCAAAATCATGTTTCCAGTTTCCAGTGAAAAACTGCAGCTAAAGATTTAGAGCTGTCAGAGTTAGAGATCATCTGGTGCAATTTTCTTCCTTTACAAGTAAGAAAACAGGCTTGCAGAGATAATATGATTTACCCAGGGTCATCCCGACAAGTAAGGAGAAAAACTGAGATTTGAAGCTGGGATCTCAAGACCCAAGGAAATCTTCATGTCAAAATCACATGTTACATCTTACCAATTTATTTCTTTGATTTCCATGGCATTCAGGCAGGATTCATCCCACAAGGTCTAAGAGTCACCCAAGGTCATTATTTGGAAATTCTGATGCATTTGAGAGATTCTGCCAAAGGCAAAATGATTCAAGTTCAGTGATTGGCTTTCCATTCTGACAGTTTCCCC
>CM053769.1:310415959-310448587 GCA_028658325.1 Potorous gilbertii | reverse complement strand
TGTAGATCCCAGAATGTGAAGAAAAATGAGCCCCCAGAGAAGGTTATAACTCAGGCCAGAAAGTTAATATTCAGGTAAGAAGGGTAAAGTTGAAAATACTGATATTTCAAGCGTCAGTGATTTCATCAGTATGTATATCCCTTTTACAAAGGCAGATCTCAGTTCCTCCATACCTTAGTACATAGTCTTAGCAGATGATCTCCCAAACAGGGCGAGGGTGATTGTCCTGGGAGGAACGATATTTGGGTTGGAGGGTGTCTTGCACAATGCTGCCCAGACTCAGTAAGGTATGAAGAGTAAGGATTCAATTCTCCTGTGGGTTGTTTTGACTCAGATGAGTAATATATCACCTCTACCTGGCCTCGTGGGTAGACATGTCTATCTCCCTTTCCTTCCTCACCTCTCCCCTGAAATCCCCAGGCTTCAGAAATGCAACCTTGCTGTTCATCACGCAAAGGAGATAGCTGAGATGCTCAAGCACCGACCCTACCTGGAAGAAGTAGAGTGAGTAAACCACCCCCAACTCTGCTTCATGCTCCAGTCCCATGGGTCCCAAATGAGTGAATGAGATTGGGAAGTTGGAGGAAGAGACCAGAAGGATAGGAAAAAGCAGAGGTGGATTGCCATAAAGGCAAAGGGGGTAGCTGACTTGGGATTACCAGGTTTGAGGGGCCTCAGGCATCCAGTATTCATTATAGATTGCACTATAGATTAGAGCAGAAGTTCCCAAACTTATGTGGCCTACCACTTCCTTTCCCCAAAAAAATTTATTTAGTGCCCCCCCTGGAAATCTACTTTCCTTAACTCTTTAACTTTTTTAAAAAAATTTTTGTCATTTGAAAAAACTGTATTTTAAATGACTCATCTTAAATTTAATAATTGTATTGTAAATTTGTGGGGTTTTTCCTGCAAGGAAATATTGATCATGCAATATTATGTCATGTAACCATATAGTATCTTATTGTAAATAAGTCATTACACACATATTCATGCTTGACTTCCCAACAACGTGCAACATGCTTGCCTGCCTACCAATACTTGCTTGTTGAGAACTGTTGGCAAACTTGATCAGTGATCAGTTAAAACTTACATTTTTGGTGTTTATTTGGAAAATAATGTAATCACTATGAGTTTAACTCTGTTATACAACAGATGAAACATATATAAACAGTTTTTCAGAATTTTCTTCTCTTCTTTCCTTATGCTTCCACTAATTCCTTATATTTATTCAACATCCTTCAATTGCTCCTGAGGCTACTACCACCACCCCTAGATTGTTCCAGCGCCTCCCCAGGGGGTAGTATTGCCCACTTTGGGAACCTCTGGACTAGAGAATGGCATTAGAGGGGTGACCCTAATGACACAGTTGCTACAGGGCCCCTGGTTTTGATCCAAATCAGGAGATAGAGTGAACAAACAACTCTGTCTGAGCAGGTGATATATATGGGTGGTACCTTGGTTCCCAGCTACCTGAGAATCTAGAGATTTAGATTAACGGTCAATTATACATGTTAGAGGAGAAGGAGAAGGGGAAGGGGAGGGGAAGAAGAAGCAGAATGCAGTTCTCCCTGCTTTTCTAGCCTACAATACCCTACTCTCACCCTCCACTTTATCAGTGTTCTCCCTGAGTCAAAGTGGAACGTTTTCCCAGCCAAAAACTAGACAGATTCCCAAACTGTTGTTTGGTGTTCTGGAGGGTGGGTTGGGGCAGGGAGTGTTTCTTTGGGATTGGTGGAGTCCCAATTAATGTCAGGAATGGAAGAGTTTAGATCAACCACTGGCATGACTCCCATTCATTTCTCAGAGAAAGTCTAGGGGCAAAAGAGAGAATACCTTTTCAGATAATTTAGCTCTGGCCCAGATTCTTGCCTTTATTTTTTAGAATAGGGCACAGAGAGAGAGAGGGAAAGATTCCTCAGTAATCAGATGGAGCCTGGGTGCCACCTCGTCCATCTGGTCCAAGCAGAGAGTAGATCTTCCAACTTCTACCCGGGGCCACTGGGACAAATAGGGAGGTTGCAGCTGCGAGGAAGATGAACATATTGTTCCTAGTACCTTTCACCACTTCTCACTTATCTATGTCTCAGTTTGTCAGGAAACCATTTGGAAGATGAAGGCTGCCGGGAGCTGGCAGAGGCCCTGCCTGACCTGCAGATCGCCAAACAGTTTAAGTAGGTCCCAGGTCAAATTCTGTAATGGGGAGCAGAAGATGCTGAGAATATACCATTGAGCCATGCAACTTGCCATGAACCTTGATCTGGAGCAAAGTGGACAATTTAAAAAATATAATTCACAATGTCTGTTCTTTGCTTATTGCCTCTGAGAAACCTCCCTTCTGTTAGAGCTGTTATCACACGTTGAAATACCGTTAAAAATCATCAGAAGAATTATGGATGAGCCTAGATTAGGGTCACAGCTGAAACCATGTAGTCCTTCATTTTCAGAAGGGAAGGGGAAGATCTTTCCCAAGGGTTCCAAGGAAGGGCTTTGGTTGGGGGCAGGGTTGATTAAGAGAAGAGAAGGAAGTAATATTGATGCTGGAAAAAAAAGTCAACTTCAAAGAATCCCTTCAAAAAATACACAGAAGAGAGCAGAAGGAAGTTCAGAAGGGGACAGACAAGCAGAGCAGGAGTGAAACTAATACATTAAATTTGAATTATTTTTTAAAAATCGGAGCACAGTGGAGATAGTTTCCCTATGAAGTCCTCTTTTTTTATGATTTTTTTGGGGTGTGTGTGTGTGTGTGTGTGAAGAAGCATTCATGTTTGCCAATGTTTCTCTAGTTTTTGGTTAGAAAAAAGAAAAGAAATTTTAAGATCACCTAGGTTTCACAGCCAAGCTGAGGCTAGAATCCAGAAATCTTACCTCCTAGTCCAGTGCTCTTTCTCTATACTAGATTGTCTCCATATTAAGTTCCAATCTAATCTTAGACACTTACCAGCTGTGTGACCTGAGAGAAGTCATTTAACCTCTCTCTGCTTCAGTTTCTTCATCTGTAAAATGGGAATAATAGCACCTACATTTCAGGGGTTGTTGTGAGGACCAAATGACAAAATATTTGTAAAGCACTTTGCAAATATTATTACAATATACATGTATATGTGTATATATGTGTGTGTGTATGTATACTAACTTGTTTTTGCTATCTCTACCCAAGTCCCCTCATCATTCATTCAGTGAACAAACATTCAAGATGAGGGAGGTGTAACTAAACCTCAGTTCTAATAAAGAAGATTTGGGAACTGCATTGAACTGCAGGTTTAATATGAGTCAATAGTGTGAAATGACAGTTATAAAAACTCCTGGTATCTAAGCCTGAATTAAGAGAGACATAGTAAGGGCAAATAGGTGGCTCAATGGATTTGAGTACTGACACTGGAGTTAGGAGGATCTGAGTTCTAATCCAATCTCAAACACTTGACACTTACTGGCTGTGTGACCCTGGGTAAGTCAGTTAACCCTAATTTTGGAGAGACAGAGAGAGAATGCATCCAGAATGAGAATAACGGTCCCCACATCCTTTGCACTGGTCAGACTGTATCTGGAGTTGGGGACCCAGTTCTAGAGGACAGTAAGAAAACTAGACCACATTCAGAGGAGGGCACTGAGGGGACCAGAGACCATCCCATTGGAAATTCAGTCAAAGAAATTGGGAGTGATTAATCTGAAGAAGAGAAAGTTTAGAGGGACCATGATAGCTGACCTTATGAATGAACTCTTGTCAAAGAGGGATTGATTAGATTTGTTTTGCTTGGTCCCAGACAAAAGAAGTAGAAGCAGTAGACAGAATTTGCAGAGAAATAGATTCAAACTTGATGGACATGTGTATGTATGTGTATAGAAGTATCAATGCGTCTGTCTGCATGTGTGTATACACATATGTGTATCTTTGTGTGTAAATATACACATGTGTAAATTGTACATATGTTTGTGTAAATTCCTAACAATTAGAGTTATTCAAAAGGACTATGAGTTGCCTCAGGAGGTAATGGGTTTCCTTTCACTGGAAGTTTTCAGGAGAAGGCTACAAAATCATTCACTTTAACAAGGATTACTGCTCAGGTGCAGATTGGACTTGAGAGCCTCTGAGGTCCATTGGAACTCCAATTCTGTGATTTTTTTCTAAGCACCTGCCACAGAACTGTCTGTATGGATGATACAAAAGAAAATGAACCACAGGTCCTGCCTTCAAGGAGCTGGTAGTCCAAACCAGAGCATAGTCTGTTAGGTGGCTGTAGATACAGATCAAGATTATAGCTGGGAGGGAGGGCTTGCCTAGAACATTTAGTAGCCCTTGACCAAATGAAGTCTTCCAGACAAAGAGGCAAAAGGTTCATATAACAAGAGTCCAGGATCTCCTTGGGCCAGCTTGATCTGTGCCTCTGTAAATTGAGAGAGGCTTTCAGCAGACGGGCTGGTGACCATTTCTGTGTTTTCTTTTGCAGCATCAGTGACAATGGGTTGTCCAAGTATGGTATATATTACTTGCTGACTTCGGTCAAAGCCTGCAAGAATGTAGTGGAATTTGATGTCAGGTAATGTGAGCCCACTGGGGAAGACTGCTGCAATCTCTGTTTTCAGGACAGGGTCAGGTCTACCAAAGAATCCCTTCCAGTATGGTTAAAATGTGCCTTAGAGATGATCTCATCCAGCTCCTCTCCTTGAATTTTAGAGGTGAGGAAATTTGTCCAAGACCACACAAGGCAGCAAGTAATAAAACCTAGAGTTGAACTCCAAACCAATGTGGTCCAGCAGAAAAGAAAGGACTTGTTACTTGCTATCCAGGTGATCTTTGGCAGACCCCTTGATGACTCTGAGCTTTTTTTTTTGCTCTTCTATAAAATGGGGGCAGGGATAGAGACAACCTCTAAGTTTTCTTCCAGCTCTAGCTCTGTGATCTGGGTCCTCTCATTTCCTATCTGTCTTCTGTCTTATTCTGCTTGACTTCTTCTCCCTCAGGCTTTGAACCCCACACTAATCTATTTGGGACATCTTGGTGTCAGGACAAGCTCCACATTATTCTTAGTGCATAGCTTTCTACACAGAAGCTGCTTTAAGCAGACTTCATGAAGTACTTGAAAATCTAAATTCACTCAATAGATACATTAGAAATTTATATTTCCCAGTTCCTCCTCTTGGCCATTCAAAGTTGGACAATATTTGTAAAAATCTGATTTTTCGAAGCTTGTCAGTTGTAGAGAGGGACAACCCATTTTTCTCAAAACTAGTTAAAGACCATAAGCAATGACTACCTGTAGTTAGGACAGAGAACCCCCCCATAGCTGAGAAGGTCTGATCCATAAAGGATTGGGATGCAGAGGAGAGTAGAAAACTCTCAACTTTTGAAGACTGAACCAAAGGAAATGACTAAATACACATGAGAGATTTTTAAATTTAGTTTTAAAAATACATTTTATGGATGTCTCTGTTTTCATATCATCCATATTTTCCACTGTATTAGTCCTTCTAAGAGCTATCCCTTATAGCAAAAAATTAAAATGCCTAGCAAAACTAACCAACATATTAGAAAAGACTGTTGTAATAATGCAATATTCCCAACCTATAATCCCCTGTCTTAGTAATGAAATAGGGGAAGATGTCTTTGTATCTTCTTTGGTACTAAGCTTGATCATTTTAATATTGTAACATTCACTTTTTGCTATTGGATTGCTGTTGTTTTTACACACACACACACGTGTGTGTGTGTATGTGTGTATGTGTAACAGTGGCGTTCTCTAGTGTGAGGTGAAGAGGGAGAGAGTTCAGAACTGCAACAAATGCACCAAAAAATGCAACAAAAATTTTAATTAAAAAAAATTATGGATTGTTGTAACCAAACTAGCAGTCCTAAATAGAGTCAGGGAGATGGTCCTGCCAATCCTGAGGTTTTATGAAAGGCTGTGTCTTAATGGTTCTCCTATCTCCTCATTCAACCACTTACCTTCCTTTTGCAGCCTGAAGAACAAAACTGCCACCCTCAGATTTGCTGGGGATCAGGAGGAGAAGGATCAAATCCAACGCAGGTACTACCCAGATGTTGTTCCAGGGTCTGTGACAACTGCCCTTCCCTTTTTGTCTGTTTATTAGGTTTCTAACTATCCATCTCTGACCCTGTCTCCATCCCTGGAACAAGGCATATGGTCTCAGAGAGTACCGGCTAAGGAGTGTGTGTGTGTGTGTGTGTGTGTGTGTGTGTGTGTGTGTGTGTGTGTGCACATGCTTGCCTGTTTGTCTACCTTTGTATCATTCAGGGCTACTTTACTACTAGAGCAGAGGTCTCTCCCTATGTGAGAGAGGTCAGCAAGTGAGACTGGGTGCTGTTACCTTTCTAGGAAGCTAAAATCATCTTCAGTCATGGCCATTTCTTTTTACCCATAGCCCTCAGTAGCTGTAAGGTGAACAGTTTTCCTGACTCTTGGTCTTTAAAGAGAAATATTGGAAATCCCCATAGTAGATTTGAAGCTCCTGACTTTGGCCATGAGGCACACATTTTGTTCAGAGTGAAGTCACTGAAGAAATATGACCATTTATTTGATTAGACATAATTCACTGTTGTCTTTCAAATCATAGTCAGGTTGGGGTTACATCCCTTTGCTTGTCAAAAAGAGAGGGGATAGGAGAAGTAGACTGTGAGAGAGGTCATAGGGAAATGACCAGAGATTCCTAAAAGAAGAAAGAGTCTCTTCTGTGCAAAGAGTCTTTGTGTGTTTGGAGAATAGTAAGGAGCCCAATTTAGATGAGGTGTATAGTATGTGTAGGGGAACAGTAGGAGGTAAGCCTGGAAAGAAAGTTTGGAATTGGATCATGGAGGGCCTTGAATGCCAGACTGGAGACTTTGTGTAGCTCACTTCTCTGTGTATCCTTCTAGAGCTACAATCTCAGATACCCAGCTATCCAGGAACAGCCCTGAGCCACTCTCCCCTTCTGCCAGGGTGATCAGGTAGGACTTTTGGATGTATGTAATGTTTCTAATAACTTATCCTTCTTTTAACAAATCTAGGGGACAAGTGGGTCACTGGTCAGAATAGAAACACAGCTCTAATTTAAAATTTCACTGAGAAAGAGCAGTGGCAGTGGACACATGCCTCCAGCAGGGATGCCACTCAGGTTATGGTCAAACTCCCAGTGATGTCTGGGGCCCAAGCCACGCGTGCTATCTGCTCTAACTCTGAAGTGGTCCACAAAGCAAGGTTCTGCTCTGAACCTCCAGGCCAAACACAACCTTGGCTGCCTCGTGGTTGTTCCTTTCTCAATCAACCTACATGCAATCTAGGAGCGATAGCCACATTCCATCATTCATTCTGTGGTTTTCTTTCCCAGAATATAGAACCAGTTTGACATTTGACAGGCTGGAGAACATTGCTACTGATTTTGTTGGAAGAGAGAAATATGGGGGTGGGGTTGCCTTCCTGTTTACTGAGAGGAAACCAGAACTCCACGGGACAGGATTGGAATCCATTCTCCCTTGTGCCGGAGCTCTTGGCTCTGCCTCTGGAACTTCTGGGCTTTGGGATTTAGTTTTGATGGACTGTTCATATTTGGGTTTTGTTATAAGCGTTTGGGTTTTGTTTTTCTTTTTTAATAGAAGGGGGAAGGTGGGAGAGGGGAAAGAAACTAGGGATACTTCCCCCCCCCCAAAAAAAAGCTAAGGTCCTTTGTGCTTGTGTCCCTGGTTCATTTCCTTGTCTCCTTGTGTCTTTCAATGTTTTTCTCTAGGCCTACCTCTCTCTGAATATCAGTGTCTCTTGCTATATCTTTCTCTTGATCTCTCTTTCTCTCTTTCTTTCCCTTTCCCCTTTGTATCTTAAAGTGGAAAGTTAGAGATCTGTGATTTTATCTTTGTTCTTTGCAGACTAAGACACTGCGGTTTTCAGTCCAGTGACCTTGAGAGGCTGTGTCGGGAGCTAGGCAACTGCAACCATCTTGAGTGAGTGTGTTTATCTGTGCCAGGCCACAACCTCCCCAGGGCCAGCACATAACACTAGTGGCAAGATTGCTAAATTAAGGAGCAGAAGCTGCTACAAACCTTTGAACTCTCTTTCTCCAGGATTACTGATTTTTTAAGTCCCCAATCCCAAACCAACTCAATCAAAGCCTGAAGGGGTTCCCCACCACACCATGAAATCTTGCCTCAGCCACCCCATCTATGATGAACCAAAGACTCTGTCCCCTTTAGTATCCTACCAGACTGCTGCCATAACTAGAAATAATCTTAGTACAAGAGACCAAATAATCTGGGCACTAAATTCAACCATGCCACTAGTACCCAATGTGACATCAAACAAATCGCAATCTCAGAAAGTCTCAGTTTCTTCAACTGTTAAATGAGATAATAATTCCAACCCTGTCTACCACCTGAGACCAAATAAGATAATGTTTCTGAATATGTTTTTGAGGATGAAAATGACTAGGCAGATGTGATGGATTATTGTTATTAATACACTCTTTTGCCAGTCAGGAAGGGGAAATAATGAGCATTTCTTGGCACCTTTCCCTCACTTTATTTCCCTAGTCACTGGCATCTCCCCAATATCTATGTTGTTACTTGTGTAGGAGTTGACCATGGGCCATGGGCCATTGGCAGGAAAAATGGGCAAAAGGTTGAGCTTTTCTTTTCAAGATTCAGACCCAGACTTAAGAAACATTGAATCTCTCAAGCTGTGGAATATAAGTATGAGCAATGTTCCTCAGAGATGGACTTTAGGAACTTGGACAGAGGGAAGTTCTCTGCCCTTTTGCTTTTATTCCCATGTAACAGTCTTTATTCAGAAAAAAAAACAAACCACTTTTCCTTTTGATTCACCCATCACCTCCCAGCTTATCCAACAACGATTTAGGCAATAGAGGCATTGAGAAGCTGACTCGCCTCCTCCCAGGCCTGAGGTCCCTGCGGTTATTGATGTAAGTGACGGGGCTGGGTGGGGGTATTCAGTGGGTCAGGGGTGAGGCAGGGAGCTAAGCTACCTTGGGTTAAATCCACCGGGAAGAGGGAGGGAATCTCTGTTATTCTTTGCTTTTAGTCACAGAAAAAGCTTTGTCATTAAAAGACTATATTTTGGAACTGTTATCTTGCTAATTGTGTGGGCTTGAGCTAGTTAATTTGCTAAGCTTCCATTTCCTCCTCTGTCAAGCGGGGATAACAATATCTGTACCGCCAGCCTTCTAGGGGTTTTGTGAAGCCTAAATGAGATTAATATATGTAAAAAACTTGGTAACCATAAAGTATATTTGAATATAATCTATTACTTCTCCCTTCACAGAGATAGATTTGTAGATATATAGATATAAAAAGGAGAAAGGAAGAGAGAGAGAGAGAGAGAGAGAGAGAGAGAGAGAAAGAGACAGAGACAGAGACAGACAGAGAGGGAGGGAGGGAGGGAGGGAGAGAGAGAGAGAGAGAGAGAGAGAGAGAGAGAGAGAGAGAGAGTGGAATCCCAACTTGTGATTTCGACAGGATAAGGAAGTATTCTCAACATGGAACCTTTCTCCACCAATGCAAATCAGCAACTCATTTGTAATTAATGGTGTTAAAGCACTTCCAAAGGGGCGAGGGGTTACTGAGAGGTTAAATGTTTAGCTACAGTCTAGCTAGAGTCACGCATATTTTTTGATATCACATTCATTTATAGATGTATGCGGCGTATATATGTGTATCAGATGCAACACAAACCCTGGTCTTCTTAATCCATGGCTGGATCTGTATCTATTACATCATTTTTGCCACTTACTTATTATTGATTTATACTACTTTCATCTTCCACTACAATATATATTAATTATATTGGGCACATTATATATAATTACAGTATTAGTCATCTATGAAGGTTTTATGGGAAAACATAGATACAGGAGAAGATATGGTTGAGTTTTAATCTGCTTCAGTAAAGGGAATTACACAGTGATAACATCTTGGATCCACTGAAAGGACGAAGAGGCCGGGCTAGTGTTGGTGGTAGAGTCTAACCAGCTTCTGTTGAGTGATAAGATGGGACACATTGAATCCCTTAAGGTGCTGGGTTATAGCAGATCTCAGGCTCATTGACTTAGAAATAGGATGGTCCTTAGAGATGAGTGGCTTCCTCCCTGGTGCCTTCTTGCTGGTAGGTCCCGACAGTCAGTCTATAAACATTTGCTAAGCACTTACTCTGTATCACACACCTTGCTAAGTAATGACGATTCAAAGAAATACAAAAAACATCCAGTCTCTGCTCTCAGGGAACTCCCAGTTTAATGCGGGAGACAACATGCAAAACACTGTTCAAACAAGATCGATATGGGATGAATCAGGAGTAGTCAATAGGGAGGAATGCATCCGCATTAAGGGGGACAAGGAAAAGGCTTCTTGTCAAAGGTAAAATTTTAACTGGGACTTAACGGAAGCCAGAAAAGACTGGGGGTAGAGATGAAGAGGGAGAATATTCCAGACATGGACAGTAGCCAGTGAAAATGCCTGGAATCTAGAGATACAGTGGCTTGTGTGAGGAAATGTCATATGATGAGAGAAATTCTCACTACCTGCAGGAAGTCACCAGGTAAGAAAATAGCAATGGGGAGGGAGAGTTCCTCAGGGAAAGCATTTTGATGTGATGGAAAAAGCACTCTTCTGGTAGTCTAGAAATCTGGACTCTTTGGCCTGACTCTACTACTGACTTACTTTGTGATAGTAGACAGGTTACTCTTCTTTGGGCCCCAGTTTGGCCATCTTTCATACTGGCCCTGGAGAACAGACTGGGAAAGTTACCTCCATTCTTTCAACGTGCTTGACTACAGATACAGAGTGCTAGATGCTAGATACCCTCACTGAGTTAGGTGGTTTTGCTTATTTATTTTTCTCTCTTTCAAGGAAGAGCTTATTGGATGAATGGGAGAAGGCATATATCTATAAAGGAATGTGATATCAAAAAATAAAGATGTTAGTAAAACTTTTTTATTTTAAAAAAGTCACAAGGAAATGAACCAGTTGATCTAAATGATTTCAAAGACCCTCTTTCTACTCTGACAGTCAATAAAGTTTACTTCTTCTGATCTCTAAAAAAGTCTGGCTCTGAAATATACCAAGAATGTGTTTTAGTCTTTGGGCAAGCCTGATTTAATGGTCCCCTTCCCATGTTTCTTCAGCTTGAATGAGAATAGAGCATCCTTGAAAGCTGTGTTCTGCTTAGCCTCAACTTTCTCTGACCTGAAGTGGATCCATGAGGTAGATATCAGGTGAGTTTGGCTCTCTGTTTCCTCCCAGATTACCTGTATTTAGGATCCTTGATGAAGGTAATCCTAGGAGGGTAGCAGAGGAATCCAAATATCACATAGGACAGAACTTGATCAATTCTCACTTACTCACTTTGTGGATTATCTGTAGCAGTTTAATTCAGCCTGTGTGTATTCAGGAAATACACCCTGATGTTCATGTTATTCTGAACCAGTGCAATTTAGGAAAGGAAACATGCAACCAAAAACCTATTGTTCAAATACATACAAATTGGTTTTGGATTATTCATTGTTTTTAGTTATCTATGCCTGTATGCACACTCTATTCATGTGAAAAATGGAGACTTGGTTCATTTTTAGTGAAGGGTATTTAGGGTGACGGGCACCATCTTAATGTATATGACAGTTTGGTCACTAAAAAGTAGGGAAAATGGCATGGTATAATGGAATCAGAGGGCCTGGATTCTCATTTCATTGTGATGTGGTGTCATACCTTCCTGTGTGACCTTGTTCATGTCATTTCCCCTTCTTGGTCTCAGTTTCATCAAAAGGTACTTTCCATTTCTAGATTCCAGAGTTTACATTGCTTTGGTTTTTCCTAAGTACCAACCAAATATAAATTACAAAGCATAATTACTGTCCTACTTCCATTTTTAGGGGACAATTTTTAGCTATCTGAGGGGAAGATTCTCTGGCCTTCCCAAGAGCCCCTGTTTTCCATCTGTTTTTACTTGTTTATCTCTTTTCTATTCTTAAGTCCTATTTTGTATCATAGTTTTAAATTTATATGCCACATGTTTTATACCCACCTGCCACCCAACTCCAGAAAATGCAAGGATGAAGCCTTATCTAAACAACATTTCTCCCAATGCCAGGCACAATTCTTTGTACATAGTAGATACTTAAGTAATATTGACTTTAATTGAATTCTAGCTTGGGAAGACAACAGTCCATCCACTTGAGATGCATTGGGAGAGCCAGGTAAGGGCAAAGATCATCAGCACTCACCACTCTCCCCCGACAGCCAGCCACAGAAAGAGAGAGAGAGAGAAAGCAGGGTGGGGGGAGGTGTGTGTGTGGGGGGCGGGGGGGGAATCAGTAGATTGACCCAAGGTGCCCACTCTGCTAGCATACACAGTAGGAAATTTGTCATTTGAGATGCCTAAAAGCAGACAGTTCCAATACTCTGACAGGGCTAATGTCCAAATTATGAATGCTGTCAGAATTCACCATTCTGGAACCCTGGAGTTGTCAGAGTATTTTTTTATGGACTGTTCTGCTAGGGGAAGAAGGGCTGTGGTATCTGGGAGGAGAACAGTTAGGTTTCTTGTCTCATGGGACTTTGGCAAACAGTGGTGATTTACATTCTGATTATAACTTCTTATATCATCTCAGAAGCAGAGTGGTGAGGTCACTGATAAACTTCATTATCTTTGCTGCAAACTTCAAATAGTAACTTTGTTTGCTGGTCCTCCCTTTCTCAGTTAGATACTTTTGAAATCTTAGGAAGAGAGAACTAGAATATTTTAAAATTAAAAGTGAATCCACCTGAAGACAACTACAACTCTTCATCAGAACATCTGAGGAATGAACATAGCCCAGTTCTCTTGGCACACTCCATATAACAAAGTTTTTATTGTGCTTGCCCAATATGCCCAGAGTTTGACACAGACACAAAGAATAGGAAATGCCATTGAGATATGGGGAAACAGACCTACCTACTTTCAGGATTGGATCTGTGTAAGGCCAGATGTGGACCATGATTCTGGAGACCTTCGAAGGTCCAAATAGATAGGGAATTGGCCATGGGGCAACTCTAGCATAGGAGGAAATGATGCAGACACCGAAGTCATGACTGGTAGAGAGATGGAGGAGCTGCTGCCTAATTGCCCTTTCAGGGGCTGTAGGGACTTGCCAAGTGTGAGAGGACAGCTACTGGCCTCTGTCCCTATGCTTCCTAATTGTATGACCTTGAGTATGTCTCTTCCCATCTCTGAACCACTGTTTGCCCACTTGTAAAATGAATTAGATGACTGTGGGGTCCCTGCCAGCTCTAATATTCCATGTCCTGTCTTCTAGCTCTCATATATTATAGTTCTTACTTAGTTGGCTAGTAACTAGGCCGGGTTTCTCATAAATTGTTTTCCTCTCTCCAAGGGAACAAAGTACCTCGGGACCATGGGCAAAGGAGAAGGCTCAGCAGGAATCCCTAGAGTGGGATGTACATTTTCCCAAGAGCTTTTGGTACAGTCTCTCCCCCTCTCCCCTGACTTCTCCCTTTGTTGAAAGAGACTAAGAGGGGGCCCAGAAATTTCTTATACTCCAAGTGGAGCTTTGTTCGGGTGACACAAAGGATAGAATGCTGGCCTTGGAATCATAAAGATGTGGGTTCGAATCCTACCTCAAACATTGACTAGCTATGTGACCCTGGAAAAATCACAACCTCTCAGTCTGCTTCCTCATCTGTAAAAGGAGGGGAGTGGGCTTGATGGTCTCCAAGATCCTTTTAATTTCAAAATTGATGAACCCATGATAAGTAGAGGTCTTTCCAGAAGACAGGAAATTTGAGGAGGGGTTGAAGGAGAAATGTTGGCAAAGTAAAAGACTGCACCCAGTGGGAAGAGCCTATCAGGGTAAGCATAGTAGTGAGATGAAGTAGCAGAGGGTGGCTGGGACAACAGCTGGAACTACTTCAGTCCCTGATTCTTCTGTTTTACTTCAGTCTCAGGGAGTGTGAAATGAACTCCCCAAACTTAGAGAAGCTGCTCCAAATTCTGAAGACATGCCAGGAACTTCTGGAGATCAAGTGAGTAAAAGAAGAAATGCCTTCCTCAGGTTCCCTTTACTCTGCTTTTCTCCTGAAGCTCAGAAATGCTGATTTCTGCATGGGGTGCAAAGTAGTCTCGAACTTGACTAGTCCCACAAATTTTTGGGGGGCCAAGGAAGTAGCTGCTGAACTTCAATCTATTTAACATTATCCTACAGACATCATGGCTAACACAATCCCTCCAACCACTTTCTCTAAGCCTCCTGATTCAAAGTTTCATTCTGGGAAAAGATGCCTGGGTGAATGATGGTCCAGCCCCATCCAGGCTTTGCCTGACTCCCAGCCCTTCCTCTTCTTGGAAAATACTATGAGTGATCATATTGTCTTCCTACCAATAAAAGGTTTGCTAATAATTAGTGCTAAATTGTGAGAAGCCATCCACACAGGACCAATCAAATCAATCAAGTAGCAAACATTAATAAAGCACTTCTTATGTGCTAGGCATGCATAGAAAGACAAAAATGAATTTCTTACCTTCAAGAAACTTATGTCTAACAGGGGAGAAAACATGAATGTATTTCAGGAAGTATATATAGTAAGTATACAAAATACATACAAAGTACCTTGGGAGCAAGGGTACTAACAGCTGTGGGGATCTGGAAGTCTTCGTTCAGAAGGTAATTGGTGCTTGATGTGAGTCTTTGAGGAAACCAGAGAATCTAAGAGCCAGAGGTGAAGAGGGAATTCAAGGACTGGAGAATAGCCTACACAAATGCACCAAGACAGGGAGATGTCATGTAAAGAACAACTCACCCATGGCAGAAGTACAAAAGAGGTGATATTTGTCTTTAGCAGACTTCCAGGAATTCTGTGTCCTAACATTGAACATTTTCATCCAGGGTCCATGCCATGCCCCCTACCAGTGGTATCCCCTAGAACCTATTCTCTTTGGGCAATGCTCTGACCTAATCCACCATGAGGAAAATCTGTCCTATACTAGTTTACCATCCTGCTAAGTCAATCTTGTCAAAGAATGGTAATGGACTAACGGGTTATCCCTCCCATGTAACATATTTCCATTCTCAGAAAGGCCTTCAAAACTAGAGTCCATAAGACACAGTGGGAGGAATTATAGGTTCTATGGAAATTCAATAGGGAAGATGATTTGGGGCAAGGGAAGGGCTATTTGGTGTCACACTGGGTCAGGGAACATTTAACTTTGGACCACCCTCTTGACTCTGATTTCTATTTCAGCAGCAGAGAGAAAGAAGTAGTCCTCTGGCCAGGAACTTTGTTTAACCATGATTTCTCTAAGCTTCTTCTTCTTAGGGAAACCACAAGTCTCCTTCTGTGCACAAACAGCTGCCATACTACCTTCCCCATAGATACATCTGTAACTCCAGTCAGGCAGTTATAGTGAGGGTTCCTGTTATGGTATGAGAAAAACATTGGACTACTAGGTGATACAGTGGATAGAATGCCAGACCTAGAGGAAAAAGAACTCATTTTCCTGAATTCAAATCTGTTCTCAGATATTGGACCCTGGACAAGTCACTTAACCCAGTTTGCTTTAGTTTTCTCATCTGTAAAATGAGCAGGAGAAGGAAATGGCAAACCACTCCAGTATCTTTGGCAAGAAAACTCCAAATAGGGTCCCGGGGAGTCAGACTTGACTGAAAAATAGAAAAATTTGATCTTTGGTCTGCAAAAACACTTGTTGAAAGAGACAGGTGAAAACAGTCATGTGCTGATTACCTCACAGGTTTGGAGATTGGAGAGCCTTGGGCTTAGACCTGGCCACCAGTTAATCTCTCTTGTCACAATAATTACTCCAAAAGTAATTGTTCTGTTCACTAAAGGGAGAGTATGGGGAAGAGAAACTTTTCTGCCTTAGGTTGGTCTCTATCTTCCTACTTCACATAAGGTAAAGCTAGGTGATGGAGTGGATAGAGCACCAGTACAGGAGTCAGGAGAACCTGAGTTCAAATCTCACCTCAGACACTTGACACTCACTAGCTCTGTAACCTTGGGCAAGTCACTTAACCCCAATTGCCTCATCCCGGGTCATCTCCAATCAGCCTGATGAATATCTGGTCACTGGATTCAGATGGCTCTAGAGGAGAAGTAAGGCTGGTGACCTGCACAGTGCTCCCTCATTCAAAACAAGGTCAAGTGCAAGTCATGTCATCATTTCTCTGATGGCATGGTCTTCTTTGGCAATGAAGGACGAACACACTTCACATAAATAAATGAATAACATTTATTAAGCACTGATTATAGGCATAGTACTGGGCTAAGCTCCAGGAATATGGATAAAAAAGTAAAGCAGTCCCTTCTCTCAAGGAGCTCATGTTCTAATGGGGAAAGACTACTCATATAGAAGATTTCAGCTGCAAGTCACATGGATAGGTCCCATGGACCTTGAGAGGAACAGCAAAGCCTATAATAGTGACTTGTCTCAATTGTCATTTCCACTGTTAAAAAATATAGAGATATAATATAGATCGAGATCTCTAATATCAGTTGATTGTCTAATATCAAATTCTAACGTTGAACCATTTGACAGTGCCAAAGATTTTGGTGGTAAGAACTTTCTGCTCTGGGTCTTCAACAGATGTGACTGTAGCACCTGCAGGAGCAGTTCCCAGGTCATATCTTGGTGCAGGAACTGAATGAAAGCATTAATGTTACCAAGGCTCAGGGTCCTGGACTATATCACTGTCTAAGAAAATATGGTGGGCAGGGTGGTAGTGGTTACTTGACCTGCCTGGCACATAGGCATATTCTAGGTGACTACTCTCTTGATCATACCCGAGCCATTCTGGGATTTAGCCATGGCTTCCCTTGGCAGGTTAGAAGTGAGCAATACATCTCCATTCACATTTTACAAATTAGGCTCTTGGAAGCTTATTTACTTTTGAATTTAGATGTCTAATAAACATCCTCTACAGGCCATTGAGTCTTCCTTAAGGCCCAATTCCCTATCTTATATTCACCCCTTGTACTTAAAAGAGCAATCGTGGTTGATTGGTTCTTCCTAACATATATATGTTGTTCTTCACAGTGATCTCCTTGAAAAGTTTAATGTTTATCCTAAATGTGCTGCTACCATTTCTCAGAGTAGTCTGGAAACTCCTCATTGAAAATTGTCTTAGGATTACAGATTCACAGCTAGAAGGGACCTCGGAGGGTCTGCCGAAGTCCCAAGAGGTTAAATACCTTGGTTAAACTCTTCAGAAGCAACTGATGAATTAGAAGAAGCTAATGTCTTTATCATCCCACTTAATTTTTCAATCAAGAATTTTACCTTCTTGGGTGCCTCATTTTATTCAATAAAAGTGACTCTCATTGACTTTTCTCCCTTTCAAAAAAGAAAAATCAAACCCACCCTCAAATGATGAAGATTTACTGTAGTGGGGCATAAGTTGCAGAGAGAAATTTAGGTTCATTGTGAAGGAAAACTTCCTATCAATTAGATCTATTCAAAGGTGAACTGGGTTGTCTTGGGAGGTAGTGAGTTCCTTTCACTGGAAGTCTTCAAGCACCTGTTGAAGGGAAAATAGAGTGGATTCTTTTTTAGTGACAGATTAGACCAGAAGGCCTCTGAGATCCTTTACAAGTCAAATATTCTGTGATTTCTGACATTGAGATTCAAATTAGGGTAACTGAGGGACTGTAGAAAGTGTCAGAGAGGCCTTTGGAAAGGATCAAGTAGGAGCTAAGCTCACCCTACTGAGGACCTTTCATCTCCCTTCCTTTCTACATCCTCCACCTAGTGATTAAGATCATCTATCCTAAGGCAAGAAAGGGTCTGACCACATTATCCCTCTGCACAAATACCTTTAATGGCTATCCCATTGCCATTGCATCCAAGACAAAATACACACTTGACCTGGAATTTGAAGCATTCTGCAATCTGGCTGCCACCTATCTTTCCAGTCTTATTTGATACTATATCCTTCATGAACTTTATGTCCCAGTCAAACTAAACTGCTGATTATTCCTTGTCTCCCATTTGTATGGATTCACACAAGCCTACCCTCTTGTCTGGAATACTCCATACTTTCATCTCTTCCTCTTGTCTTCCTTCAAGTCTCAGCTTAGGTATCACCTCGTCTATAAAGCTTTCCCTGATCCCCCTTTCCTCCTCTCCTTTTTGTTGCTTATGTTCTCTTTCCTTGGTTTAATATTATCATATATGTGTATGTGTGAGATGTTGTGGCCTCAGAGTAATACAAATTCCTCAAGGACAAGGACCATTTTTAATCTGTATCTTCAGCACCCAGGACAGTTCCCTTACCAGCAGGCACTTGAAAAATACTGAATTGAATTCTCAAGGTGTAGCAAAGAATACACTAATCATGCCACCTGCCTTGCCCTCTTGCATCAATCCTTCATTTTGGTCTTCATAATGTAACTGCTGCTGAATTTTTCCCTCCACAGATTCTCCCATGTGACCATGAGTGATGAGAGCATTGAGATGCTAGTAGACTACTTACCCCAACTTCACAATCTGAACCTGTTACAGTAAGTTTTTTAGACCTTTTTTTCACTGATTCCATGGAACCTTTCTTGGCAAAGCCTTATAACATACTATCTCTTCAATAATTCCCAGTTTCAAGAAGTAGAGCTATATTCTCATTCTGGTTCTACCACTTGCTTACTTTATTACTGGGAGAAGTAATTTTCCCTTTCTGGGCCTGAATTTCCTTATCTCTAAAATATAATTATCCTTGTCCTGCTATCTTCACAGGGTTGTAGGGAGGAATCAAATGAGGTAATGAATGTAGAAGGACTTTGAAACTTACAAAGGGCTATCTATACAAATGTGAGGTATCATTGTTATTGTCATTTATATGTCATTGGGAAACCAAATTAAATAGAGTGTGGCAACTGGAACAGAAAAAATCCGGGGAATAGGGACTTCCAAATGCAGTGTGTTTCAGAAACTGACTCAGAAGGTCACAGTCAGGCATGTACAAAGAAAATGTTTCTGAGCAATGACCTCATTTATAACTCTGTTTTCAATTTCAGATTGAACTTATTCAAATGAAAAGATTTATTTTAAATATTTTCTACAAGGTGGAGGGATAGGTATAGTCTTAGAGGGAAAAATATGCAGAGAAGTCCCTCCCAAAAAAAGTCAGCTGATCTGGAAAATATGACAGGAAATTAAACTATGATAGTGACAAAAATAATAATAATCCTCTAGATTTCTATAAAGCCTTTCTTTCTGAGAATCCTAAAGAGCTATCACTTTTTCAACTCTTTTTAGTGAAATATGCTCTCTGGCAGGAAAGGGGAAGGGCTGGTTTACTCAACAGACTAGAGGTCAAGAACACACACTTTGTCCCTGGGTGAGTTAATGAGCTTCACTCCATCCCATGAGCACAGGTTTAACCCTAGTTGGTCTTTTCATAAATGGGGAATCAGCCAAAAGAATGTGAGTGGATAATCAGAACTTAGACTATGGAGTTGACTAGGTTCAAATCCTGCCCCTGATAATTACTCTCTGTATAACCTTGGGCAAACTTCCTAATCTTGTTTCTTCATTTATAAAATAAGTGGTTTGCCTCAGGATGGAGGAACTGATGATATAGCAGTTTGTCATTAGAAGGTAATGCAAGAAATAGTATCCTCATTTGGTAGATGAGGAAACTGAGGCTCAGAGAATACTATACTTTATCTCTTGGTATCCATGACAATTCCTTTTTTTTACACCTACAGTCATGTAAACATATTTCCACACTAGTCATGTTGTGAAAGAAGAAACAGAACAAAAAGGAAAAGCCACAAAAACCAAAAAAAGTGAAAATAGTATGTTTCAATCTGCATTCAGACTCCATAGTTCTTTCTTTGGATATACATAGCATTTTCCATCATGAGTCTTTTGGAATTGTCTTGGATAATTGTATTGCTGAGATGAGCTAAGTCTATCATAGCTGATCATCACACAATGTTCCTGTTACTGTGTACAATGTTCTCCTGCTTCTGCTCACTTCACTCAGCATCAGTTCGTGTAAGTCTTTCCATGTTTTTCTGAAATCCACCTGCTCATCATTTCTAATGGCACAATGGTATTCCATTGCATTCATATACCACAACTTATTCAGCCATTCCCCAATTGATGGACATTCCCCTCATTTTCTGATTCTTTGACACCACAAAAAGAGCTGGTATAAATATTTTTGGACATATAGGTCATTTTTCTCTTTTTTATGATCTCTTCAGTATGCAGATGTAGTAGTGGTATTGCTAGATCAAAGGGTATGCACAGTTTGATTACCCTTTGGGCATAGTTCCAAATTGCTCTCCAGAATGGTTGGATCAGTTCACAATTCCACAAGCAACACATTAGAGTCCCAATTTTCCAACACCTTCTTCAACATTTATCATCTTCCTTTTCTGTCATATTAGCCACTCTGATATCTCAGAGTTGTTTTAATTTGCATTTCTCTAATCAATAGTGATTTAAAGCAATTTTTCATATGACTATAGATAGTTTTAATTTCTTCATCTGCTTATTTATATATTTTTTGGCCATTTATCAATTAGAGAATGACTTTTTTATAAATTTGGCTCAGTTCTCTAAATATCTAAAAAATGAGGACTTTATCAGAAGTAAAATTTCTAAGCTTTCTGCCTTCCTTCTGATCTTGGTTGCATTGGTTTCATTTGTGCAAAGTTTTTTTTTAACTTAATGTAATCAAAATTATTCATTTTATATTTTGTAATGCTCTCTGTCTCTTGTTTAGTCACAAATTCTTCCCTTATCCATAGATCTGACAGGCAAATTATTCCTTGCTCTCCTAATTTGTTTATCATGTCACTCTTTATGTTTAAATCATGTACCTGTTTTGATCTTATCTTGATATACGGTGTAAGATGATAGTCTATATCTAGTTTTTGTCATATTGTTCTCCATTTTTTCCCATTAGTTTTTATCAAATAGTGAGTTCTTGTCCCAAAACTTTGAGTCTTTGGGGTTTATCAAATACCAGGTTACTGTGGTCATTTACTACTGTGTATTGTGTACCTAATCTATTGCACTGATCCACCACTCTATTTCTTAACCAGTACCAGATTGTTTTGATGATTTCTGCTTTATAATATAGTTTGATATCTGGTATTGCTAGGCCATCTTCCTCAGGAAATTTCTTGTTCCCAGGTTCTCCCCACCAATGATAAGTAAAGTCAGTAGTATCACCTTTGGATATGAAAGATGCCACATTACAAGTTAGATGAAGAAACTTCTGGGCTTTGTCTTACTTCCTTCTTAATGATTGATTTCCCTTCACTTTTATCTCTCACAGGCTTAGCCAGATCACTTTGTCTCTAAATAGTGTCTTCTTGATGGCTGGTACCATTAGCCTATGTGAACAGATTCAAAAGGTGGAAGTCAGGTATGCGATCATCTGACCTAGACATATCCTTTGTAACAAGTCCTCTGAGGTGAGTCAGGTTTGAGGGTTTCAGGTGCCACTCACCTAAATCAGGGTCTACTTGTAGGCCTAAGAGACAACATGGGATCTGCTCAGCAAACCCTTTTCTCAAGATGAGAAAATACCTGTCTACACTGTCATCCATCCCTATGCTTAGTCCCTTGAAAGGATTGTTTCTACCCTGCTGGGCATCCTGAGATCTGGCTTTGGCAAGGAGAGCTGAAGGAGTCCTGATCTGTGTTTAAATATATTTTAGGTCCCAGAAGTATGCCTGTCTCTACTTTGGTTCTGGCAAGGGGAAAGGAGTGTCCTGTGGGTAAGACAGCCCTGAAATGCCCATCAGTGTTTCTGTCCTGAGGATAAAGACTGATGGCCTAGCTAACACCCAACTTTATTAGCACTGGGGGATCCAAATACCCCACATAGAATGACTGGCTATCGTGGGAATAAAATATGCCATTGATTGTGAGATAATAATGCCAACCCTAATGCAAGAAGGTTAAGTCTCCATCAGTAGGACACTTGCTTTGAGTTGTGTATCAGTAGGGACAAATTTGCACCAAACCATCCACATTTCCTCTTTCAAGTCACCTCCTTGGGATCACAGATTTGCATTTGTGAGGTCATTGGCCTGTGTTAGGAGAACAGCTTATGGTTGTAGAATAGCCAGGCTATTGGGGTGAGCCACTTGGGGACCACACCCATAACTTTGGTCACCTTAACACCGACCTGTAATCCTCTGAGCTAGCCCATTCTATTCCTTAAAGAGACTGTGGGGCCTCACCAGAGCCAGGGGTTGATCATCCCTGCTATATATTTTTATCCTTTTGAAACTTTAGCCATCCTAATAATCCTTCCCTTAAGACTTATGAGGCTAGCTTAAATTGCCAAGAAGAGTTTAGACTGATAGTGAGGAGTTTCCCCAAGATTTTTGATATGGTGCCCATATTGCTGTTCTGAGATAGCATCCTCAAGCAGCTAGGAGGTGCCATGGATGGAATTCTGGACCTCAAATCAGGAGGACCTAAGTTCAGATGTGGCCTCAGATACTTCCTACCTGAGCAAGCCACTTCACCACTCTCTGCCTCAGAGCTTCACCTACCTCCCAGGGTTGTTGTGAGGATCAAATGAATGGTATTATTAAAGTGCCTTGCAAACTTTGAAGCAATATACAAATGCTAGCGGCTGTTGTTGCTATCACTATTATCTGGATGGGAGCAACCTGAGAGAGGAGGGGTATACCTGTGGGTCCAGGGGATCAGGGTCAAGGCCCGCTGCTATAGGTATCTCTGGTCTGTCCTTTCTTCCACAGGCTCACAGGTTGTTGCATCAGCCCAGTGGATATGGAACAGCTGTGTTGCATACTAAGGCAGTGCAAAGATCTGAGTCACCTTGAGTAAGTTGAAACTGGGGGGAAATTAAGAAAGATAGGTGAGCGTACAGTGTAGCTGTCCTAGGTGCTAGAGGGACAAAGATAATAACAATCCTTTTCCTTGAGGAGCTTAAAATCTACTATGGAAGATACAATAGATACATAGATGAGTATGGTAGGAGGCAAATTGAGGCAGAAGAGAGCATGAGCAAATTGTAGGGTGAGGGTTCAGAGAAAACTTCATGGAGGAGATGACACCAAAGCTGAACCTTGAAGGTGGACAAGGATTCTGGGAGGCAGAAATGAGGCAATGGTACATTCTCCTCGTGGGAGACAGCTTTTGTGAATGCTCAGAGGTGAAAGATAAAAGTACTGAGGGAGTACCCCTACACATTCTCATCATGGGTCTGCTTTGGGGATCGTCTCGGCTTGGCCTTCTCCCCCTTAGCACTCTGGAACATTATCTGTTATTTTGTTTCCTCTTCTATTCTACTAAAGCATAAGCCCCTTGGAGGCAAGTCCATATTTACTCAGTTTTCTGTAACTCCTAAGGGCTGTGTTTTTTGTGTATATTTATTAAAGAAGATGGATAAGGATGCTGATATGATGATGGTGATAATGAACCACCAGTAGGTGATCTATAACCTAGTCTTTTTCCATTTTGTGCAGTCTGTCGGGAAACTTACTAGGTGATGAAGGACTCAAATACCTTCTGGAGCATTTACCTCAGATGAATCTCTCTGGTTCACTCAAGTAAGAAAGTAACTATCCTACAGGATTGGGGGACAAAGGGGGAAGAAAGGGAGAGGAGTGGTTGAAGCTGGTGAGAGCAAAAGGAGACCATCAACTAAAGGCATTTTTTGGGCATTCTTTAGATAGGAATCTTAAGGTTTGTGGACCAAGAACTTAATTCAAGAGAACCAAAACAGATCTCTGCTATAAAGAAGGGAAGGGTATAAGGACAAGCATCACTCTGGTATCTCTTCAGAAAGAATTGAGGTCCTTCCTATCCCTTCCTATCCTATTGTATTCCACTTACTGTGTAAAAAAAGAATCCTTGCTAGATACTGAGGAGACAAGACATTGGCCAGAACTGAAAATCTCATTCCTGCTAATCATCCCCCACAGTCCCTCTGTTGTGAACTTGAGTGCGCATGATCATGGATATAGCAAGGGAAGTATGGATCATTAAAATTTATAAATAATCCAGAAATATCACTTCAGGCTTCATCACTTCTTGCCTTGAGCTATGTCCCCAGAAGTGAGGCTTGAGTTGTAGTTAGCCACCTACCCTTCTCACCTGAGTCCCCTTGGCTTCAAGTCATGTATTTAAGTTGTGGCTAGCAAAGGCTGGAAGGAGGAAGGTAATGATCTGTAGTCAATAAATAGTAGGGTTTTTTTCCCCAAAGCTTACTGACTCCTATGGGGATTGAACCTAAGACTTAGTCCTCATTAACATTATATTTCAACTCACCAAGTTAACTGACTCCTAGCAAAGCAATAATAACCCAATCCCAATGGATGACCAGCTGCCTCCCTTCCTGGAGGCAGGTGGTGTTTTGACCACAGAGGTTATCCAGACACACACAACTGGATACAAAATGTTGTAGAGGTTAGAGGGCTGGATTTGGAGCTGGGGAGATCTAGGTTCAAATCCTACATCTGACACTTACTAGCTATGTGTCCATGGGCAAGTCATTTAACCTCCTGAACTCTCAGTTTTCTCATCGGTAAAATGGAGATAATACCTATAATACCTTTCTCGTGTGGATGTTGAGCTCAAATGAGATCATGCATATAAAGAACTTTAAGTCACTATATAAATGCCAGTTATTGTGATTATTTTGGCAATGATTGATGAGGAGTTGCTAAGGGAATGGTATTCTTGATCCCAAGAATCCTGCAGGGACATGGGAAGGACAGAGAGGAAGTTCTCCTTGGATGTGCTCTTTACAGCAGCATCCAAGGGTCTCAGACACACAGCCTCAGTCCCTTCTTCCCTCCTTCTTCCTGCAGCCTAAGCCACAACGCCATCTCCAAGGAGGGTGCCCTACTCCTCACCACTGCTCTCTCCACCTGCAGACAGGCCCATGAAGTCTCACTGAGGTGAGTGACTCACCACTCAACTTCAGTTTTTCTGCTATTAGAGCTTAGGGTATCCTCCATATAGGGAAGAAGGGGACGATCAACACCTACTTCCCTCACTATCTCAAAGAATTTTGGACACTGACATTTTTGGAGTGCAGTGGGAAGAACATTGCACTGGGAGTCAGAAGACCTGAGCTCTAGTTTTGGCTCTGATGCTTACTTACTATGTGTGCTATGTGACCTTAGACAAATCTTGCTCTTCTTTGGACTTCTTCTTCCATGTATACAATAATAGGGTAAATTAGATGATACCAAAGATCTGAAAACCTGTGGTCCACCCTGATCCTATCATCTCAATCCCTTGTTCTCTGTGATCAGGGCTCATCAGATACTATTTTTAAGCTATGCTCACCCACTTTTCTCTTTGCAGCCTGGATCCAGAGCAGAAATTTCTGATACAATTCTCAGAGCACCAAGAGCCCAGAAAGACTCTGAGGTAATGCCAGATTGGGGTGGGCAGAGAGGGGAAGGGAAATTAGAATTCTCTCCTTTGCTGGTTAATCCCTCTCTTCTCCACCAACCATATGTCTCTTCCCTCAAAATCTTGGCAATATAGTATAATGCAGAGAGCACTGAATTTAGAGCCAGAGGAGCTATGTTCAAATCTTGGTTCAGGCGTATGATCTTAAGCAATCCCCTTCCCTTTTCCGGGCCTCAGTTTCTTCCTCTGTAAAATGAGAGTTAGATCCCCCAACCCTCTGTGACCTCAAGATCTCCACTAGTTCCAAATCTATGAGTACCTTCTGTTAGGAAACCTTCCCAGCCTGTTACTCTCTAGCTTGGGTCATCTATTTCATTGTCCTTTGTTGCTTCAGTCCTTGTGTGTAGCTCAAATCATTTTCATTGCAGCTTTTTTTAAAAAAAGTTTTATTGATGTTCTTTTCACATTTCATACTTATTCACGCTTCATAAGAAGTCTTTTATAACAAAATAAAACAGGTAAGTAAAACTAATAATAACTTCATCTGGAAGCACATATAACACATCACATATGTAAGCAAACTTCCCCAATTAAAAAAAATTAACAGAAATGTATTTCTTTCTTTCCCACTCCCCCATCCATTGGGAAGGAAAGGAAAGAAAATTTCTTGTAAAAAATATGCACAGACGAAACAAATTCCATCAGTGATTGTGCATAAAAATATGTGTGACCTATTCTACACCCTAAATCCACCACCTCTCTGTAATAGCATTTTCTGGAACCATGAATGGACATCAGATTGATTGTAGTCTTAGTTTTTTGGTGTGTTTGTCTTGTCAGTGTATCAATATCTCTTCCATTAGATCAGGAGTTTTTAACCCTCTTTATTCCATGGATCCTTTAGCAGTCTGATCAAGTCTAAGGAGCTCTCCTCAGAGTAACGTTTTTAAATGCATAAACCACAGAAAATGACAAAGAAAGCCAATTACATCGAAATATGTTTATAAAACTCATTTTTAAAAACAAATTCATAAACCTCAAGTTGGGAATCTCTGTATTCCCTAAGAGCAAGGATTTATTTCCTGCCTTCGGGCCCATTCCCAATGCTAGTTCAAGTCTTTGCCCACAGTGAGCTTTCCATCCAATGCTGAGCAAACAGTTGAAACTTAAAAAACCCTCAGCTCTTTCTTAAGCTGTAAAGTCAGTCCTTCTGATAAGCTTTACCATGATCTCTCCCACTTTTCTCCTCTCAGGCTGACCGGATTCAATCTCCAGCAGGAGCACATTGCCACACTGGCCACCCTGGTGGGGCAAATGCCAAAGCTAACTGATCTCATGTAAGCAGCCAACACCAATGCTTTGAGCAGAGCAAGGAGATTGGGGATGGGGGAGAGGGGGAGAAGCTTCTGCAGACTCCAAAGACATCAACAATTCTTAAAGTCATGGGCTCTGTGCTATTTCACCTTTGCTTTATTAGTAACTCATTCTGGGCCCTGTATGCAGTAAGTATTGAATAAATATTGGTTGAATTGGATTGGCTTTATGCCAGACTGGAGTGTGTATTTGGCAATGTGGTATAGAAGGAGGAACTCTGAACTGGGAGTCAGGACCTTTGGGCACCAGCCCGGGTTCTGCAGCTGACACCCTATGTATCCTTGGGATCAGAAGATTTAGAAATAGAAGGGAACTTAGAAATCACGTAGTCCAGATCCCTCACTCTACAGAGGAGGAAGAAAAGGCAGTCAGAGTCCCACATACTGTGCCCCCATGAGCCTGGTCCCTATCATAATTGTTCCTTCTTCAAAAGACAACCTGAGGTTTGACCCGGGTAGGTTACCCAAAAGATGCTGGATTTGGAGTCGGAGAATTTTAGTTTGTATCTTGGCTCTGCTACTCACTAGCTGTGTGACCTTGGGCAAATTACTCATCTTCTCTGAGCCTCAGTTTCTTCACTTGTAAAATGAAGAGGTTGGAGTCAATGATCTTTAAGGACCCTTTCAGCTCTAAATCTATGATTACATGAGTCTAGAAAGGGAAAAAGATATACCTGCCATCCACCTACCTCCAGTATCAGCTGAGCAACTGATATCATTAGGTCTCCATAGATTGTACTGTCATCAGCTAAAGGTTTCAACCCCAGAATTGAGCTCTAATGGTTCTACCACCAAAAGAACAACCAGTCCTGACTCTTACAATTTCTCAGCCTCAATTTCTCTAAAATTGGGATAACAATCCCTGCACTACCTGCAATACAGGATTGCTTTAAGGATAAAACAGTATTATACATAAATTATAAGTAAAAAAAAAAACCCACTACAGGTAAAAGTATAGGGATTTGTCTACCTGGGGCATTGTCATTATCATGGTTTTGTTACGGATAATGTCCCACATGATGTCACTGGGGGGTCAGGCAAGGGATGTCTTAAAGAGATGGTCTGGTGATCTCCACTACTTCCCATCCATCTTCCTATTGTCTAACAACCAGAAATCCTTCTGGGGTTCTGTCTCATCCTGGGGCCAAATCCAACTAATCAAGGAAGATATACCACTCTCTCAATATCCCCCTCCCTTTTCAGTTCTCCTCAGGTGACTGGCCTCCTGGGGAAGTCCTTATCTCTACAGGAAGAATTTATTCTTCTTTCTTCAACCCCTATGTTCAGCCTGGGTGTGGGTTTCATTCCAAAAATCTCTGTTTCTAGATTGGCCAACAACACAGTATCACTGCAAGGGTTGCAACTTCTCTTGAATTTAATGAGGATACCATCAGGGATACTGAGGATCAGGTATGTCTGTACACACAGTTAGTCAAGTCGGGGAAATTCTTTGATATGTGGCAGAGGTGGGATATGGGAAATGGAAGCTCATGACTTGTTTTGTAGTATCCAGATCTATTTTCTGAGGTATCTGGATTTGCTGAGGTTTTTATATTGATGTACCTAGAACAGTTTTTTTTAACAACCTAGAATCTCCTTTAATTAATCTATTGCCATCCATACCCTTAAAGAGCTATTTCTCAGATTTTTGTGTTCTGTGGAAAATAGACTGAGAACAAAAAAGGGACTTTAAAAAAGAGTGATAAATACCTTTGTCCCTTCCTGGTTCTGAGAAATCCATATCTATTTCTAATTACAGTGTTGAAGATTCATGGGTGACCAAGGCCAGTATTACCACCCTGCTGGAGGCAAGTGTCCAGGCTTTAGGCAACATCACCAAGATAAGGTAAGGGAGCTAGAAAGGCACCTGGGGATCCATGGTTTCTAAAATTAGACCCTACCATGTGCACAGGACTAAAGCTCATTCCTGTCAGCTCCAAGAATGGTTCTGTGAATTACAGGACCTTAGAGATGGTGAAGTGGGAAGAATGCTGTATCTGGAGCCAGAGAATCTGGGTTTATTGATTATGGACAATTAAGTGGCACAGTTTATAGAATGCCAGGCCTGGAGTCAGGAAGACTCCTCATCATGAGTTCAAATTTGGCCTCAGACACTTACTAGCTGTGTGACCTTGGGCAAGTCACTTAAACCTATTTGCCTCAGTTTCCTCATCTGTAGAATGAGATGGAGAAGGAAATGGCAAACCACTCCAGTATCTTTGCCAAGAATACCTCAAACGCAGTCATGAAGAGTCAGACACTGTTGAAATGACTGAACAACAATAACTTACCTTGAACAAGTCTTTGTTCCCCATTTATAAAATGAGGGGATTAGACCAGAGAATTACCAAGGCCCTTTCCATCTCTGGTTCCAATTCTCCTCTTTGGGGAACAGGGAAAAACTGAGGCCAGAGAGAGAACATTGGGAATTATAGATGATCCAGGACAACTCTTTACCTTCATGCTCACACTCTTATCAAAGAAGAAAATAAACTAATTAGCAATTGAATTTAAAATTTGAAAATATTTTATTTGAATTTCTGATCACTAAAGGTAGAGGGTAGGCAGGAACTTCTAGTGAAAAGAGCACTGAACTTGAAGTCAGGAAACCTGGAACTGAGATCCAACTCTGCAATTTACTGGTTTTATGACCTTGGGCAAGTCACTTCTCCTTGAGTTAGGATATCTCAAAAGTCCCTTCCACCTCTTATGATTCTGGGAAGCCAAGAACCATACACTGAAGGAAAAGAAGTGACTTATGGGGCTACTTAGGATTAGCTTTAGACATTCTTGATATATCCTTACCAACATCATGACCCAGAAAGACCTGGGTTTGAATAGTGCCTCAGACACAATAGCTATGTAACCTTGGACAAGTCCCTTAACCTCTCTAGGCCTCAGTTTCTCATCTATAAAATAAGAAGAGTTAGATTTCATGACCTCTAAGATCCCTTCCTTAAGGTTAAAATCTATGATCCTATGATAATATAACTGTAAAGGTCCAGGCAGGAGGCTTTTCTCCCTTAGGTATACTCTTCTTCCTTCTCCTAGCATCTCCAATCAACACTCCCTTCTCCACATTGAAGAGGAATTTCCCCAGCTGACAGAGAATCCTCCTGGTGTGACTTTCAGGTATGTGGGTCTTCTGTGTCCCCAAGTTGTTGTAGACTCTGTTTAGGACTGGTGGGGTGGATGGAGCTAGGTCCAAATAGTAAATAAATCCTCCAGAGCCCTTTCCACAGTTGGTTTCATCCTGTGGGAATCAATAAAAATTCTTCTTGGAGTTTTTGGGATCTCTATGGGATAGAGATTGAATTGGTTAATTTATTAACCCTAATAAGTCAATCTTCCCTTGATATACCATGGCATTACTAAGTGCTGTGTTTCAAAGTTGTACAGATAAAGTCCATGCCCTGGGCAGGGCTGAGAGCCATTCTGCCCATATCAAGATGACTCTCTTGACCCATGGGGCACATAATGGGAGTTCTTTCCCCAGGAGTGGGGATGTCATCCACACCCTCTCTTTTCCTACCTAGTAGGCAATTGCATGCACTGATGAGGTGACAACCTGTGGAACAGAATTATAGATCAAGGAACTCAACTCAACATACACTTATTTAGTGACCACTCTGTGAAGCATTGTTGGCTAGGTTCCTGAGGAAATGTAAGATTAAATGAGACCCAACCTTTGCTTTCATAGACCTTAGTAGGTGCATGTAACATAAACATATTAGTTATAATATAAGATATAACAAGTGCATTGGAATGGTCGAAACAAGGGCTCTGTGAGATCTAAAAGAGAAAGGTCTAAAACTTACAGTTTACCAACACAGGAGGGGTCTATTATGCAGGAATTCAGATAAACTTTTTTTGACGCTGCTTACATCTTCATCCTGGGTCACACTCCAATGGGAAGCAGAACTTAATTACTCTCTCTAAATTTACCCCTCTTCCCCTTCCTTTTTTTCTCCTCTTTGTCTTCCTACTCGTTCTCATCTCTTCCTTCTCTGGTTCCTCCTCTTCCTTCATCTTTTCTTCCTCCTCTTCCTCTTCCTCTCCTCATCTTTCTCTTCTTTCTCCTTTTTCTTTCCCTCCTCTTCCTGCCCCTCTTCTTCCTTCTCTTATCCTTTCTACTGTTCCTCCTACTTACTAGCTGGAAGTTCAGTGGCAATTCATGGCAGGATTCTGTTGCTGATCAGCACAAAAGCTTTGACACTGTTCTATTTCCAATTTGGGCCATTTTACCCTTCCTTACGCAGCCTAATTAGGACTTCTCCTCCCCCTTAGCCCCTCCTCCCCCAGTCCCAGTGGCTTATCATATTGGTGAAGGACTTAGTGTGGACAGTTTATTGGCTTTAACCTACAGCAGCCCAGAACTACTGGTTTCCACCTGTCCATCAGCTTTAGCCTCCCCAGAGCAGACTTGGATACTGTTGGCCCTCTTTCAATTTCAAAAGAAACTCCAGAGCTTTGGGGACCATAATTAAAAGTCCATGTTAGAGAGTTTCCCCTCTAACATTCTATTAGTAAATAATTACCTTGACATGTCCATCTGGAGCTTATTGGACCTGGCCATTCACTCGTGAACTTTATGTTAAAACCCACTAAGCCAGGGGTCCTTAACTTTTTTTGTGTGTGTCATGGCCTCCTTGGCAGGCTAGTGAAGCCTGTGGACCCCTTCTCAGAATCATGTTTTTTAATGCATAAAATGTATAGGATTACAAAGGAAACCAATTACATTGAAATACAATTATTAAAATATTTTTTAAAAACAAGTTCATGGACCCAAGTTTAAATATGCTATCACTAAAATAATACCAACCAAGCCCATAATGAATCTGAGACTTTCATGAATTACATGTGATCCCTTCCCTTGGAGGTCTTTCTATAAATACCTCCCCTAGGAAGTGACAGTTTGTTAAGGCTGAGAATAGCTGGAGAGAAGCATAAGCTTATAGACCTCATTTTAAAAAGTATGAACTTTCTGAGGGCAAGGATTATCATTTTGTCTTTTTTATACCTACCACCTAGCACATAGTAGGCATCTTGTGTAATTTACCTGAATCTCCCAATTTCCTTACAGACTTGATCAATATGACCTAGGAACCAGCCAGACATTTCCCTATGGACTGATCCAGTATAACCTAGGAGCCAGCCAGAGCTTTCCTTACAGACTAGTCCAGTATGATCTAGGAGCCAACCAGACCCTTGTCATCAGGCAGATGGTTGAAAAGTACATCAGACTACAGGAGCTTAGGTGAGTATATCTCTAAGGCTCATTCTCCATTTCTCTCTCAGCCCCTAGGTTATGTTCAAATCCTGGTCTAGGTGACTAAGGGCCTTGGGATAAGCTCCAAATGTCTCTTCTTGAGGTTGTGTCAGAGATTAGAGATCTGTTCCCATATCCCAAGGTGAATGGGACAATGATGACTTATGACAGAGAAAGCTGAGCTGCCCAAATTCCATTTTTCTTCTGGGATTTGTGTTGGGTTTGGGATGTTATGTTTTGTTCTGTTTTTTTGCATTGGCAGTGACAGGTCAAAAATGACTAACCAAGAATTGATACCAAAATTTAAAAAAAAGATGAGGAGCTAGAAAGTAACCACCTGGTTGATCTTGAAGAATTCATTACCTGACCCAGAAAAGTTATATCTTTAGGTTGTAAAGGCATTATCAGTGATATCTATAAGGCCATAGGAGAGAAAATAGTTTCTTTGTTAATTGAAAAAATTGCTTTTAAAAAAAATCATGGTAACAAAACCAAAAGAATGACAAAATGGAAGAGAATGTGAAATATCTCATTGGAAAAACAACTGACCTGGAAAATAGATCCAGGAGAGACAATTTAAAAATTATGGGACTACCTGAAAGCCATGATCAAAAAAAGAGCCTAGACATCA